>JAVLVB010001131.1:1753130-1825746 GCA_032876305.1 Orestias chungarensis
CAATTTGGACATCAGTGAGATGGCCCAACAAACAAAAATTTACACTCTACATTACTTAAAGGCTACAACGCATATGGCAAGCCCAGATGCTCTTTTATGGCCTGACTCTGTGGAGCCATTTTGCTATCTAAAAGGGGTTCAGCTCGGTGTTGGCCACATGGCACAATAGTAAGACTGATTACTTTGAAGGGCGGCATCTGGCTATTTTCCTCTGGAAGTGCCATGCTCCATAAATGCTTTTGGACGATTTGTGATTTTTCATGTTAAGCATGTAATTAAAAATCATGATTTTATTAGTATAGATTAAAAAAAAAAAATTTAAAAAAAATGAAAAAATGCTACAGTCAGCTGGATTTTATACTGTAGTACGTTGCGTGTATGTTTTAATGCACAATAAATAAATCCCTTTTATTTAAACAAAATACGATCACATTTTATTCAGAACTCAATAGTATTGCATGACAACATTTGGAGCTGTAACAACTTTTAGTTTGGCTTATTTATATAAAAAATAATAATATCAAATGATCTGCGAGCATTTTGAAGAGATCTGTGCTTTTTCCTTGCAGAGTGAGCCAGCCACACACCAGCCGTGTCCAGCGTTGTTCCTGCTCCTTAATGTGGATGTGCTCCATTACTTTCCTCTTTATCTAATAAGCTTGCGTAGCTGGTGGAAATAAGCAATGGGTGCTGTTCGCCTCTGCCATGCTTGGAGGCAGCCAAAATTTCTCCAACCAGACGGTGTTGGCAGGCTCTTGTGCCGCTGCTCAGGTTGGTTTGCTTCTGATCATGTCTGTTTGCCTCCTACCAACCGACGATTGTCTTCCAGGTGTTAATTCATTGAACCGAGGCTTGTAGAATCACTGATGTTGAAAGAGACAAATATGAGAAGAAGAAGAGTCCGAGAGAAGAGTAATGGCTTTTCAGTCAGCCTTTACTAAGATTTTCCCCTCTGGGTCTCTCATGGTTAAACTGAAGGAGCTCCATCGTTTTTTTTGTCTTTTTGTGCATTATGAGTTATTTTAAATCTTTTGAACGTTAAATCAACATGCATAAATATTTTAAACAGGTGACATTGAAAACATCTTAAAAATTTGATTTTATTTTCTCTGTTTTGAAGCTCAGATTTTTTCCTTATTCTCCGTATTGAATTTCTCTAAAACATTATCTGTTATCTGTACAGAGAAGGTAAAGGTAACACCTGTCGATCGGAGTTATTGTCTTTTTTGGCCTTAAGCAAGTTTTGCTCGTGTATTGTGTACAAGTGCAGAGTTTAGGAGAAGCACACCTTCTTTCAACCTCAGATGTCTCCCGGTTACATAACCCACAGAGCTCTAGTCTGTACAGCCTAGCATTTAGGCACTGGCACCTAAATCCTCTTTACTCGCATTCATAATCAGATAAGAGTGAACCTCCACGATTATAGGTGGCTTGAGTTCTTATGGCACCCAAATGGGATGTGAAGTAGCAGCCTTTATCATCTGGATGTGCCAGTACACACCTAAAACCCACTCTTATTCTTTTCTCTATATAAAACCGGGGACTCTTTTAGGTTTGGATCATTTCTGTAGTACTTTGGTTGCATTTAAATAAATATGCACACTTCAGTGACAGTCAGCCTTATACTTTTCTAATTGTAAATGTTTGTGTTAATTTATTAAAGTATAACTAATAGGAAAGATAAAAATAAAGTGATACTGTAATATATATATATATATGTATATATATTTAAATATATATATATATATATATATATATATATATATATATATATATATATATATATATATATATATATATACCACTCTAATATCTTATACTAGCTCCTTGCTTAATATGGCACCCATTTGTGAAACTCAAACCTTTTATCACTTTTTGGTAAATGCAGATCAAAATGTAGGATTTGATACATGGCAGGAGTGAGTAAACACAAAAAAGGTGATATGAATGGAAAAGTTTTCAATTTAAGCATCTTAAATTTGCATATATAGTGAAGATAGTGACCCTATCTTTGCTTTGGGCAAACAATTTGGGCAATCCAATGTCTTTCAAAACCTTGCAAGGCATTTGGTATTTTTCTTACAAGCTGGCTCTCGTATGCAGATAAATTAATGTCAACACCCAACTCGGTTGTCTCTTAGGAGCCCACTGGCATGTCTTAAAGCTTATGGTGTTTATCCGTGTGCTGTATGATTCATGAATGAAGGCATTTGGTAAATCTCATGAGGTATACCTAATCCTAAATATGTATCCTCACTGTTATAGGAGCAAGGGTGGCGGGATAACGAGTGTACTGATGAAGGCAGAACTCAGTAGCATAAGTTTACATTGTACACAACATGGCCAATGCAATCCAGGACTAATGAGAGTGGCCAGATGGTGTTGGAGGCCAGGTTCTGCGAGTAATCGCACCTGTCATCGCTGCAGCATAACTACTGAGAATTTGCTAACTAAACAAGCCTTTTGCTCCAGCATTAGAACTGAAAATCATTTTTACGGATGATTACCCTGTCTTAGGGACAAAATAAGGGACATGAGGAAAACACTTTTTAATTCAACTTTAGAATTTACAACATAAAAAAATTGTCTGTTTTGATTTATATTTTATATTTTATACATCTAAATCACTAACAAAACTGCTTCCCATATTTAAACCAAAAATTAAAATAAGCAAAAAAAAAGATATTGGCTTCTTCCACACGTTGCCAGACAGGTTCAGTTTAAGTGTTTGTGTTCTTCCGCTGCTAAGGCAGAAATGAGTGTTCATACGGAAACTGAAACAAAAACAATCACAGTTATTTGAAAATTTTAAATGAGGGCAGTAAAGATGTCTTTTCGAAAACTGCTTTGTGTATTTAGTTTTTATGTGAAACTCGAATTTGTTTAATGATCTAAACATCTAAGTGTGACAAAAAAGCGAAAACAAAATAAATAAAAAATACACTTTTTATGTGACTGATTAATATCCACCAACAGGAATATTCAGTTTAGACACACAATACCAGCTTGTCACTGCGCAGAATGTAATTTTGTAAATGACTGGTTGTTCAGCTGAGCTTTATACAGTAGTTTGCCTGATTTGATCCTAAAGGATATAAATATATAATATATAAATATATTTCAACATTTATCTTAGTGCATCATTTATTCAAAAGTCATTCTAAACAATAACTTATAAAAGACCCTTTAAGCGAGGATTTTATTTTTTTTATCCTTTCATCATTTACAGATTTCCATTAGTTGCACATGTTTTTACTTAATCAGCTAGCAACAAGTATAGTGAACCCAACAGGTCAAATTCTGTCGATCTGCCATAGGACTAAAACATAAATCCCATTGCAGGCTATGACATGCTGTGCGTGGACCCAAGGCAAGTAGTAACGCTGGCGGCTGCTGCCAGTTTGAGTGACACGTTGAGTAAGAGGCTAATGTGTTCCTTCCTCCTCCTGCCCTACTCGTCTCCTTGCTGTCCCTCTCATTGCTCCTGATCATTGCTCCCTCCACCGCCTCCAGGGACATTCGTTCATCCTGTTCTCCGCCGTTTCCCTAGTCCCAGAAGGCATTGGGAAAAGTGTGAGATGGAGAGGAGCGGAATAGGACTTTAAAGGAGTCATCATTCTAAATGCTATGAACACTAGGTCTTCATTACATGCTCCAGTAATCTCCTTTTACACTCTAAGCACACGGCCAGCCTTCCATATCCGTGCACATTCTTACGTGTTACGTATATTATGCCTCTTAATAGTGTGTAGTGCACAAGCAGGTCCACCTGCTTGCTATGGACTCACACACACACACACACACTCACACACACACACACACACACACACACACACACACACACACACACACGGAAACATCCAAATAATCTAAAAAACCAAGAATACTGCAGAACTGGCTTTTTTGAGAGTGCAATAATGCATTGGTTGCCGTGTTTTTTTTCCTACTCCTTCTCTCTGCATGCCGCGTCTTTCTTAAATTCTTTAGTTCCTTGAATTTTCAGCCCCTTGTGCCCTCATAGCTATTCTTTACACTCCTTACCCTCCAAATGACAGTTCACTACTTCTTACAACTGCGCTTTCCAGCTCTTCTCTTTGTACTTTTAATTTCCTGAATATTCTTCAATTCTTCAAAAAAACTGAGATATCACTCTTTTTGCTGCTTTGTTGGAGCAATCTGAGACTGAAGATCATTGACAGTCGTTGCAGGGTTCTCAAGTTTTGTGTATGTTTGATCAAAGGTGACTGGGGAAGGGTTTCACTGCCTATTCAGTAAATTTGAATAAGGAATGATTAAAAAAAAAAAAAAAGCATTTGATTTACATGTGGATGGGGTGCAGATGGGTGTGTTGGATATATTGCCATGCTTTACGAAAAAAATATGCAAATAAATATATATAAATTGTGATTAAGATCAGAAGGGTTACGTTACCAATTTATCACAAGTTTATGGTGGCAAGACAAAATCGAAATGCAAAAGCTTATTTTTTTTCGCACTCATAAAATATGTTTAGCTTTTATTTAGTGTTTGAAATAAGAAGGACAGAGACAGAGAATTGATCTACAAATACCACACAAAAAAGTAACACTGCTAAAATAATGTTAACAATAACCGATGTACATATAGTAAGACAGATGGTGGATAAAGCATTTGATTTACTGTTAAAAGAGCTGGGTTCAAAACATTCTCATTGAAATACTTCAGCAAGGTTTTGCTGGTGACCACAGCAAAACAAGCCAAATACATGTTGAGCATCTGAAGAGAGGACATGCAATAATCCCTTTAAATGTTTATCATTTTAATTAATTTCCTTTAGAGCTGCACTCATTAATGAATTTAGGCTTAAATATGTCACAATACATAAATCAGTCATTTCATTTATTTTAGTTGCATTTATTTAGGGTGGCACTTTTATGCATGTGTTTTACATTTTACAGGACAAATCCTTGAACTGTTTGGATAATTTATGATAGTTTATTGAAAAAATAGAGAAATTGAATTGTTCAGAGGAAATCTGTTATTTAATCGACTAATCGATTAATATTACATGATGGTTTATTTGAAAAAAAAAAGATATAGCCATTAGTGAAAGGATACTAAATTGTTATATTTAATATTTTATGGGAATTCACTCAGTTTTTCTGACTAGAATTTATTTACAGGTCTTTATTCCTCAGGTCTCACATAATATATACGTGATATAATTATACTGAATCAGATGTTTTCATGGAGATCATGCATACTGAGTATACCAAAGCTTAAGGTTACATTCCCCATAGTTATGGTCAACCACATTAAAAAATTCAAAGTCATCACACGAATATCACACAAAGAAAGTAGCTGGTTATAACCATCCTTTTACTTATTCTTTCTGAAATATTGTGCTTACATGGTTTCTGTGGCAACCAAGATGTGTTATGGTGACACACTGACACCCAGGGAGTGTATCGTCTCCATACTGGCTGTGTGAGATGTACAGCAGCTGGTAACTCAGCCCCCACAACCAAACCCGGATGCAAATTTAAGGGAAGCATTTTAGCTCAGTCTCAGCAGTACTCTCGGTTAGTAAGGCCTGTACTCCAATGGGCTGTTTTCCACGCCAAAAAAGGTCTATTGGCTTCTGCAGTTGTCATTTATAATAAATGGTTCTAAACACAATGAAGCGGGAGTAGTTCCTTTTCAGCTGTGTGGTATTTTGATAAGTTCAACCTGTTGTCTTTAGTTCCGTGGAAAATTCAATGACAGGAAAGAAGAAGTCAAATTGGTCTTTTTTGTGTCCCACCTCTCCAGGCCAATAACTACCTCAGAATTACGGTTATCATTTGTTAGATTGAACAGATTAACAAAAAACCTCTGCAGTGTGAAGGAGCCTCCCAGGGTATATGAAAGAACACTAGTTAGACTGACTGATGCTGGGGTAGACTGACAGGGAAAATGTGTGTCACCGCATTTGCTTCCAATTGCCACACACCTCCACCTCCTGGTCCTCACATTTACTCATCTCCTTCCTTGTTTAGCTGCCTGATGGGGCATTTTTTACACCCATCTTTCTCTCTTCATCACCACATTTGTTTTTTCTTGAGTAACCATGCTGTTGGCGTCACCGTGGGCTGAGCTGCCAGCTGTTTGCATTCTCCACGCACCCCAGGAAGTGACAGAGTATATTATTATATCTCCTGCTCTTTGTTGTGGAACGTGACGCCTCCTGAGTCAGAGGAGAGCCTCACTTCTGACCAAGGCAACTTAGACACAAAAATGCTCTGAAATGGTTATTCACCTATATCTGACATCCACTGTGCTTATTCTTCATGTTTCTTTTCTTTCTTTTTTTTTTTTTCATACCTAAGGTAATTAAAAAATCCACCAAAAATGTTTGAATTTTGACCAACCAGTCAGAACATAATTGAGCACTTTGATTACTTTTAGTGGCGATATTTATTTTTTTGTTATAATTCGCTACTTACCTCTCCTATTCATTTGGAGAGAGAAGCTTACATTTAAACAGACATATTCCTCATGCTTTTATTTATTCTCCAATTTTGTATAACCGTGGGAAAAATAAAGACTGATTGTGGATTTTCCACACCTTTTCCTTATCTTTAATTTCAATACTGTCTTTTACAATTGTGATATATTTAAATGATCTTTTTTCTTTGATTTTCTACATCCTACATCGATGTAAGCATAGTTACCATCAGTGTTTTGCTTTTTGAAAAAGAGCTGTCAAAGGGACAATTGGGCTTTAAACAATTAGCAAGTATAAAAAATAAAAATTTGACACACACACACAAAACATGTAAAATTAATGCTAAGCTTTGACTCACATATTTAGAATTGCTATGAAATTTGCATGAGATATCTCAAACTATGAGTCTACAAATGTGGAATTTTGAAATTGTGCTTTTACAACAATTGTGTCGTAATACTTTCTGGCATAGTAATAACTCAAAATGAGGAAACCGCACAGACATTTTCTTCTGTGCCAGGGGAAGCAGTTTGAGGGTGAAGCTCTGTGTAAAACAAATGCGATATATTAATATTTGTCCAGCCAGGTAAGCTCAGGGAATAGGAGTGCGGGAACGGCGTCTCCCAAGGTCGAAAGTTTGTTCCGATGTTGAGATGCAACTTGATTTTGAAATATAGTAGGAGTGCTGTTTCTTGTCTATCTGAAAACTTGTGATTTCCTTACAAAAAAAACAGCATGTATTAGAACTAGAAGTTATAGTATGAGGGAACTGTAACTTTTCCAACCCTTCCCTTTTGACTTAGTATGTTTTTGATTTAACTACTAATACTATTACTATTGTTCCTGAATCAATAGTAATTAGTAGTAGTTTTACTATTAAATTATTTGAGGCCATCCGGATATTTTTAATTTTTTTCTATTTATTTATTTATTATGGTAAACATCCTGATCCGGATCGCCAATCCAAGACTGCATGGATTGCCAAGACCAATACTTCAGAACAGTTGTTTTAAATATATCATAAGATAATGACTGGAGGAAAATGATTTTTAATATACATTGATATAATTGATCATTTAAAGCAACAGCCTGTATACCAGTTAAAGTCTGACTAGTGCTTACCTAACTTAACCTGTCAGTCCACCCTTCTAGTCAGGCAAGGTGACAAGATGCAGTGATACTGTCCTTATAGCTCACTGGTCTGATTGTAATCAGCTTAGAGTCCATGGCTGAAGAGGACCTGACTAGCCAGAGGGAAAGAACTGCACTCAGATCATGTGACCCATGGCGGCGTCAGGATGCCGTGCAGTGGGCCAAAGTATCAACGTGTGACACACCTGACAGGTCACGCTGCCTTGTGGTTCACATCAGTGTTCATGTGCTGCTGTGATTTTAAACCTAATTTAATGGGTATTTTTAGACAATGTATTATGAGTATTATTTTGGAAATGTCTTAAATTACAGAATCTTAATTTAGAGCACAACTTGTGTCTTTGTTTGGTGTTACATCCTTAAGGAAGAATCTGCCATTCATCACTTGAAAATCAGGAAAGATTCCAGTCTTGTGGGTACTGACATTTTGGTTAAAGCCTTGCCAATCGATGGGGCAGCACACAAGTATTGAGCTGTGTGCTGAAAGGCCCGACTGCCTCATTTTATTTTAGCCAAGAAGCCACTTAGGTCTCTCCCATAGGCTTCTGCATTAGATGTTGGTGTGTTTCATGTATTTGCGGTTTTCCTCCCTAAACTACGTGCCACTTTCATCGTATTGTGGTACCTTTGGGCCTGTTTGTGTCTGACCTTCAGTGACTAGCTATTGAGTTATTTTTTTCTTTACATCTCTTGGGGGAACTCCACTTTTTTAACCTATCCCCCCCCCCCCCTCCTTTCTGTCCTGCACTTGATCAACCTTGCAGCACCTGTTCCTGGCTGAGTGTCCTTCACTAGACGAAACAAAATTGAGCTACATTGATCCATCCTTTAATGGTTTGGACTATCAAATTATTCTAGATGATCTTAAATTTAGGGGACAAAGTTGCAACAATATTTTCTTTTACCTATATATGCAGCCTTAAACCATGTATTCATCTTTAACCATGTTAATAAACAAGCAATGTAAGGTAAGGCATTCCTAATACTATGGGTTTAAATATTGACTTAACAGATGTCCTGTCAGATTTTTGTACGTTTACCCTAAAAATTCCTTTATATAGTAATGCTGGTAATATACATTTCAATCTTTTTTGTGTCATAACAGCCATCTGGTTAAAATTTAGATTACAACTATGAAAAAAGAAATACTACAAAGGCCAATATAAAATCTGAACTCTATTATATTTGGAGTAGCTTAATGGTAACCACAGTTACAGCAGTCTTTGGACCGATTTCATCCCTTTTTAATATTTTAAATACATTTTAGAATTTTTCAAGTATTTTTTTATCTCCTGACAAGTTGTTAACAATAATCTTAATTCCTATAAATGGTACGGATAATATGTGACCCTTTGTGCTAAATTTAGAGGTCTTGAATACAAAAAATTCTTTACTGTATACAAAAACAAGGAAAGTGAGTCTTTTTTCTTACAGACTTTTAAAGTAAACTACATTTGCACTGTCCCAGTTATTTTCCATTACATTTGCTTTTGTATTGCCAGTCCAAATCCTGCGCGGGTCTTGCCCTGCACGGGTCTTGCCCTGCACCCACACTTACACCACCATTGCTGGCAGCTGTTTCTGGCTGGGACTCAAATAAAGATTTTTGAAGTAAACTTGTTTTGTAATAAATCCCTCTTAAGTAGTGTGACAATATCTAAAGGCCACCTGAGACTCTTAAGCATCCTTAGCTTTTGCCTCCTGCGTCAAAGTAATGAATAAGGTGTCTGAATACGAATAATGCACTTATGTTGATGGATGACTGTTGATACGGTGCTGAGGAGCACATGCCTTTGTCACGTTTTCCAGCGTTCCCGCTCTCGTTTTTTTAAGTGGCTGTTTCCTCCAGCTTGTTCCATTTGAACGGCCCTAATAATAATTTCCTTAAAACTGTGTTAATTCTGCAATTAAAAACATGTTATGCTGCAGATAGACATAGTAAATCTCAGTATTAAAATGCTATCTGTGAGGTATCTTTAAAACACATCCTTAACTCTAAAAATGCCAAATTGTCTGCCAGTCCCACAATATTACATCCATATTGTCAAGTCTAACAGAACACTGTTATGTACATAATAAAAGCTGTATATATATATTTTTTTAATACACTATAGTCTCGACAAGATTAGAAGTTAAATTTAACCATATAGCTGAATTATGATGTGGTAAAGTTTAATACAGATCATGATGTGAAACATTAAATAGGGTTAAAGCAGCATTTCAGACACGCTCCGTGCACAGCTCATCTCTCTTATTACTTCAAAATGGATTCTCTCTCTTTTCTTTCTTGTCACAGTTTCCTTCACCCACATGACCTTTAATCTTAAAATGAAACTAGGATCATATTGAGTTTATGTAGTAGTCCATTTCCACTGCGACCTTTTGCCCGCGTTATGTTGTGACTCTAACTGCTTCTGTTTTAGGTCCAGACAAATAAAAGTAGTCGACGATGCATGGTTTTATTTTATTATTTATTTCATTATATTTATTTTGTTCCTATGTTATTTTTATAGTTTTTTTTTATCTTTTCCCCTTAATTTTCAGAGCACATTTTCCTAAAATCCTGTCTTGAATCTACTCGTGTTACAATCACAAACCCCAGTGTATTTTTTTTAGGATAAGGTACAAAGACTTACAATTGTAATCACAATATTTTTGTAGAGCATCACAACAAATCCTGACTATAAAAAAAAAAAAAAAACAATATATCATTATTGATCAGCAACTGCAGAACACGTATTTTATTCTTATTATCAGATATATTAATATTCAACAATTTGTCATCAAACTAACATTAAACAATTTTTTTGACATATATGCAACAGTGGCAAAAGAAAGCCATTGTTTAAAGAGAGGGCTATATTGTCCTGTTTTAAATTTGCCACAATTGGAAAAAAGCAGATATCCGGGAGATGGTGCTTTGGTCAGATGAGGCTAAAATCAAAGTTTTAGGCCTACACTAAACATGTGACATACAAACAATCAAGCATGATCAAACCTTTTGATGGAGAAAACATAATAAACATAAACTTTAGATATACATTTGAAAGAGAATGGTATATCCCAGAGTAAATCAATATACAGTGTTACAGTTTTCCAGACCTAATTTCAAACTAAAATCAGGGGCAAGGAGTCGGGTATGAATCTTCACAGCTACTGTCCATGCAGTCTGACTTCCTTTGAGCCAGGTCCAGATGTGACTGCAGAAGAAAGAAGCGGTTCTTCACACTATTGACCCAGTGAATCTCTTCAAATTTTGCACAGAAAATAACTTCTCCCTGACTTGGAACGTGCGTAGGGAGGACAGGCACATGCCGTAGCGGTCTCCACTGCTAAGGCTTGTGCCTGTCCTCCAGATGCACGTTGTGTCATAGGAATGCTGTTTATGTTAAATGGTTTAATAGTTTAAAACTTGGATAAATATTAATTTCAAAATGTTTAGCACTTTGACATGTTTAAGGGGTGCAGCTGTTTAGTCACTGTGCTGAAATCTGTGTAACTAAATGTAAAAAAAAAAAGTCCATACATTAGTCTCTTCTAATTGAAAGTCGAAGTCTGTCTTCTTGAAAGGATTAACTGGGGCCAAAGAAGGTATAAACCCAACCTCCTGTCCATCTGACAAGCAGACACAGCCTCCAACCTGATGTGCTTCCACCCTAATCCCCTTTGACGACACCACAAAGTCTGAGGACAGAAATTAACAGTCTGGCTAACGGCCTCTGCAACGTGCAGCACCTGTCTGTCATTCCAGCAGCCGCAAGCTCATGGCAGGACGGAGAATCAATTAAAACTGCTGACATATATCTGATTAAGACAAAACAGTGCCAAATGCGGGCTCATTAAATGCTTTTCTGTGTGGTTAGTGCGATAGAGGTCAAAGGAGAAGCTTATAGGGGGAGTGTGGGTGGATTGCGGAGGCTCAAAACTTAATCTGGAGCAATAGGCTTCTCTTTTTCTACTCTAAACCAACGAGTAGATGATAAGAATAGTGTGTGCTGGAGATAAAATCTTTGTTTTTCCTCATTAATACAAGAAAGCTGTACTTTTTTTGTATTATTATTTTAAAAAAACAATTTTCCTTCAAAACGTATTTGCAGTGTGAGAAAGAATTGCCGAACAACCCTTATAATAAAGTCATGTTTTTTATTTTTCTTCATTTACATTGTTTTGATTGAGGATTGAGAATCTGAAAATAGAATTTAATTAATTAATCATTTACCCAAAATATTTTCACACACTTTCAACAAAATCAAGAAATCATTGAAATCTTATTGGTTTGAGTTTTTATATATATATATATATATATATATATAACCATAACCAATCAATATAAGGCCATATTTATCAACTACAAGAGCAATTGCAAACGTTTCACATTTTGCAATCACAGAAAGTGATTTAACGCATTCATAACAGGATTTTTCCAAAGATTTTTTAAAACTCTTTTTTTCATTCAAACTGATTAACAGCCACTGTGTGTCTTTGAACTCCTCAGTTAGAGCATTTTTTTATGCACCCAAATACATCAGGGTTATGTAGTGAATGCACATGGAGAAGTTATGTGTCTGATGTCACCCCAGCTTCACACACGCTCCAGTGATAAGTGGATTAACCCATCCACATTGAAAAGGCCTTTGTGTGCAGTGAAGTGGGAAGAAAAAAAGCTCTGTGTCTTCAGCCACACTGATACTGATCGAAAAAGTGGACTTAGTTATTAAAGACGATATTAAATCTTCAACAACATTTTCTGGCCCTGTTATATTTTGAAGTACACCCCTAAACTGCTGCCCTTTCTTTACCAAACTCAGACACGTATTTATAACATATATTTGCCTTGTGAGAAAGCAGCAGTAATGGTCTAATTTTTCAAATTGCTTTGTCCTTAAAGACTTTTACGCCTGTGAGACCAGATGTGTTTGTGTTAATACAAGGAGACATTTCTGCTCCTTTTAAATAATGTAACCTCAGTAACTGCAGTAAATGACATTGCGCTGTAATAGAAGGACCTTTCTACTTGTTGCCTCGGGGGCCTCGTTGTAAGAGACACAGACTCCACAGCCTGACGATTAAGTTAATGCAGGGTGCATGTACTTTATGTGAGCGTAAAAGCGTATGTGTAGGAGGGAAACGGCAGCACACCATAGGCAGCCATGTAGAACATCGCATGAACAGCTCCATGCGGAGCAAGTTGCTCTCGAGACCTCATTGGTTCACCATTCATGGGATCCAAGTAAATACTATCAAATCCATTCCTCTTAACTGAATCCTAGATTAAAATCAACTTCCACTGCGCTAACGCTTCCCTTCCTTGCGAATAAATGGTATTGTAATGAAATCGGCAATCTTATCAGCGCTGGATATTTGCTCGGTGCTCTAATTTGTATCCTGTAGCACTAGCAGACCTCTATTTTGAAGGAGGCATCAGCAAGAAGGACGTACTTTGATATGAAATATTAATAGACAGAACATTTAGTTTCATTTCAACAAGGTGCTCACAGACATAGAAGTGGGGCTTTAAATTGAGAGACACAAAAATATTAAAAAATACAAAAATTCAGCAATAAGAGGGAAATGCCAGCACCAGAGAGAGAGAGTCGAACTGCACTGACAGTGTAACAGACTAAAGCAGGGTGAGGAATAAAAGCCTATTGTAAAGATGAGTAGTAGTCACAGCTTCACGGTGGTTATGGTTATACCTGGAGCCGGGCTTTGTATGGTTTTTCGGATAAATTATCTCCTTATGCTTGCAGCACACTACCTGAGAAAGTGTTTCGGATTGGGTGACTGGGTGAATAAACTTTTGGAAGAGACAACTCCACCTTTTTGATAAAAAACTTTAAATAGCTGTTCCTTTGTCACTTCCAAATTGTTTTTACACAATGCTGTCAAATGACAGGAAGTTTCATTGAAAGTGACTGCAGATTGATGTTTATTGACCAACTATGGTCAGTCTTCACATCGAAGCACTTGCAACAGACAGCCTTAGCTTCCCCTAAAACCCCTAGACAGTGCATGATTTTACCCTCTTAAATGTATGAGTTTGGACTTATTCTTTTTATGCCTTAGCAGCCTTTATGGCCTTCGTGGGTTATCTTAAATTGACGTTTGGCTCTCAAGTTGTACCTTGTATGCTTGTGTGAGGTGTATTTGCATTTAGCTGATTGTGCAAAAAGTGTAACAGGGTATGATTTACAGGAGTAACAAAAACCCTGTAAAAACACAGATTTAGCATTTAGGAGTCACATTAGTTCTTACTGGCTATTCTTCACAGCTGAAAAAATATTAATAAATAACCATGACAGTTTTTGTTGTTTTATTAAGGATTATTTCGTTGTAAGTCAAAATATATGATAAATGGTAAGGGACAGAATGTTGAAATTTGCATGTTCCAAACTTACATTTTTTTAGAAACAACCATAACTTATGCTGTGGTTTATATTTCTATTTCTTACTTTTTCTATTTTATTAAAGATACTACTTCTATTTGTCTTTCTCTGTTTTTTTTTTGTTTGTTTTTTATTTCTTTGGCATCTAAATGCTTCCACCCACGTACCCTAGCATCATTCCTTTCTCCTTTATCAAGCAAAAATGAATGAATGAATTAATATAATCTACATTGTACATTGTACTCACCCACCCTTCAAACATACAGTAAAGCTTGGACATGTCAGATACATATCGTACTCTATGTTTTGCAAGATCAAACTTCGCAAAAACTACAGTTGTTCATACCTGAGTTCATGCTGAGCATAAATCTTCATAACCTGCAACTTGTGGTTGCTTTTGAAGCTACACAATACTTTTAGCTCTGGTATGTTTAGTTTTTTAGCAAACTAAACATACCCCAGTTTGTGTTTATTTTGCAATTCTGCTGAACAGAAAATGCATTTTATGCAATTTTTATAAATCTCCTTGTGACTGCTAAACATTTACATGCCTATGGTTTAAAATTGGACAGTTTTGGTGGACATGCAGCTTCTTCCCTTTAAGTGAATGCTGACTTACAACTTCACAGAGGTAAAAGTAAAAGTCAGCACACCACGTAATCCAATGTTACTCCTTTAAGTAATTTAGAGCAAACTAGTCAGTGATTTGGGAATGTGCCAGAGCTAATCTGGCTTGAACACAGATTGGACTGCATTAAATTTAGCTTCCACTGCTTCAGATTGAAATTAACCCAGCCAAAGAAGTGCATAGAAATTATATGATCATCTGGATGATTTGATCCCCTTTGTCTTATATTTGGCTTGGTATGACTTTCATAACAACTATTACCGCTAATTGTGCTACTGATGAACCTTTAACTAAGACTTTTCGCTGCAGCTTTTATTTCGTTGTTAAGTAATTACATTCATATCATATCATGAGCACATTGACATAACCAGTTCTGAAAAGGTGTGGTTGCAGAAGGCAAACATAAGAAACTATTTATTATGCTGTTTCCTTGAAAACTAAAGTGTAAATGTGAAGACTTGATCTGCATGAAAAGCAAAGAGAAAGTGATGGGGAAAAAAAAGAAATGAGATGGTAGAATGGAGGGTGGGGGGCACTAATGTGTCCTTCATGGGGTAAGGCTGGGCCGAAATGGCTCAGCATGGAGCTAAATTGACTCCATTACAAGAGCACTGCACCGGAAAGCATCAGTGACATCACCTGCCCATCCCAACACAGGCAGTTAACGCTCTCTGAGGGACTGATGGGACAACAGTCTGCAGGATGCGGCAGCCGCTGTGCTTTGTGCTACTGCTTTGCATGTTATGCATGTGATGCTGGAACAACATGTAATATGATGTCCTATATAGTTCTGAGCTGGCGGGTGCAATAAATGAGTAACCTTTCATGAAATAGAAATAGTGTTTGTAGAAGAGTGCATTTACATTATCACCATTCTTTATAACGAGTTAGTTTCAGGTCCAGTTGTTTAATACTTGTTTTGTATGATAATCACAAACCTTTTCATCACCCTTTACACCAACAGAACCTAGGAAAAAATATTATCTTTCTTACAGATTTATTCTGCCTCAACCCTTTTGTAACATGTACAGTTTTCTGATCATGTAGGAAATTTTAATCTCATGTAAAGAGGACCTGAGTAAAATCAAAAAGAATTTGTTTTAATTAGTTTTTTTATTTATGGATGAAGGTGCTGCTTTAATCAACCTGGCCCTATAATAAAGTATATTTGCCTTTACCCCTTTAAATTATGTGTAAACACATTCTTTTGACAATTGAGTACAATTTCATAAACCACACCCATACCTGATTTCTATCTGTCCTGTAGAATCAGGAAAATTCCCATAAAGGACATATCTGACAACATTAAGTAGGCTATAATATCTCAGAAAGCAGTACAGTGTGTCCTTATCTGAAAAGATTCAAAATAAGATGAAAAACTAAGTTCCTGACATAGAAAATAATTTATTATGTTTTGGGATTTTAGTAAGCCACAGTGAGAATTATTATCAAGAATCAGTTTATTTATGTAACAACAATATGCAACACATGTCGTCTCAAGATGTATGGAAGTCAGCCTTACTCACTCCCTCTAATCTGCTGATTTGCAGAGGGGCAAGCTGATTTTACGAGTTGAGGGATTGATGCAGTGATGACACATTGTTTGTGACGGTGAGAAGCAAGATTTTAAATCCTAAGAAAGACTGTTGTGAGGGGAAGAATATGAACGTCAGATATACACTTTCAGTTTGAGGCCTTTGTTCAGTTTGAAAAAGCAAGGAATTATTCAAATACTAAAACTAGACATGTTGCTGTTATCTGTTGTCCACAAAACCTGTGCTCTTCAGTTTCATTTCTAAATGATATGAGTAACATGATTATCATAAGGGATTCTTACATTAAATACCTAGAATAGCAGGTTTGCTCTATACCTTAGGATAATTACTTATATTTAAGGTTGTGGAGAGGGACTGCTTTTGATACTTAACTGTCTTGCTTAAATCTTACTGCCTTACAGGCATTTTGGTTAACGCTGGCCATGTATCATAGCACATATTTATCAGAAAGCAGGTGCAGTTTCTGTTCAACAGAGTGAACCATCACCGCCTACTCTCCAAGCCTAGTTTTTAAGTACAAAATGCTGTTTAAATTCTGTGTTAAATGTGATCCCCCAGTTCTGATCAACTGCGAACGAATGGAATTTACATCAGGTTTATTCCACCGTCAACAGAAGGTCATTTAACCAAACGCATGATGTCACATGCTGTCGTGTCCTTTGCTTTGTGTATTTTGCTTTGTTCTTTAACACTCGCATGGCTGTGTTGACCTTTAAGGTTTTTGGGTAGTACAGTGACAGAGTTGGTAGTAGGAGCCTTTGTTTTTTGGTTCTGGCTTGCTGACAATGTTAAAGTACATGTTTTTTTTAAACACTTTCGCATTCAATCCAACTACTTCATGCCTCACACTGTGTTCTAACTGTTGACTCACCACTGGGGCTTTCTCTGCCTCAGTGTTATTTATAGTCAGAAAAGACAAGAAGGAAGATGTAACCAAGACAACAACAGATAGTTTCGCACTTCTGTCTGGATTGGAGTGACTCTAAAAGAAAGTATGCAATTATGTCTCTTCTTCCTTCCTGTTATCCACCATTGTGATTAGGGTTGGTGGGGGGGTGGGGGGGTCACAAGAGGCGTAAACAGCAGCATTTGTCTTTGTGTAATGCTTGTTTGTGTCATATGTGTGCACATAGGTCGGAGATGCCACTGACTTAGCCTGCATTCCCTAAATGTAGGCATTGTGAACAGTTAATCCAAAGTTATGAGTAGTCTTTTGCTTCAGTGATGGGCTTCATTCAGGTAATGAAAGAGTAAAAAAATTTGGTATGCAAGATCGAACTACTGATTAGGGGAGGTGGGCAGAGCCATTAGAGCAGTGTAGAGTAGTTATTTAAAAAGAAGCCTTTGGCAGATGAGACGTGTTAGACATGCGGAGCACAAGGTGGAGGTGCTTTGCCACACCTCCGACCTCTCCAACGGTCAAGAACGTGCGGCCTTAACTTTTTTGGCCCCCGACCAAGTCTTTGGTTTTTATGCCCACAGCCCGTCCTCTCCACCCAATCAATCCCCAGCCCTTCTGCAAAGCCGGACAACCTGGTGTCTGTTTCCTCCCGGATCGATTTCTATCCTGTCTTTTTAGAATTTCCCATGGAAAATAAGCTGAAGCGAGACAAAGGAGGGAGAACCTCTCATGGTTTATGCAAAAGTATTACGTTTTCTTGTTGTCTCGTCTTTTCTCATCTCCTGTCAAGTCCTTTACATTATTGATGGCTTTTTCAAGGGGACTTGCAGGGCTACTGATTTCAGCTGTCAGATCTTATTCAATAAGCAATGGCCACTGACTCTTGTAGCAGGAGTTTTGGGTTTGGAAGAAGGCAGTCCCTGTCTGCAAATATTCCCCTTAATTTAATTTTACTGTGAGTTATCTTGCATTTTTCACTGTAACAGTTTCTGTCTTGTCAGGAAAGATATTTTATTAGTAGTTAAAAATCTTGCAAGGTTATTGTGTAATTGAACATGTTTACTTAAAGTACCATTTGTAACTCTAGTTAATTCAAATACAAACCATGAGAAGTGCTCCTGATTTCTCAATATAACTATGAGGAGTCTTTCTATGACCTAGATTTTTTGGTGAGACTTGCCTTTTTTGCAAATGTTTCTTATTTCTGTTTGAATTACCCAAGTCCTATTATGTGTTGCCCTTTCCTTTTGTTTTAGTTTGCATTTAAGTTTGCAGCTTATCTTTTAAAAATGACTTGAGAAATACAAATTACTTACTCACATAAGTCACATAATAATTAGATAATAGCTTCAACTTCTGTGTATTCTACATGAGTGGATGTAATCTCCAATTTGCCCATTGATGAATTGACTATATTCTTGCTAAATCGACCGGTCAGGTACAAAATCGGTTGGTTATGGTCAGAAAACATGGTATTTGTACATATCTTCTAATACACAAAGAGGGACTCTTTGATCTTCTTAATTCACTTTTATTCGTCAGTGGTTTGTTTTACTTTTTCTTTCTCAAAACTTTCTCTCATTAGTAGGGTAAGCATCCAACGTGGCCAATGGGATGATATTTAGTCAAGAAGTTTCTGTTATTATAGCTATGCCAATCAGATCATTCCTGGTTACTCTACACTTGGATTATCCTTTCCTTTCCAGTATGTGGAGCTGCTTCTACTCATGTGGTAGTAGCACAGTGATTCCTGCAGTGCCCATCATCATGAGGCAGTGCTCCATCATCTGTACTAAAGTTTTAATGCATCAGATGGACAGGCCTCCTGCTATAGAGGAGGTGAAATGAAAGACTTTGTGTTGAAAAGTGCCTCGGGGAAAAGCTGCCCTGTTGGAAGAAATGCACAGAGGACGGGTTTGCATTGAAAGGGAAGAAGGGATTACGTGTCCTTGCATTTATGCTAATATTGAGGCTCTCTTACCTCACAGCACGACAATATAGGATAAGAAGGTTACATTTCATCAATGGAAATAAAAACTAGCTGATGTAGGAAAACTGAAACAGAGAGGTTTCTTCAGGTAACGGAAAGTGACAGATTGTAAAAAGGGAAAGAGTGGCACTGAAAGGCAAAGGAAGGGCGCCGATGTTTGATGAAGAGTTGGCTTGGTTTCGTTGCAAGGCTCAACTTCAATTTTGTGTTTTGCCCCCACCTGGATAAGTCAACAGTGTTCTCTAATGTCAGTTATTTGATTGATTTCAACCTTTGCATTGTGCAGGATAGAAAATGAAGGACAGTAAATACCTTTTCATTTATAGTTTAGTGATCAAAAGCAATCTGTTTTTGCCTTTATTCTTACATGCTATGTTAAAAGTTGCACCATAGAGAAAGCTGAATTTTAATGCAGTTTTCCAATTACTTTCAATCCGGACCTTGGCAGTTTATTAAAACATATGAAATGGGAGTAAGTTAGTATAAAAATTGCATAAGTTGTAAGTAGAACAAACTACAAAATGTGAGTAAGTATGAAAATATCTGGTTACAGTCTCTCAATGTATCATTTTAATATTTTTCTAAAACCATAAGACTGAAGAGCAACATATTTATAGTCTAAATCAAATGCATTTAATTTGAGTGCAGGGAAATATTCTGCAGAAAAAAAAAACAATAAAGGAACTCCAGTTAAAAAAAACATTAACACCTTGCATCTCTCACCTCTCTGCTTTTCATAACTCCACAGCTGTGTCAGAGCTGTACTTACTGCAAATGCAAATCAAAATGTTTCCTACTGCTGCTAATTTGTTTTTATCTGGCAGACACAGACAAGAGTATTTTTTTCTTAACTTAGAAAGCAGTGTCAGCATACTGTTCTTTAATGATTTTCTACAAACAAAAAAAGGGACATTTTTATTCCTTTGGTTAAAGAAAAATCTTAGATAAGCTGCAGTGAAGTGTTTGACAAAGAAAGCCAGAAAATTGGTATTTCCCATCAAACTATATTGTATCTGTCTTTTGGTTAAATGGTGCAAGAAATAACAATGCAAAGGGCCACGGGTGGGCAATTAATTTCCCCCAGGGTTGGTGTCATGCGTGTTTTTCAGATGTACCCATACTTTAACACATGACTGAAGCTCAGGCTGTGTTAGTACACTTGCAGGAAGATTGCTGCAAAGACAACAACACAATGCAAGCACCTGAGCACTGTTGCTGCTGACTTGATCAAGGTGAGTGAACATTGCAAGTCAGTGGCTCAGTGCAGTCGGCTGGGTTTCATTTGTTGTAAGTTGTAAGTATTTTGAAACGTTTGAAAAAATCGCATGATTTTTTATTAAATCCACATGAAACTTTTTATTAAATCATACATGTAAAGGTACGGCTGGATAGCCTAATTGGAAAGTCATTCGACTTTTGTACTTGGGGCCTGTTTGCAAGACCCTTAGCGCTATAATGCTTACCTTGTAAGTTGCTTTGGATAGAAGCACCTGCTAAATACTAAAGGTGTTTTTTTTTTTTTTTACTCTAAAAAGCTTAATTTATTACTTCTTTATGGTTGAGTTTTACCGATTTAATTAACAGACCTGGTGTGTTTGGTATAAGTATGTCCAACTGATGTAAAAATATGACCAAAGAAAAAAGCTGTTGCTCTCCCCATCTGCCCTCTTTGTCAGCTTCGTTTTTGTATCTTGACTGCAGGATTGACCTGACTGTGCTCAACCTGTCCTGTGAATGTGTCAGACGCCCTCCTCAACCGTTTGGGGTCCGTCCCACACAGCAGCACGACAGCATGGCCGTT
This sequence comes from Orestias chungarensis, assembly GCA_032876305.1. NCBI lineage: Eukaryota > Metazoa > Chordata > Actinopteri > Cyprinodontiformes > Cyprinodontidae > Orestias > Orestias chungarensis. Next base: position 1,774,011 of record JAVLVB010001131.1, read on the forward strand.
GGCAAAGTTAGCCTCTCCGCTCTAGCCTCACACATAGACACACACAATGAGCTGGCAGCATGAAAAAACAAGTATGCCAGAGAAATGCCTGAGAAATGAAAGCTGTGAACCATGACCTGCGAGATTAATAAAAGTGAAAGATATGAGGGAGAACGAAAAGAAAAGCGATTTTACTGAGTTGCAAGGGAAAGAAGATAGAAAACGGGAAAAGAGATGAGGTGATGAATACAGTAGAGACAGCTGAGTTATTTGGCTGCAGTCTGAATAATCAGATATTGCTATTCAAGCTGCTCCACACTGCCATGGGCCATGTGAAAAAGCTGAATGACTGTAAAGAAAGCGAATGACAAGCTAATGGATTTCTGTGTGAGTGTGCGGAAGCACTCAGAGGTAAACTATGGGGAACTAACTATTTAATTTGAGGCATTTGCACCATCTCTTTGGCCTATAAAATGTTTTTTTCTTTCTTTGTTGTAAATTGTAAGACAAGAACCACTACACATCAGGTTAATGAAAGGAAAAAAAGGCCTTTCTTTTCCTTTACTGCTTTCCGGAGTTGGAGTATTTATATGTTGTTTGGTAAGTTAGTGTGGGCAGTTTAAGATCTTATTATTCCCATCTCTTGTATTTACTTCACGCAGAACAATACCTCTATATTACATCGCCTTGGAAAACATTCTGAGATCACAGAGATATGTGTACTCCCACGTCTTCATCCAGAAACATGTGAGAGCCCCAACAGTATCATCCATAATGATGCTATGTACCGGATTTATGATCATCAAACCCAGTGTTAAAATACGTCTTTGATCTTTTTCATAAAATCTTTCTCCACATCAGTATTTTACATCCTAAAGGCTCCTAAAATCCTGACATTTGATCTAAAGATGCAGAGAGAAAGGTCACAACCTGAAACTGGGAATTAATTATGTGGCTAAAGTTAAATCTCATCTCTATAAGTTTCATCTGATTTAAACCCTGTGATTTTCTTCTGTTCTTTCATCTCTTTGTTGTTTCATGTACCCAAAAGTCATTTACTACATAATACTATGCATTCTCTTTGACTTCCTCAATGATTCAGGCCCTCAATTATGAACAAATGTGGATGGATTGTATGGGGAGGAGAGATGGCAAGACTTTGTGTCTGCTTTAACTTCATTGCTTCAGCGCATTTGAGGTAAAGATGGAACTACTTAAATATTAATTTTACTTGTCTGCAGAGTTTCATGTATAAAGACTTTCACTTACTCAATACTGTATATACCATTTTTTTTGTTCTAAATTCGTTTAAAAGTTGTGGATTTATTTAATGTGGAAACCACGGCTACATTTTGCAGACTGTGCTTTCAGTCAGATATAAAATCTGGAAATAAATGCATTTAAGCATTATCTTACAAAATCCTCCTATTGACAAAATGTACTATAGTTCCCCAAACAGCTTTAATTTTTATTTAAACTTCACAATTCTAGAAAAAAATAAACAATACTGTGCAAAAATGTTGAGTCCTTAAGAACATATCTTCATTATTTTAAGGTTTTTTTCACGTTTTTCTTTGGAGACTGAAGTGAAATTGTCAGTTTAATACCTTACATTCATTAAATCATTTGTTACTTCTTTTTATTATTATTATTATAGATACTTTTTTATTATTCAGGCATAAACTGTAATCTAAATCTATTAACAACAAAAGATTGGCAGGAAATAGTATTTAAAACTCTATTTAATACTATATAAAGAGCATCATTTCCTTTTATTTAATATATTTCGAACAACTAAGAGGCCTAATACAATATAATAGACATATATCCTCACTAAAATATGACACAGAATATTTGATAACTATAAAGACCAGTTTATGTGAGCGTTTTTTGTTTGTTGATTTGTTTAGTGTGCAACTGCATTTCGTTCCTCTACCTGTGTAGATTTTCGCTCAGGCTCTTGGCTTCCTCTAATAGAAAAAAATATGCATGATAATTTGATTAGTTATGTCAATTTATTCTCTGGTTGGAGTGTGAGTGTAGTTATCTCTGTGTTGCCCCTTAGATAGCCGGCAAGCTTGTGTGCAGACTGCATTGGGTTGTAGCCAACAACACTGGTCATAGAAAATGAAGGTTTATTTGAAATGTTTCTGTGCATAATCAAATTCAGTAGCAGGGGGGAAAAAACAACTATGTATCTGTGGCTTTTTTTGCCGGTTTGGAAAAATTATCTGTGGATACACAGGACAAAAGTGGAGCATTTTGAAAAGATTACTCCCCGTTACATCTGATATAAAACATTGTGATTATATAAAAGGATTGTCTGCGGCTGCTTTGCTGCTTTAGGACCAGAACGACTTACACTAATAAATTGTGATATAATAAAGTCTAAAATAAATTTCCCTACTAGAAAGTTGTAAAGAAGGAATCTTGGTTGATCAGTTTGACCTTGGGATTCAACTTCACTTTTGCTTGCAGTGGAAAATGATTCAAATTATGCGGCAGAAATGGAAGCTGGGAATGACTTCACACCTGAGTTAATGGCATTCCAATCAACAAAGTCAGAGAACTTAGGATTTCAATATTGGAACACAATGTTTCGTTCACTCTCTCAGAAAACAGAGTAATAGGCATCCTATTAATTAATTAATCTACTGTAAAACTGTGAAAAATGATTCACGTCAAAAAATATGAACAACAAAAGCTTCATTACTTACAGGAGAGAAGCACAGACTAAGTAAATAAGGAAATCTAGGAGAGAAAAAAAGCGGAAAATGTATAAAAGAAAATAAAGAAATATGAAGTCACACTGATAAGAAAAATATATATATACTAAAGGTATCTATTGTCCCACCACAGCTTACTATTCTTGATTGATCAGCCATACTATAAGTCAAGGTCAGCAGAATAAATCTCAAAGTTATCCGAGTTTGAAGACCAACTTCAGGGCCAACTTCATCTTTGTTGTCTCCAGTCGGACGGTCTGCTCCACCCCTCTATGCCTCACCATATCCTCTGCTTGTGTTCCGTTGCTGTTTCTGGTTCCAGTGTTCATCACCCAAACCTGCAATAAATCCTCATCCCATCCAACGCCGTCTCCTCTGCATTTGGGTCCACAACTTTACACCGCTTTGTGACAATATTGACTTTATCTAACATATTTAAGTGCGACAATAAAGCAGCGGAAAGATTAAGTGTTTATGGATTTTTAATACTTTTCTATAGTCTGGTACAACTTGTCACCATCAGAGATGTTATTCACAACAATAATTACCCTGGTACTTCTGATTTATTTGCAGGTGCTGGAGGAGAAGCTTTTGCATAATAATTTTTGAGACCTTTTAATGTACACATCCTGAGAAATTACTAAAATTAAATGTATATTTTTTCTTTTATCATTCAGTTACAGTTTGCTTGTTAGTTAGTGAAGATTGGTGGGAAGGCTAAAACTTTATCAGGGGTGTTGTGTACCTACCAGTTAGAATTTGGCTTCTTTAGCTGAAATTATTAGGATATGTAAGTATGACTGAAAATGTGGATGAACTGTTACAGTGCGATGAACACACCATCCCACATCTTCCTCTGCCAAGAACCCATTATTCTGTTTCATTTGTTACATGGGACATGCAAGACAGCCCTTTGATTAATGAGAACTTGGAGTGGATGTTCACATCTCCTCCTCTTTAACCGTCCATTTCTGTCTTTTTTTCACTTTCTTGTTGCAAAGCCTCCTCATCTGATTCCCCGCAGTTGTTCTGTCAGACAAAAACGGCCGAACATTTGGAGAATGATGTGTCAATGTCTTTTTTTGGATGACGTGTAATGAACATAATACTTGAAACACTTGTTATAGATGGCAGTAAGAAGTGGGTGCAAACAGACATCTTATCAATGCGAAGACGGGCGGACAGACGGATGAACCTATTCCTTGCAAAGTAATAACTGCTTGTGCTGACCCTTTCTGTGTCCTCCCATCTCCGTGGGATGAAAGGATGACAGTAATTAGCCACCATGTTGCAGCTGGGATGACATTAGCCCTAGCCTAATTTAATGCAAACTGATTACATGACACTGCGACACAACTGAACGGTTTTCATGGCTGCATAAAAGATCTGCTTAAAGCAAAGCTTTAATGAAGGTGCTGATTGACTTTTTTCATGGCGAACTCTCTCTTAACACCTCATGATGTCCGGCGCCGAAAGCAGTTCTGAAAGTGCGCAGAAGGTTAAAGAGTAATGAGCTTCAGTAATTGTGCTTAAAATAATCAACACATTTTAGAGCAATCTCATATGCCATCAAACTGCTGACTTTTAAGAGCTGGAACTTCCTCTCTGTGGTTGTTTCCTAATGAATGGGGTTAAATATTTTTTTGTGTGACTTTGGCTTGCTTGCTAATGGCCAGGAGTCTTTGCTGGGTTCCTGTAGTAGAGCTGAAGGTTGTAATTTGTTGTGCTCTACATAAAAGCTGTCATTAATGCACGCTGCTGGATGATGCTTTTCTCCTGATTACAGGAAGTGGTATAAGATCTGTTGCATCGAGTCAAAGATTAAAGACGTTAATGGGTTCACATTCAGACATAGGAATATGTCCATTAAGCATTTCTCACAGATTATCATGTTTTTCAGTGTTTACAAACACGTTACTTGAAACCTTCATGTGTTTTTTTTTTTTTTTTTTTTGTTTAAATAACACAACAGTGTACATATTTGTGAAGTTGAAGGAAATGGATTCATGGTCCTCACTCAGATGCCCCTTGAGTCAAGACTTTGTTGAGTCTTCTGTTTCTCCATCTACTTTCCAGATCTTGAGACCAAAATCTTAAACTATTTGTTTGGAAAATTGCTCAGAATTGTTCAGAGTGGTGACTGAATGAAAGTGTTTATAATAAAAAAAAATTTTTTTTTAGAATAATTCTCTTGGTTTTTGGTCTAGATTGACTCATTTTAAAGCATTAATGTTTCCTAATGTGTGGAATTGTTAACAGCTGGTGTCCCGCAATGTCTTGATGTGCCTCTGCTTAAGCAGACCTAAATTACCTTTCAGGTGTGACGGGACAGTAACTAATCGAAACGTTTGAGATCAAAGATCTAAAGTATTTCAAGTTTTCTCTGACTTATTTAGGAATTTTTGCAGCCTGTTTTTCTTTTTAAATAGCTCCATCATTCTTCATATCAATTCTGACCAGCTTCCTTATCCCTGCTGTAGAAAATCATCATGCTACTGCAGCATGTTGCTGCCACCAACCTGTTTATTGTCTTCTTCCACGCTCACAGTTTTACATGTTGGCAAGAAAACCCTTTTTGCAAATTTTTGCTGTGTCCCTAACATTACTTGCAGTGGGCTTTCTAAAATTTACTTTCTTTTACACAGTTCCATAAAAAGCAGATTTGTAGAGTTGACAACTAAAACATTTCCTGTTGACAGATTCTCCCACCTCAGTTAAGGATCTCTCCGGATCCTCTAAAGTTAAAATTTGCCTCCTGCCTTTTTTTTTGGTTAGTGCTCTCCTCGTCTTAACTTTTAGTTTAAAATAATATCTATATCTAAGCAGGTTTATAGTTCTGCCAAGCTCCATTTCCACCTGATAGATTGGACAAAGGTATCTTAGATGTTTATAGCTTAATACTGAAATTCAATTCAAGACAGGCTTATGGGGAAATAGAGTAAAGGGCCAAAAGTATACCCATTGTTTCAGATTTTTATTTTACCAAAAATTAAACATTTTGTACCATTTTTCTTCCATCTCACAATGATGCATTATTTCATAAAATCCCCAAAAAATGTGTTAAAATTGTTCATCGTTGTGTGATAACATGTGAAACCTTTAAAAAGTGTCAAGAGCTTTGCAAGACATTGTAAATAAACAAAAAAAACAGACTTGGAAAATATGATTAAAAGTATGATAAGACATGCTTGAGTAACACAGCAACAAACCTCCATGTGACATTATTACTGCACCACTGATGGATCCACCCACTGATAGCCATCAGCTGCTTCAGCTGCTGGTCACAACCAGGTCTCACTTCATTAACAAGGCCATTATCCCTGACATGAATGTGTGAAGTTTTATGGCAGAAATTATTTTTGTGAGTGCCAAGGACTTGATGACTTTCTGCACTTCCTGGTCCAAGGTGTCTATGTGTGTATGTGTGTGTGTTTCTGAGATGTGACATATAAGATGCAGCGGACCATTCAACACAATACTGCATGAAAGAATGTGTTAACCGAAACGGAGACTTTGTGACTTATGAGGGGACCCATTTCAGAACATTAGAGGAGCAGGCCATCATTGTAACATCACACCGTTGTCCATCTTCGCAGAAAATTGCAGCTCCAGTCTGCTGACCAGAACAGCCATATGACTCAGAGGAAGCCAACTCTGTTTTATTCATGGCTTTTTCCAAATGAAAATGATTCATGACTCAATTTTTTTTTTCCCAAACCCATACAGCTTGCATGGAGTAAGGTACACTCCCTGCAACTGTCTGCATTCATAAATCCTGTTCGGAAAATTCATTGATTTCCTTTTATAGTAAAACTTCACATGTATTTTATGACTTAATTCAACTCACTGAGGAGCTTTTTATAAAAAACAGAGTTTAATGCATGTAGTTATTGTCCATTGAATGCAATTAGGATTTGATATATCAAAAAGCCATTATTATTATTATGTTGTTGTGTATAATGCGCATAGGCTGAACAAAAATGTTTTTGCCGACATTAATGAACAACTGTGATAATGTTGCTGAATGCTGTTAATTATTTGACACTAAAGCTTTTCGTTGTACTTTTCTGTTCTGAGAAACAGATATGTTGAACGCTCTTACTGATCAGTCCAATTAGAGAGGAAAGCTTTCTCATCACACATTTCTTATCCTTATTGCCACATGATGTACATCATGTACTTTCTCTCAAAACCGTACAACACTTAGTGAAAAAGAAAAAATACACAGTGAGCGCTAATTGAGGGCAAAAGATTGGGAACCTTGCACTTATGACATGGCTTGCCATACCATTTGCTGCAACCACAGCAGCTTTTAGTTTATTGTTGTTTGGGCATTGTACAATCCTTGCTGACATTCGACCAAAGACAGGATACAAAGATAAAGTAAAATCTATTTTCCTAATATCTACATGACCGCACTTCTATATGAAAAGTCTGTAGTTGTCTGTGAAACTGTAAGGTCCTTGTCAATGATAAATAATTTAAAAACTGTGTTCATCATTCAGTGTAAGATTTATACTGATTAGGTCAAGTGAAAAACAAACAAATTCAATATGAATACAAATAGCCTCTTTAGTTAGTTCCATAGCAGCTAATATTTTGCGGAAGCATCTTCTTATTGAGTTACAGTACATGGTATTTTTGAGTACCCCTCAATGTTAGCGAATCTGATTAACCTAACATAAATTTCATTTGTACTCACATGATCTTACTGACACTTGTAAATAAGGGTCCTTCAATGATACCAAACTTTTGGTCTTGGATCAATCCTTCAAAAGGTGCGAAAACAAGTCAGCCAGTGTGAAATCTGCTGGCGTCAGCATCATGTTTTTGGGTTACTTCTCTTATATAGTTGAATGTGATAGATTTGAAGAATCTGTGCAAAGTAGAATGGGCCGATATTAGTCGATATGTTGAATGCTGATACACCACTACCAAAGAAACTGAATATGGTATGTAAACAGTTATTTATCACACTATCCATTGTCTATCCTAACATATCATTACGTGGTCATGTGGTGGCTGGCTGTAGCAGTCATGATTGGATGGATGGGGTAAATTCTGCACAGTCTATCACAGAGTAACATAGAGATTTGGGAGTCATTTAGAGACACCAATTAACCCCATCAATAATATGTTTCCATACGTGCACAGATAAAACATGCAGAAAGACCACAGGCTTGCAGCAAGGCAGCAGTTTTACAAACTGTGCCATTGTGCAGCCGCTAAAAATTGGTTTGACACCAGACCCCCAACATTGTTTTTGTGTGTGCCTCTGTAACTACAGTATGTTAGTATTAGAATGTTATGTGTCTGATAATTGCTGCATTAGAATTAGATATACTGAAACTTCTGAAGACATGCAACATCACTTTAAGGGACACAGGTGTAGTGGTTTCTTAATTCCAAGAATAACACATTCTTTGCTGCAGTTCTTTAATTCCTTCAATTGCCACTTTAATTCATTGGTAAATTACTCAGTATAGAAGAATTTACTGATATATTATTTTTGTATAAGACCCTTTAAAGCATAAAGGCAAGACAATGGATGCTCCAAAGTTTGTAGGAGGTCTTTGACTAGTGTGCAAGACTGAATAAAGATTAAATGAATAATAGAACAATTGTAAGCAATTTAAAAAAATAAGAATTATCTGAGGTTATAAATGATGTTCAAATTGGGCATGTGAAGCAAAAGCTGTATTAAAAAAGAAAAGTCCAGTTTAAACTGGACTGTTGCACAGTCGAGTTGAGGGTAATCAATAATCAGCACAGAAAATGAAGAGCTGAACCATGACAGTTTTTGAATGGCAGAGGCTAATATAACTTATTTGCGGAACCCGGAAGTGCAGTGAAATTTGAAAAACGGAATTGACAGTTTTTGACCAAGGAAACCTTTTTTTGACGACGAGTTTTGGACGGCTGGCATAAACGGGAATGTGAATGGGTCAGAATGGCAACTAAGGTAGGAGATAATGAGAATGAAATGGAATTTGAGGATTGGACAGCAGTACAAAATGGCAGAAGAAGAGGTAAAGAAAGTGGAGAAGTAAAATGAGGAGATGGGAAAATAACTGAAAGTCGAGGAAGTGAAAGAGAGCTGGAGGAAAATAGTTCAGATGAAGAAAGAGTCGTTCGTAAGAAAGTTTTAAACAACTTGAAGGTGAATCCAAGTTTACCTTGAGTTTGGAGGATGATAAATTAATATTAGTTGTTCAAATCTAAACTTTAATGAGTATGATAATGTAAATTACTGATATTTGAAACAACAATTAAATATCTCCAAATTTCTTCGTACCCCTGATTCTGTTCTGAATACCAGTGTTGTTGTTTTTTTCCTCCAATGTGTTGAAGCAAACTCCTTAGAGACATTAAAAGAAATTGTCCAATTGTTCAAGTAAAATGTCAGATTTAAACACCAAAATTGTTTTCAAGCATTGGTTCACACGTTAAGTTTCACATTAATGATATTTCTTAGATGTTCAGCTCTTTCTTGCTTTAAATCATCCATCCAGTTGAATAATTTAAAAAACCTATAATAGCCATAAATGTTTTCTAATTGCAGCTTTTGCATCATTAGCTTGTTGCCAGAGTCACCACAAAGCCTTGGAGTGTTTTCCGGAAAGCTCCCTGCCCACATATAAGAGGATTGTACCGGAAGTTTTGAGTGAAAAGAGAAAAACCTAGTTAGATTGAATTACTTTGCCATTACTGACCACTTAACAGTCGAGGCTTTCGCTTCATCCCAACATCCGGGTTCTGAAAATCTTGATGCTAGGCAATTTGTTTGTTCCACTTCCTGACGTGGGTCTGGAACATAAAACTGCTCTTCAACGCAGGTTGCTGCTACTGGGACTCTCTAATGTAACTTAAAGGTAATGACTGCACTGAATATTACTTTGTAAAATATTGAGCTTTAATTGACTCTCTTGGATAATTACTCAGAAGCAAGGATCCCTGGAACTCTTAGAGCAAACGCTTCAAGTTAAATAAAGTTTAAGAGGTAGTTTTGCTAGAGAATGTGTCTAAACTAATTAAACTAATTCCATTAAAGTTACTTGATTGTTTATTCTAGAGGTGATCTGAACAAGGAGGATCATCAACATCTATTTCTGTTTAGTTCGGAGTGAATACGATATCATTTATGTGTAGTTAAAGGATGGTCAAATAATGTCATTCTGTTTATTTTGTGTTTTTTGCAGTTTTTTCTTGACTTACAGTTTCAGCTGACGGTTTTCTTTCGTTGTGCCTGAAACAAAGGAAGTGGGTTTTGTGCACCTATTAAGAGTTCCTGGGAGTTCTGCCCTTTACTACTTGTGAAGTATGAAATGTTCCGGCCAAAGTAGACTTCATCTACATTGTAGTCGCCATAGGGGACAGAACAAATCTCCCTGTTCTTTCAAAGGATGGAAAAAGCCGAGACCTGATCCTCTGGATGGTTCCCATTTGTTTAAAGAAACTGTAATCTCTGACTTTGTGTAATGTAATAAAAATTGCACTTGAAAATAAATAAAATAACTATGCATTCTATCATAAACTGAATAAGAAAAAGTTTATTGTAGTTTAATTTAAATGTGAGGACGGTGAGGGAAACAGGGAGGAATTTAACGTCATTCCGTAACAAAATTTCTGATATCAACTGTGCATTGATGCTACAGAAAAACTGATAAACCCACAAGTAACATCAGGGTAATATTTACGACACAGGAGATGGTTTTTATGCTCCTTCCTTTGCTGTCCCACATACAAATTTAGAAGCAATAAATGCAGAAAATACTAAAACACTTTGTTATATAAGTGTTGGTAGATTAAAAATTGGGGTTATGTTTTTGTCTTTTGCTACAAAGGTCATATTGTAAAAAAACAACAACAAAAAAATAATTTGATGGCAGTTGACATAAAAGTTTGAGATCCGATCGTCTCTGCTGATAACGCCAATTAGTACGGTAAGACAGTTAATGGCCCTTTGGTTGTAATTTGTTAAAACTTGGAAAGGTTCGTTTCCCTGATGTAGCTGTTGAAAGGTTGACAATATTAAATCTTCCCACTGCCATTGTTAAAAAGGTAGAAAAGTATCTGTTTGATACCAAAGTTTTCCATTAAAGTCCCAGAAAGCACGCGCAGCTTAAATTCATCTTGAATCCTTCTCTAGTCAAGCATTTGTTAGCGTAGCTAAACTGATATACTCGCTATTAATGCATATGAATATTACAAAACAACTCAGCCCCAGTGTCATTGTTAATAAGAGAATAACGCTTCTTTATGTTTCCTAAGGTTTCCATTAAAGTCCCACCGAGCACGCACACCTCAAGTAAATCTTACATCCTTCTCCAGACAAGCAAAGCTTGGAAGTAAGCTAAAAGACCTTAAAAATCTAGAAATGATACCAGCTACAGTAAGTAATAAGTAAATACTTATTGCACAGTGCACTAGTTCTGAAAGACCCATAACTCTTTTAACGTTTCACAACTAAAGGTCTGACTTGCTGTGTTCAACAGACGGACCTCTACTTCATATGAAAACAGGGATAACCCCTGCGATATCTTTGGCATTTAAATAAAAATGTTGAAAACACAGTAGACTAGATTAAAATGGTGTTGAAACTGCTGCGTTTTAAATCTATTGTCTGCTTGAACTGGCCCTTTCAGTTTTGAGTTTGGTGTATAAAAAACACACAGTCTGGGCCTAACCTTACTGTATCACTCTTGTTCTAAAATCAATCGTGCAAAATCTCGTCAACAATTACCTCCAACTGAGAACTGTAAAGACGAGGCTTGTTTGTTTAAGAGTATCTTGTGCTGCGTGTGGGCCAGTGGTGCAAACCCCTTTGCTTGCAGTATAGATGATTGTTTGCTCTGCGTTTGATGTGAAGTGTTGTTCTTGTCAGCCAGGTCAGTGTGCAGACACACTTGCATTGGTTATATAAGTGCAGGTTTTGGAGAATAAATATTTGATTGGGGTCCTTAATGCAGAGTGAACGTTCAGATGAGGAGGCGGCCAGTAGGCGGAGAGCGGTGAGCCGCATCTCTGTCCACGATCTGGTGGGATGCCAGCAATAGGAGAGGTTTTACTGTATCCAGTACTCTCCTCTCTCTGCTCTTTAATATATTTTATACTTAATTTCCACCAATTCTATTTTCTCATTGCTCTTGTGCAACAAGTTACTTAAAGCATTTATTAATTACCTGTTTACCTGAGCCACTTTTTCTAATTCATTTTGCATTTATACTTCATTCTATCCTGGTTTGCATCTTTATAGACCGTTCTGAAACCTATCGGCAGCTCAAGAAAATAGCTAAATTATAATGAGACCAGAATCATGTGGTAACATGTGAGCATGTTTTTGTATATGCCTACATGCAGCTCTTAGTTCAGAAGAAGTGTGGGGTGTTACATAAGATATATAAACGCTAAGGTGGCGCACCTGCTTGTTGTACAAATTGTGAGTTGATTATATGGATAGGTGAGATGTTATGTAAAGTATAAATGACAACCAGCACCAGTGAAAAGCCAAAGTGATTTATTCATCAATATATTTTTAAAACATAAATTGTACAAAGAAAATGGAAACTAGTGATAAAACCCTTGCAACTCTGTGAAGAAACAGCTAAAAACATTTGGCAGTCACGACAAAGCTGTTCTCTGTAATTACCTTTGGTGGCGGCTCAAAATCTGTCCAAATAAAAGAAAGCTGAGCTTTGCAGAGATGGAAATAAGCCTTAGGGCTACATTTAGTTATGGAATAGTAGGAACTTTCTCACCTCTGCCTGACAGAATATCTTGCACTTTTAGATCCACTAAAGTTTTAGTGATTTAAGCTGGTAGAATAGTACATTTAGTACTTGTGTGAAACTGTGATTTGCATTGCTTCCACTTCATGCAGTTTGTTTGACATATATTAATAGATAGTTGTTGTTGTTTTTTGCTAAAACACAAAACAATCTCCTTGCCAGTCTTTTCAGATCTAGATCAAGAAAGTGCTGTTTAAAAAATCGGACATTTACATATCAAATAGAGGATCAAATTCTTTAGAATGAGAATGTTTATAAGGTTTCAACTAGTGCTTTGCTAAAAATATGTAAGCTATATAAAAGCATGTAAAGTGCTACAAATATGAATTTCATTATATATGTAATGTGTTCTTTATTCAGAACTCTAAATAGTACTTATTGTAATAGCTTCTGAATGTAATACAAATTGTACCATAATTTATTTACTGTATTTTTGGATTACCCAAAATCCTTTCCTGATTCACCAGTCAGCTCTTCTACTCCTTCCCCAAAAAGTTCACCCCATAGGAACCTTAGTTGAGAGAGGGGAAAAGACCACAAAAACAGTGAATGTAAAGACAATTTAGATCAGAGCAATTTTCTTTTCCCCACCATGGAGTTTTTTTTTAGCCTTAAAATAGAAGTGGCTCAGGTGGGATAGCAAATGGCTGCAAACCTAGAGCTTTCCTATCAGACCCTTGTGTATAATAATATAATTGGGGTCATTTCATCTGTAAAACCTCTGCCACTTCTGATGTTGCAACCCCGTGGTGGGAGGTGCTAATAAGAACATCGTAATAGTTTGGGATGTGCAGCTAAAGGGAAGCCCTGACTTCCCAGCCAATTGGGCTAGCTCCTTTCAATTGAATAATTTGAACACATTGCGTAATTTACAAAGGGTTCAGATACATCAGTGTCAAAAGTAGTTAATTTAAGAGACACCACAAGTTTTGCGTTCAAGATTTCAGCAAGAAATTCCAAGAAATCCAACTGGGTTTTATCTGTCATAGCCTAATTATTATATGTTTTTTTTCTTCATCTTCTTCTGCCCTTTGCTATCACTGTCCTTTACTGTTTGAGTTTTTTATTGTTTAAATTTTTCTTTGAAACTAAACAACAAAGCGATGAGTTGTTGTTTTTTTCAGTGTTCTTCTGTAAAATTCCTGTACTTCCTTCAGAACCTCAGGCTGTCTTTGATGCTAGCCTTGGGCAGAGGTTGCTTCTTTGATGCTCTTCTAGTTAAAGGTTAGTGTCATCTTTGCCTTCATATGATACAGACGCAAACCACACTGACTTTTCCAATTTTCATTGCGGTCAGTGTTGATGGCAACATGATTCTGCAGAAAATAAAACAAAAGCAGGTTTTTTATTATCTAGAGAAACATTTACGCCCAGCAATTAAGTTGTATGTGTCATACTTGTCAAGGTTTAATTTAACAAATGGCCTTCTTAAAGATTTTTAATGTCAATTAATGGCTGAAATTACAGTAAAAGCAATTTAAAGTGTTTGTAAGATATGGCCAACTTTGTTTCAACTGGTCTGCCAGTGAACTTATTTTGCTTCTTGACTTAAAGGTATACTGTCAGCTATGGATCGGACACTAGGACACTTCAGTTTTTCACATTTTCTCCCCCTTTTTCCAGCCAGCTCCTCAGCATGTTCACCAGGGGACGTTTCTGCAGAGGTGATGGCCTTTTCTGAAGCTTTTCTGCTGCATGCTGGGACTTTTTCAGCTCTCGTCTTCATTCTTTTCCTTTGGGGGAGGTCAAAGTAGGAGGTGGTTTGGCTCACTAGCCTAATGCCTCCCTAATTGTTGCTCCTAGGAGGGTGAGTTAGAGATGGGGGAAAAAAGGGGAGAGAGGGGTTTTTAAGTTCTGTAATACTGAGGATAATAATAGCCGCACGGACACCCAAGGAGAGCCAAGTAGACTGCAGTGTCCGGACAAAGTCCTGTGGGGGACGAAAACAAGTCAATGTAAAAAGACATAGATAGAAATGACAAATAAAGATGTATGGGAAGCAATTACGGAGGAAAATCAAGTACAAAAAAAGATGGTGAAAGATCATCACAGAGATCAAAGTAATTCAATAGAGAACTAATTTCTCATAACACATCAGTGTACTGTGTAAATGGTTGCTGCTTTTGTTAGATTACAATTTAGAGTTTTGTTTTAGGTAATTATTATTTTAAGTTATTTATAGTAAAGATTTTACTTAGTTTCCATCGTCTTGCATTGTTTTGTTGGAATATACCCTTCTGAGTTCTGCTTGAATATGTCACATGAGATCCCAGTGGGTAAAACATGCTCCACTTCTGCTGTGGCATTTAACGGCTGCCATGACAGTGCACAATATTTCCCGACTGCAGGCCACTTCTGGACACCCATGTGTGCTTTCTACTAAAAGGTTAACAAAACAGAATTGGAGGTTCATAGCTATGGAAAAAGCATCTATACGCCTTTAAATCTTTCTAATTTTCTTTTTTATTTTGGGTGACAGACCAACACAAAAGGGTGTGGATTTGTAAAATGTTTCTTGGAGTATTGTTTCCCTCTTTAGCTCAGATTAGACTGCCTAAATATACATTTTTCAGTTCTGGCCAAACTATCTCATCTGAATTAAGGTTTAAACGTTGACTGCCAAACCTAAACGTGAATAATTGAATGCTGCTGTGTCTTTAGGCACATTATCTGCTGTGTTTTTTTTGTTGTTGTTGTGGTTGTAAGTTGTGTTTCATCTTTCCATCAACTCTAACCACCATTCCTTTTTGTACTGCAGGAAACCATAACCCCAAGATTGTGCTGCCAGCCCTATGTATTGCTTTTTGAATAGGGTTGAGTAGTTGGAAGAGTAATGTTTCGTAATATTTATTTATGGCACACACTAATGTATGCTAAAAATATAAAGAAAATATTACATTTTAACTAGAGTCCTTTATTCTCCCACCAAACAATGCTGAAAGTTAATGCACATCTTATTTTTTAGATTTTTTAGAAGATTTTTGGAAAACCTGATGTCATTTTCCTTCCTCTATTTAATTCCACATTTTATATGTGACTGGACATTTGGTTGGTACTTGTAAATAACCAAATAAATAAGTTGACGATTATGGTGAAAAAAAAAAGTGAGATAAGATTATAGATTGTAAGCACTTGGCCAAATAATTTTATTTTATAAAGAAACTATTTTGCCCTTTTATACACAGTGCCCTACACTCTCAACGCCCCTGAAATTAATAGCAATATTTACCCAGAAAGAAGTGCTTAAATGACTTTCTGATATCCTTATTAGAGGTGATTGATTCCCCACAAAATCATTATTAATTTGGTTGCAACAGAGTCATTATGTAAACGGGAAGAACAGCATTACATTAACATTAACTGTAAGCGTTGAAAGCTGAGAACCATTAAGTTGAACTGCAAAGGTTTGTTATCTTTTTTTTTTTAACCCTTGCTCCAAATTCTGGTTATTATTAGAATTCATTGCTCCAGGCAACTGTTGCCATGTGTACATATCCATAGATACTCATGGTGGCAAAGGCCTTTCTTGCCAGGGTTGCAGAAGTGGTGAGGGGTATAATAAAAAAAAGGGTAAAAAGAAAGTGTTGAAATTAACCCGAGGGACCAAGGATTTCTAAAGCATGAAAGATAGGGCAGTTCGTTTCCACAGTGGAAAGCAGAACCATGAAATGCTCATTGCTTAACGGTAATGATTGTACTGTCAAAGAGCTATAAAGTGAGTCCCTTGTTTTTGTAAAACATGAAGTAACGTTGAAAAATAAATATATGAGATGGGTAAAAATTTATTCCAACATGATAGTGGATTGTGCAGAAAGTGAGGCACAAACCTTTACCTGCTTTCTCTCACACGCACCCAGACAAACAGACACACACACACACACACACACACACACACACACACACACACACACACACACACACACACACATTATGGCTTAGTTGTTGTTCTTGGCCTGGTGTGGGCAGATGTTTGTGGAAGACTTCCCAGAAAAAAAATCTTTCTCTCGTAAACATTTCAACAATACCTTAAGCTTCTTATGGTCTTAAATGTCGTAGCTGTGTTTAAATTACATCTCTTTCTTTCGCTTTTATTTATCCCCCATACACAAAGCTATCTCATTGGATTTTGCATTTCTGTGGATGAATGTAGCAACGGTAACCTTGTTGAAGCTAGGGTTCTGTAACTGACCTCTGGAAAAAAACACGACCCCTATGAAACCCCCATACCCCTTGTTTTTAATTCTGCAGTACGCAATTCCTATTTTTCAGATTCAACAGTTTGGATTTTTCATTTACAGAAAAGCTGTGTAACTGCATGATTTCTTTTGTTTAATTAAAAGACTTGTGCATAATGTTGAAGTATAAAGACACTGATCAAAACTTTGACATGAACCCTTTAAATATTCATGTTCTAAAATAAGAACAATATGTCCATCATCATACTTGAAGATCATTTTACTCAAACATTTACATCCAAATCTGAAAGGTTTGGTGTGCATTTGTATTTTGCCCACCACTGCCAATACTATGTACAAATATGTACAAAGAGCAGATACATTTATTAGGTTTGTGGGGTATGTGTGTACCAGTTTTTCAGATCTTGAATGACTTTTGAATAAAGTCGGTTATACTATTTTTTTTACACTTCATAACTAAGTGCTGGACTACATTTACACTAACTTTTAAACTTCACCAAGGCTAGCAATTATTATGTTATCCACTGACATTAGGTTCCTTTTAAATCAAGTTATTTAAAATAAAAGTCTTAATAAACCATGCATCGATTTACTATACTCCCTTATCAATGCAGGGTCATCAGTCACTGGGGGAGAGGCAGGATACACTCAAGACTAGTTGTGGGTCCATTACAGGGAAAACTGTTTTTCTATTTTTCTTCATTCGCTTTTTTCTTCTCATTTACTTATTTCATTGCTAAAGCATCAGTTCAAAACTATAATACCATTAGAGTTTTTTTTTTTTGTTTTTTTTTTTGCGTGTAAGCCTTATTAAGCCGATCAAAACACATTCAGATGTAGTACTTTTCCACTCAGTTGCTCTCCCTCTCTTGATAGAAACTGTTTTGGCTGAACTCTCCAACGTGTGATGGTCATTGATCACAAATTAAATGGGCAAGAAAGTGAAGCCTGTGTTAGCCTTGGCAGCAAAGTTTGAGACAAAAGATTGGATTTCTCCTATTTTCATTCATTTATGCATGAATTTATTTCAACTGAGGCTTAAGCTGGCGTTCTTAGCTTATTAATTTTGATGTGTAAATATGTGTGCTAGTGCTGACAAGGTGATGTTCGCCTTTTCTGTTCCTATTAATGAACCAGATATCATATGTGAATTTGTTTAATTATTTATCTTTTCAACTAATTGGTTAGCTTTTAAATCGGACAATAATTACATGTTTACTACAATTTATTCCTGTTTATATTTAGTTTTGAAAAATTGTAACAGGTATTAAAGATCATTCAAGAACCAAGTAAAAAACAACCTTTTGAGACATCAGCCAAAACAATCCTTTGATCTCAAACCAAATAAGCAAACAGGAGGTACATAAAATAACTTAGAGACATATTTGTGATGTACATCACTTGTTATAGAGAAAACAGCAGGTTTGTAACTTATCTGCAAGAAAAAAAAGGTTACTATAGGTTACGTAATAACCGCTAAAGAGGAAAGGAGACAAGCAGTAATTTATGCTTTCACTATTATGTTTGTAAAAAGTTTGTTGACATAATTGGTACATTAAAGAAATACAGCTATTCTTTTTTAAGCATAGAAATAAGTGCACTTACTCTGGGTTCCTTTCTAAACTCCTGCATGATTTGTATGGGTGCTCATGGAGTAATTTTTGTTGTTTTGTATTCTCACCATTTCTAGACAATGGTCTTCAGTGTTTCAAAACCTGGAAAGAACTTTGTGAGCCTTTTCAGACTGATAAATGTTAATGATTTTCTTATCTTTTATCTTGTTGAATTTCATCATATCTCAACATGTTGCTTTTTCTGACCTTTTGGGCAGAGTGGTAGATAAATAGCAATTTCACAAAGTGCCAGGCTGGCTTGAGTACTTTTCATTCAAATCAATTGTGTTTATTTATATAGCAGTACACTCAATCATATGTCGTCTCAAGGCACTTTACAAGAACATTCATTGTAATGCTATCATATATTTATTCCAATTGACAATTTTTGTCAAGCATTGCTTCAAGGTAGTTTACTGTTATGATTAGTTTAAATGATTTTCTGTGTAAGGAAACCCAGCAGACTGCATTGAGCCATTGAATTGCGGAATTCACTCATCCTAAACCAGAATGCAGTGAAAGTAGCCAGCAGCTTGTCTTGTGTCATTGACTTTAGAGCAATCCCTCACACCTAGCCTGAATGTAGCAACAGTGAAGAGGGAAAACTCCCTTTTAACAGGAAGAAACCTCCAGCAGAATCAGAATCTGGCCAAGTTTGAGTGGCCATACATGGAATTTTGGCAATATCCTGTTAAAAGAAATAAATTTTAGTGACTATGATAAATTGAATAATTTTTTTAAGAAGCTACTTTTTGTTTGTACCTAGGCTTTTCTTTACTTATATTTTAATTTTATTGATCATCTGCAACATTTAGGTGTGGTAAATAGGAATAAATAGCTTTTTTTGTATGGCAGAACATCCTTTCTTATTGGAGTTTACTTTCTGAACTGTGTCTTTTTCCCCTTGTGTTAATATAAGGAAGGTTTTAAGCAGAACATTTTGATAGAGAGCAGACTTCTTAGTTAATTTGTCTTTGTTTCAACCTTCACTCTGTCACCAAAAGTTCCAACACCTTAGTTAAACTAATTCTGATCTCAACCTAATTATTTACTGCTGACTAGCTCTCCTTAATCACGGCTTTATATCCTGACAGTCTGACGTACTTTGACATCCCAACATCTTCCTGCATGAAGGGCTGATTTCAGCTCTGGACCGTTTCAACTTTCTGCTTCAGTGTCCTTACTGACAAATTTCCACATCCAGTGGTGATAGTCTTGAGTTTATGCTTGTGAGTTAACAGTAATAGACCACATATACTCCTCTCTTTGAGATTGTGGCAATAAAGACTTGAAACAAAAGCAATCTCTTCATTCGTAATCAACCTAAAAAGAAAAAAAAATGGAACTGTGTTTTTCTGTGTCACAGCTAATGTTTATCCTCTGCTCATGTCTCCAGCTGATTCTGACAGGCATACCATCATTTAACAAGACAGTTTAAAGCAACGTTTTATGCAAATAAAGCTGACATGAAGAGTCATGCCTGTGTCAAACCTTTCTATCTGAGTAGTTTCTAGAGCTGGAAATGTCTGTTTTATTCATTTTATATCACATTTAATTTAAAGGAAAATTGCACAGTTGGCAAAGGGGATATACAATGTTATGTAAAGCATAAAATCTCCTCTGTACAAAAAAGATCACTGATTGCTTTGCTATGTCCTTTGGTGATTTGTGAGGTCTCAGTACATGTATGATGTAAGTATGACGAGGGGAGTGGCTACAAGCATGTTTTTGTGATGCCTTTAAACTGCAGAGCTGCGTTTCACAGGCTTGGCTGTAATATAAACCTACATTAACTTATTCCACTTAATCAAAGAGCTGGTCTAACAATTACCTATTAAGATCAACACGGCAAATCCACACTATCCCTCATAAAACTCAGCGCTGACTTTCCTCAGGCAGAAACATACATAATTTGCTTGAATGCGTAGTTCATGTAGTGAGAAAGGTTACTACACTTTATTCCACTAATTACTTGACAACTTTTGGGTGCTTGGAAACTCAACAGTTTATTGATATTTATTTTTTTAGGGCTTGATGATCTATCCTTAACCACCACAGAAATATGAAAATATTCATTTAATAAATGTAGAGATGTGTGAGTTTGAGGTTAATATTATTGTTGTTAAATTATTGTTTTCAGGACAGCACGGATTTTATTTGTTGTTACAACATTTTGAAAATCAAAAGAAAGAGCGATTTTTCTAAAGCTATGCAAATAATAATAGAACAAACATACAGCTTCAAATGCAGAAATTTCACAAGTCCTATGTTTTAAAAGCTCTGAATCCTACATTTCATGTGATGCATTCAAATGTCATGTTCTGTTAGATGTTTTCTGCATGGTTACAGTAAGGGCCACATCTACAGTCTGTTGCATCTTATTGTACACGCTCATGTTTTTGCTTTAGACTTTGAATTACTGCATTCAGGGATTCTCACTGTGTGATAGTCTTGTGTGGAAATAAAATATGTTTTTCTGTATCAAAATAAACAATTATATTAGTTGAATTTATTTTAAAAAGAGCATCAAGTATTCTTAAAACTGCTTTTATTGTATTATATAACTTATCCATTATTATGTAATGATAAATATTTACTTATTTGCTCTTTTATTTCCAAATGTCTTTTTGTGAACATGTAAGCATTAAAAAGAAATTATACAATAAAAGTTAAAAACACAACATTATTTAGGTTATTTTTATTATACAAAATAGCTACATAGGTATGCATGATAGGCTATCATAATTTGACTGTGTTGAGCTTGGTTAAACGTCTTAAAAGACATGCTGTAGTTTAAATGCAATGTTATCTTAATAATGCAAATAACAGATAATTGCAAATAATTTCGACAATGTTACATTAGAAATATTTTTGCGTATGGTGTACATAACAACTAACCATGGCCAGCACCCCAGTAAAAGTATATTTTAATATAAGGAGACAGATGTTTTATACAAAACTCTGATTTAAAGCACCAAGTCAGATAAGCATAGTGTTGTTTTGCTTAACTTGGGAATCTTAACAGCTTTCCTTGCATATTCCCTTATAATTTATATCTTTTTTTTCCAAATGTAGTTCCCATCTGTTGCCAAAGCTCTTTCAGCATCATTGTAGCAGGTTTCACCTTCTCTGTCTCAGTGTGTCTGTAATATTGGGATATATATTTCATATTATGTTGTAATGACTTCTTATCCTTACACATCCAGGCTGAATTAAAAGGATGGGATCTTCCCTTTTAAATTGAGGTAAGGTTTGACATATGTTGGAGATAAAGCGCAATGAGCTAAGTTAAATGGGGACTTTTACTCCCTGAGCTATGAAACAAAGAAAGAATATGTGTAGAGAATGCACCTAACCTTACTACCTAATAAAGTAGATCACCTCTTGCCTTGCCAGCAGCATGATGTAGGAAGAAAGCATTGGGAAGTTGACTATATAAAGAAATATGACTGCTTTAACCCATATTCCTAATACTTGTACATTTTTACAGGTTGTAATTTCCAACTCTAGCCTTAGCTCCATAAGGTAAGATAAATTGTGCTGCCCAGCTCTTAATACCTCATCCATCCTTTCATAATGATGTCAGCAGAAAACTTTTACTAAGTTTAACCACATTAAATCAGACAAGAATAGAGGAAAAAAGAAAATCATCACCTAACAGCGATTCAAAATATCACACTGACACTCACAAACATAGACTCAAAAGCACTCTAAGAGCTCATTAAAAACTGACTGGTGGTATTAAGTTTGTTAATTTAAGTACGTTGTTTGAAGTATTGAGGCTGGTGATGTCACTGTGCTGCTGGGTTATGAAAATTTATGACAGTAATTGAGGACATTTACAACAGCTATTGATGCCATTAGTAACAACCATACAAAGGCAATTAGTTCATAATCTAACAAGGCTATTTTGGTCATGTATATCAGACCTTGGAATAGTATTCTTGGGAAATACTTTGTTTTTTTTTCCCCATTAATTGTATCTCCTTTGGATCCAAAATGCAGAAAAACTCAATACACCCACTTTGTTGCTGTTCCTGGAATAGCAGGGGCAATATTGATTTTGGTGTTCTTTGGCTGTTGGCAACAAGTGTTCGTCTTCTGCTAGAGAACAGAGCACTCAAATAGTGTTCCCCTGAAAAAATACCATCCTTTAGCCTCCAGTCTCAAGCATTTAGAAGAAGCCTACCCCTCAAGCCCTTATGTTGCTTTAATCTCACAAATGCATAGCTATTCTGAAATTTTAATATTTTCAGAATTGTGTGGAGATTGATTTATTGATTTATACAACAGTCAATAATTTTAATCTGCTTTCTTCCTTTAGTGAAGAACTTTTATATCTAAGTCACTGATACAGGTCGGGATGTCAAAGGCCATTGATAAATATTAATTTATTACTACCATTAAGAGGATTTACCCTTGCATGTCTACTTTGCCTTTTAATGGTGCAGTAATGTTCACCACTCTTTTTATGCATTCTACAATGCAGTATACACAGTGTGATCACCAGGTTAGCCAAGGTGATGCAAATCTTTGGGATCATTTCTGATCATTACAGCAAACAATTCTGAATTACATGACACCTTGGGGGCATATTTCTGTGAAAGACACACCTTTGATCTCAATATACGTGCACTATTCATAAAGAGAGCACATAAAACTGACAAGGATTAAATGTTTCACAAATTATTCCTGATTTTTTTATGTTTAGATCTAAATAAAACAAGAAAAAAAAGTTTTCATCAAAGCCAATATACATGGCAAGTTAGCAACTTTTAGATAATGGTTTAATAAAAAGAATGGGGTTTTTCCCAATCTGAAAACTTTTAGCAAGTAGAATTAAAATGTTGTGTTTTTAAATGCAATCAGCCTGAAAACTGAAATGGTACTACTTAATGCAGGAACTGGAAAACCCTATGGGAGACAAAGTCCCTGTGATGGACTGGCTACCTGTGCACGGTGTATCTCTTACATTTATTCACCCACGACTGTGCTTAAAAAAGTAATTTCTATTTAGCTAAAAAAGATTTTGAAAAATGAATTCTTATCCATGGATTAATTTGTTCTATACATCTACTCATGGGTTCATACTATTGAACTTGTTGTATAGAGCTGTATGTTGACTGCACAGTTTTGGTAAATATTCTTGTTGCTTGTTATAATCTGAGCTTTTGAGAGCACGTTAAATAAACTAAAATGTAATAAAATTGGATCCTACATGCAGAAAAGTGAGCTATTGACAAAAAGAAGTCCCTGTA
Organism: Orestias chungarensis; assembly: GCA_032876305.1. Lineage (NCBI taxonomy): Eukaryota > Metazoa > Chordata > Actinopteri > Cyprinodontiformes > Cyprinodontidae > Orestias > Orestias chungarensis. The sequence continues at coordinate 1,797,571 of JAVLVB010001131.1, forward strand.
GTTTAGGTAATATTTAAACTAGTTCAAACAAGGGAATCCAACCAGTCTCAAATGCCTCATCAAGGTCTGATAGTACCAGCACTGCAGTTTTTGTACAGTGCGTTTTTGTGTTCCTGAACACTTTCAAAAGGGCAAGTTCAGGAAAGTGGTGCCCATTACCTTCTGTCTGGCATGTAGTTGTCTACTCCATTTAAATGCACCTTGTAAGAGGTTTTTGGGTTTCACAAACCACCATTTTCTGTTTTTCATTTGGGGATAGGGGTCAGGAAGAAGGGCGGGCTATCTGGTGGGGCCTGGATGTTTGAGCTAAAGCTGTATCATTTGCAGTCTGGTCGGGGCCGGGGTTGGCATTTCAGTTCTCAGATTATCGTTTGGGCTTGTTGCTGCAGCCCCCTGGGGCTTCTGCAGTTCGACTGGATAACTCCCCGGAGCACGATCCTTTTAAACAGTAAAAGATTAGATTGATAAAGTGCTAAATGTAATTTCATCAACATATTTTGGAGCCTTACACGTAATCGTCCATATTTGAACATGATTTACAAACTACTACTGTTACCTCATAGATAAGTTCTCTTAAACAAAAATCGGCTACTTATTTGTTGCTGGTTTGCATGTGGCATCCTTCAAAAGCAACAAATTCACGCCTGATGTTGTTTAGACATATTTTTTAATATAAACTACTCATTTGCTGGAAAATCCATAGACAACAATCTAAACTGCAGATTTTTGTTTTAATTATTAATGGATAAAGGGCACAATTTGACAAGTATTTTTTCCCTTGTCTAGTAACAGTTTACATTGTTTTGTGTTGTACATACTGAAACAATACGAATGAAAGGATTTACCTATGAACATTGTCAACTTTTATTGCACACAGAATTGGTGTGGAAAAAATAGCAGTGATTAATTCATAAGATCTACTGTATATAATTATGAATGAGCCAAAAAGCCATTTGGAAGTACGAAAGCAGAATGTGGCAAAACATATGCCGCTCCAGCTGGAGACTGATTATTCTACTTTATGCTGTTTGCTGCACAAAGCTGTTGCATTGTTATGTATATGTTTTTCCAAGTCTGTGCAGAACTATAACATACGGCAGGTATCGAGCTGGATGGTTTTTTTAGACAATATATAGACACAAACAACAAACAGTTCTTTGAATACAAAGCTAGTAAAATATACCTTCTTTTAATACATCCCCCAATTTTTATTTTTTTTAATTTTGCGTAAAACAAGGTCTACTAAGTGTTAATAGTGAGGATAACAACAACAACAAGATAACCTGTAACACAACAAATGTGATAATGTAATTGCCCTCTTCAGAATAGCTCTGCCGTTGCCTTTTATATGATGTCATGTTTTCCGGGGACCATTGGCAGGCTGCAGTCACTAATCAATACATTACATCAGGCAGTCTCATTATAGCTTTAATGGGAATATGCATGTTTTTAAGAGTGTATGCTCAAGTGCCATACTATTTCATTTTCTTTATTTTGTCAGTATGCTATTTTGAGACATTTGGACATGCATTTGTTCATATCCATAGATATGCAGCAGTAGTCAGAGGTATCATTAACATGGGTTTACATTATTATTGGTTTTTTTAAGGCCTTTCAACCATTGATACTATTTTAGGTTATCATAAATATAAAAAAACAACTGTGAAGTATATTTGCTCTTGCAAAATTTTGGTCAGATATTTCCATTCCATTCCATTCTGTCTTTCAGAACCGGTAGAGATCATTTAATTGGGTTGGCTTTCAGCCATTAACTTGGCTTTTAAGCATAGTTCATAAATTTTCAATAGGGATGTGGTTGGGGCCATTCCAGAAGCTTTATATTAATCCTACTTTATTGTCATCGTCTTTCATGTTGAAAGCCTCAGATGTGTCCAGCTTTAAAAGCATTTAGCTGACACTTTTTAGTATTCCTTCACCAATGTGCAATGTATCAGTACCTACATTTTCAAAACAGCGTGATGCTACCACTACCGTACTTGACAGTTGTACAGTGTATTTTGTTTTTATGTAGTAACACTAACTATGCTTAAGCCTCTGGGATTTTTTTTTTTGGGGGGGGGCTGGGATATTTGTTGGGCTGAAGAGATGCTGTCATTCAACAATCGATATTGACATGTTTTGACATGTACCTGCAACCCTAAACAATTACAGAGCACCGGCATGTCAAATGTAGGGGATTAAAGGTAGAAGAGCAAGCTTTTGCTCTATTATTCAACTGTGAACAAAATGTACAATTAAAGTTTTTAAAAAACTAAAATATGTCTGATCTTCTTTGAAAATTGTACTTGAGACTATTTTCTATTTTCTTTTACTTTGAGCCTGACTTTTCCAATTAATTCATTCTAAGGGAAACCTTGAAGACTGTGTGAAGACATTGACTTGCAGTGTTTACAACAGTAGATGATAGCTTAGCCTCTGATATTGACTTACTCATACTAAGCATGCGTGTAGTTACCATTGGGTGAGAAAACTTCCCTTTTACGTGTGGAAATCTCAAGAAAAACCTGTCTAAGCATGACTGAGGGTTTGAAAATCAAGAGAAGACAAAAGGTAGCAGAGCAATGGATCTATGCGTTCTTTTTGTTTAAAAAGTAAGAGTTAGTAGCAGGTGATGAAGAAAGGACCTGCTGGCAGCACCATCTCAGCAGATACCCTCTTCCAAAAGTATGAGAGAGCTAGCAAATTGCAAATCCAGGTGTAGCTTCGATGGAGAGAAAAACACTGAGAGAAAAGAGCATTAATAGCTAACATAGCTGCATCTAACAGAGAGTTACAAAAATGGATTAGATTTTCCTCCAGCAGACTAAGCCTTTAGCAGCATAACTACAGAGATGGCTCAAGATAAACAAACCATTTAGGATGAGACATGAGAAAGGTAGAGCCATGGAAAACTTCCAGGACTCAATTCCCCCATGCCACATTGGGCTTTACAATCTACCTCCATCTACTCTATTACTCTATTATACATGCAGTTTTTTTTTGTTTTGTTTGTATGTTGTTGTTTTTTTTTGTGTTGTTAGTTTTTTTCTTTAGTTTTTTTTATATTACCAGTTTTAATAAAATGTAAAATTCTACATAAGGGTTCCCTTTCCAACCAGTTGTATGTTGTAAGTAGAAATGATAAAAAATTTCTACAAAACAAAAAGAGGAAATCTTTAAACGTAGAAGTGTTTCTCATTTTCTTTTACTCCGTTTTGAACCTGGACAGTTGGCCTACATTTCACAGCTTTCTGCGTTTCTGAAAGTTACTGCATAATAAATAATAAGTACTATTATTGGGAAACTTTAACTTCATCACATATTATTAATTTCTAACAATTATGATATATGTATGCTTTTTACTTGCTAATTTACTTGCATCATTAATGCAGGTGTTAAGTGTCTATAATCATGTTCCAGCGGATCACTGGCTAAGTCGTTTTTTAACTATTTTATGATTCTTTAGAAAAAAAACAACAGTTTTGCTCAGAGAGGAATGCAATATGAAAAGAATCCTTACTAAGTGTATTCTTTGTTCTATTTATTCATAGGATAAATTACCTTTACTGACTGAACTCTGCGCGGCTATTATTTCAAACACCCCCTTTCAATTAATGATTCACTTACACAGAATCAGCAGCATGCATGCCATGACTGTAGGGTTTGTTGGTTTTCCATTATTCTGCTACCTGTACTAGTAATTTCCTCCAAAAACAGTCAATGGCCTGATATCTAATGTTGGATCACTAGTTTAGTTAAGTAAAAGTGAAAGTATATGAGTTTTCATTGCACATTAATAACATGAGGGCTGATAATAAGCCTGTTAAATTATATTTTTGTTTATTTAATGCATATTAGTCACATGTTACACACTGTTCCTGGATTTCAGCTCAGACTTCAACACAATTATTCCAGGACAATTACAGAGCAAACTGACTGAACTCAGCGTACCAGCCTCCACCTGCCAGTGGATAACTGACTTTCTTACTGGCAGAAAACAGCAGGTGAGCCTGGGAAAGTGTACTTCAGTGACCCGAACCATCAGCACAGGTGCTCCACAGGGTTGTGTACTCTCCCCACTGCTCTTCTCGCTGTACACAAATGACTGTACCTCCATGGACTCCTCTGTTAAAATCCTGAAGTTTGCAGATGACACAACAGTCATTGGTCTCATCAATGACAGTGATGAGTCTGCTTACAGACAGGTTGTCCTCTGGAGCAGTCAGAACAATCTGGAGTTGAACACGGCAAAAACAGTGGAGATGACCGTGGACTTCAGGAGGAGCCCCCCAACCCTGCCAGCACTCACCATCCTAGGCAGGACTGTGTTGGCTGTGGAGTCCTACAAGTTTCTTGGCACAACGATCTCCAAGGACCTGAAGTGGGACAGCAACATCAACTCCATCATCAAGAGGGCTCAACAGAGGATGTACTTTCTGTACCAGCTGAGGAAGTTCAACCTAGCCCAAGAGCTGATGGAGCAGTTCTACACAGCCATCATAGAGTACATCATCACCACATCCATCACAATGTGGGGCAGTGCTATCACAAAACACGAATCCAAGAGACTGCAGCGCATTAACAAGTCTGCAGAGAGGAGCATCGGTGTAAAGCTGCCCGCACTGCTGGACCTGCATGCCTCCAGAACCAGGAAGCGTGCAGAGAAAATCATCACCGACCCGTTTTACCCTGGCCGTCACCTGTTTCGGTGCCTTCCATCAGGCCGACGCTTCAGCCACATGAAGACCCGTACGACCAGGATACAGAGAAGCTTTTTTCCAACTTCCATTATTCTCATGATCAATTGGACAATTTATTTATATATTTTTATAACTTCTATAGTTTTTATACTGCACAAAACTGGACTTTTTTTTACAATATAAATTACGCATGCTAAATGTTGCAAATGTTTCCTTACTGTATTTTTCGTGCACTGCAAGCATCTGTGTAACCAAAAACAAATTCCTTGTATGTGTGAGCATACTTGGCCAATAAAGCCTGATTCTGATTCTGAAACATGTATTTAATACTTTGCACTGTTCCTCTGAGAGCAGTGGACATGAGTGTTTTTGATTCTTTGAGCAAGCAAGTGTGGGACTTGTAGTCTATAGAGGCTAGCTGCAATAAACCATCGTTTGACTGTATTTTAGAATTCTTCATAACCATAAGTTTGGAGTGCCAAAGGTGGAATTAGTGAGAGTTTAAGAATGGATGGGGATATCTTGGAGCCAGACAAGCTAAATGAGGAAAAATCCAAATCTTTCAATTAATCTGCTTATCTCCCCTGTGGGCAGATGTTAGAGGAACTACATCAGGGCATAGGTCAGAGAAATAAATAGACCAGAGTAATAATAAGTAGGAAAAAAAAAACAAGGGAGAGCTTGCCGAGCTGTTAACGGGCATCTACGTAATCTTTTCTGCCCTTCGAGCCACCTTGTCTAAATCTGTCTCGCTGTTTATTTTCTTTCGATTTGTATAGAGCATCTGATTTTGAGTGGCTGGAGATAATCAGCAGTGATGTCAATAGAACTAAAGGCCAATTGGGGGATGCGTGCATGAGTGAAAGATAGAAACACTGATTTGAGATTACATGGGGGATGGTAAACTGAATTATTCCTACCTATTAACTTTACTGACCAAACTACCAGCAGTGCACTATTTTAAACAATCCTCAGCACTGTAGACAGTGTCTGTAATTTTTAATTTTTAATACTTTACATTTCAGGAAGCGCTTGTTCTTTATCAGAAGGAAGCTTCAGCTCAATTTATTGTCCTGAGAAATAGAGATTGTTCAGCAAAGCCAGCATGCAGTCCACCATCTGATAAACACACAATCTTTATTAGATGTGGACAATGCTGACAGGGACATCAGATATCAGATATGGAGGGAGGACAGAAGGAGGATGTGGGTGGGATGACAAAAAGTCCAAAGAGAATAAACCTTTATACTCTCTAAAAAAAAAATAACAACAGTAAGTTGTTATTTATATGTGTGGTGTTAGTACTTTGCTGCATTTTAGGTGTTTCCATAATGTTAAACAGGTTTATTTGAGAAATGTTTTTAATGTTTCACTTCCAAGCAGATTGTAGTTTAAATGAACACCCCAGATTTGAAGAACTCTTAAAATAACTGCTTTTCTGCTGCTCTCTTCAAAATGTTCTTGCTGGACCTTTTCAAAATAATCTCATATTCTACTCAGGTCTCCTCTTCAAATGAAATAATAATTACATCAATCAACAGAAATATTCAGTATGTTTGTCTAAATACATGTCAGCACTTGTCAAGGTCTCAAAGTTTAATGTTTTGGGTTTGGAGATTCAGAATTAAGAAGCTTGACAGTATTTAAAACTGTTTCATAAATTGAAGCTGAGATTGTCTGTTATTCCATAAAATGATTACATGTTTAAAACAGTAAAGTAAACTCATTCTCAGTTATTTGATAATATTTTGACTAAGAAATTGTTGATATTTTGGTGTCTCTGAGTTTAAAGAATTTGGTTTATTAAAAATTGTAACAATTATTTAGTTTCATTGATTGTTTAAGGTGTGATCTCATTATAACTCTGGTCTGATTGGCTACTTCGTCCCTAATGGTGACTCCACACCAAGACATCAAAGCTTTCAATAATATGCACTTTTTAGGGAAAGGACCCAAATTGAAATTTGGAGTACATCAGAGAGATTTTGCACAAACTATAATTGAGGGATAATTGATCAACCTTTGGGACATGGCTGATAAAAAAATTATTTCTATGAAGTCCTATCAGATTTAGTTTTTCCTCCACACTTTGGACAAGTACTAAGTTGGTACATTTATTTGAGACCTGTATCCTTCATACTTAACTCAGTACAGTTAGTAGACCAAAGAGAAAGTCGTTCATATAAAAGCCTGGGAGTCTAATGGTGACCAGCAGGAAGACAGAATTACTGTAGGAGCAGAACAGCCAACTATCCCTCTATACAAGAGATGGAATTGGGTACATAGTAAATGGCCAAGTCTGACACAGAAAGGACTCTTATTAGTTCTATATTCCTGCTCCTGGGACTGTAATCCAGTACATTAAGGCCGGTATAAAAACTGTTTAACTTTTCGTCCTTTTTCTTTAGAACACATATTATAACTCAGAACTAGACAATAAATGCATTAATATTCATGTGATTATTTTAAATCTGCCTTACAATTCAGTGACAAACCATCACATGCTGTGGTGGGAAACCTTTAACATTTCACCTCTCACACACCCTGTAACCTGCACATTTGTAACATCCCCACAGAATCACCTCCACATGCTTTTCAAATAATGCAGCAAGAACCTAACGAACTGAAATTAATAAATAAGACACTACGCTCTCTTGTCTGAACTGATGAAGATTCATTCACTTGGCATGTCATCTGCTTAACACTAATGGCTAGACCTACTTTCTGATTATTTTTGGCTGATGTGTATCTGATCAGTTGGGAACACACACAGGGAGTGTTTAGAATGTATAATAATTTTAAAAGATATATGGTCATAAAAAAATCCTTTTAAGTTATGTTTTGTAGTAGAACTGGTAAAGAAGTGTTTTGTTTGTTTTTTGCTTTTTTTTTGTATTTGTGTGTTTTTATGTGTTTTAAGCATTAGCAATTAGATCTTAGCTTGATATTTAGATAATCTTTTTACTGTATTTAATTAATTATGAGCTCTAATTTATTGTTCCTGTTACCGTTAATTAAAGAAATAATTCATTTTACTGTTGATTCTAATTATTTTTAAACTTTTAAACTTGGGAAATATGAAGAAGTCACATTTCTCCTTAAAAATGTGAAATTAATCAGTTAATTTTAATACCTGATTTGCATTTATATTGTTAAACAAATGTTAATATAACAAGTAAAACTGGGCCACACCAATGGCAATGCTTTTTTTCCAGACCATTAGAGCTTACCTCGGATAAACAGCAGGGGGTTTAGTGTCTATGTTAAACTGTGAAGGATATACGAAATATGAAATGGAGTTACCAGTAATATACGTCCTGAGAGTTTACTATACATGGATTATCTTTGTCACAATATAATACCACTCTTTTGATGTAATATCCTATTTTAGATGGCTGCTGTGTGACGTTGGTATATTGGAAATACTCACAGGTTTATCTTCTTAGTGAGCAAACTATGTTTGGCGCCATTATAAATTTACATCACAAGAAATAAATCATGGTTTCTTAAAAAGATAGTTTAATCAGACATGTTTTGCCTTAATGCAAGTGGAGACAAACAATGTGGCTATTAAATCTTGTAGGAAAGAAAACACACAAAAGAATTTGCATTTTTATTAATATTGTCAGTATTAGTATTAATTCTTAGACTATTTTCCAATGAAATATCCTTTATTTTATGCTTGGGAGTTTGATTACTCAAAATGTTTTTGTTCTGCTGCAGCCAAATGAAACTCATTCGTTATAAGTGATTTAGTTGTGGGTGCATTAGTGCCACATGATTGTTCCAGTAAGACAATTTGTATACTAACTGTGTTGTCTAAAAGCCATAGTTTAACCATTTAAGATCTGAGAGATCTTGCACAGAAAGACCAAAACAGTTTAATTAGATTGCTGGCTAATGTATTGTCATAGGAAACATCAATTTAAGCTATTACAACGATTTTAAGTAAAAAAGTATAGCATTAACAGATGTTTCCAAAAGCCAGATGCATGCTCTTAATTCTAAGTTTGTGTTATAAAACATCTAAAAGATCCTTTTAGCATGATATGGGGAATTTTTTGTGCGAAAACTGATTTATCTGTATTACATTATTATATGTAAAATACCAGAACAATTGAGAACTGTAAACTGATGCTTCAAAAAACTCTATATTGTTTATTATTTTATGACCGGCAAAGGACCATAATATTTCAATGATTTATACATTCTGATATCTGAAAGAGTTACAGTGTTTTCTCAAATTATAAATTGAAAAAGTGATTGTCAAAACATACTCTTGTTGTCATATTATGAGCAAATTTGATATTTAAAAGCCAGGTCATGATATAATTCCCCTTGTATACCACAGAGAATTCCAAAGAATTGAGCCAGATTTCCCTAAATAATATTAAAAAGACAAAACACAAACTACTACTTTTGTTCCAACTTAAATCCATTTTGGTCTAAACTGGTTCATCAAAAATCACAGGAACTTTACAGGAACCATGTAACGACTGTTCTCTCTTTTTTAAGATTATAGGGTAATCAGATTAATGGCAGAATATGCTTGTGATTTGGTTATGCTGCAAACAGCTTTTTACATTGCAATGACAAAGCTGGTTTGTATTCCTCTTCACTACACTTCCTCTGCATATCAATATATGTGAGTTATCACCTTCTATGATAAGGCCAGAAACAGAAAAAAAAGTTAATTTGCAAGGGTTTCCAGCCACATTTGAAACAGTACAGAGATTTTTCCATAACATACAGATGTGTTTAAAATGTTTGAAATATAGAAAAGGAGATGCTTTTTAATTGATGAAGAATCCATTCTGTGTTCAATATATTGAATTACTTCATATTTTTTTGACATGCAGGAGTGCAGTTCAAAATAGACTTTCTAAGCTCAAACTTAGTACTGAGTACAAATCACAGTACCTATACAAAAACATTTAATGATTTCTGTGTATTTCAGCTAAACAAAATCTCTTATAAAACAACAAAAAGCTAGAAGTTCTGTACATCTTTTTTTAGGCTTAAATATTGTATTTTATGTAAATGCTTTTATCCAGAACAGGATGTTTGTCTCCTGCACCAAAGTGACTAGCGAGCCATCCTATTTGCAGACCAACAAAACATATTTTAGTGTCGTTGGAAAAATTAATTGAAGCTATGATATGCTTCCTTAGAAATTGTGCCGCTTTTGTTTCTGTCAAGGAGTGTCCACATATGGTCCTTATGCTCTTTGAGTTGCCATGTCGTGCTCGCTAGCAACACAGCTTGGAGCCTTATTAGCACTAACAAATTTGTTCTTGACACTAATTACAGCTTTGCAACGAAGCTGTGCAATGGTCTAGACAAATGAAAGGCGGCAATCTTCCCATCACCGAGGCTTTTTGTATGCACAAATAGTGAAAGGTGTGGCGGAAGAGGGTGGACTACAAAGGATTCTCGTCATGTTGTTGGATTGGTGGGTTCCTCGAACAAAAGAGAAGGAGGGCTGGATGTTGAGATGGAGCACAGGCAATATTATCGGGAGGGAGTTCTTTTTATCTTCATTTAGGGTTGAGGCGAGAGGAGGATCCGTAAGCCTTGGTGCTTCATGCGTCACTAAAAGGGAAATATATCTCCACCAGGATGGGTTCCTCAGTGTCTTTATGTGTTCTTTTTATGTCATCTTCCCCATCTAATCTATCACACTCATGTAACCCATAGTGACAGAAGGTGCACAATCTCAGGATTCTACTCATTGCTGCTGTCTGAGAACAGTCGACACTTCCTGTTAAAGACTTCAGTCCCAGTCTGTATAGGTGTATCCCCATGAGAAATGATGCATTCTGAAAGGCAGGAATGGCCTGTGACTATGCTAGTGTCTAAAAATGGAACAGCTCCCCTGATGTCAAGTTACTCTCAACCCTCCAAACATCCACTGTGAAAGCTTAGGGTGGCAAAATGTTGGCATGGGTAATGGACTCACTCTTAGGACTTTACTACTTTGGAGGAGTCAGGATGTAACTGATGATGAGGAAGGTGTGTGGGTGGCATCGCCAACGCTGCTGCAGATAAGTGGAGGGAGCAGCAGGCAGGAGGAGTAGCAGTTTTCTGAAGATAGAAAACAGTGAGAGAGACCTGGAGAACAGTGTATGTAGAGTATAGATAATAAAGTAGATCACAATCTCCTGTCAGGGATCATAAGCCAGGCTATAACCTGCCTGGAGCATTTTTAGAATATAGAAGAATGGTGTATTTTTTTTTAAATGGGCCGAGCATGCTTGGGATGGCTTCTTATTTACAGCAGGGATTGGCGACATGTCACACACGGGTTGTTATGGTTTGTTCCAGCTGAGTTGGTTGTATTTTTGGTGCCTAATTGGTTGGAAACTGCATTGACACACACAGTGTTGAGCTGAAAAATGTTATTACTTTTTCCCTTGAAAATACTTTAAAGTTTCTTTGCCATGATTTTCAATAAGCAGCTACTGCTGGACCAATAAAGTGCATATTGCACAGAGTGCCTTGAAAAAGTATTCACAATTGTTTCGTCTGTTTTCATGTTAGAATCACAAAATCAATTTGTTTACGGATTTTATGTTACAGACCAACAAAACAGATGGCAAATTGAAAAGTTAACAAATATACAATCTTACAACACTCACATAAGTGTAGTATGTATTTGTATTTTGCAGTACATTTAACTTCCTTCACTTATTTATTCAGAAAACGGCATGTGCAATATAATAATATAAACTGAGCTGTTCTGTTTCAGTTTGAGAGGATTGTTAAGACTTGTGATTAGTGAACAAACAGCATCATAAGGACCAAGTAAGATAACAGAGGTAAACTTGTTTAGATATTTTTAGTATTATCTTCCAAAACAATATATATACCTCGCAGAGCACTCATCACCTTCAAAGCCAGAATCAACAGGCTGTCCAAGTAGAATGTTTATCAGAGATGTAGACAAGAGGCCCATGGTAGCTTTGAAGGAAAGAAAAAGAAAGAAAGAAAGAAAGAAAGAAAGAAAGAAAGAAAGAAAGAAAGAAAGAAAGAAAGAAAGAAAGAAAGAAAGAAAGAAAGAAAGAAAGAAAGAAAGAGAGAAAGAAAGAAAGAAAGAAAGAAAGAGTATTGGCTACGTGGAAGAACTATGAAAATTTCTTATAGCAATACAAGCAGAACACCTGTTAGAAACTTGAAAAAAATATTTTCAGTTACCCTTTGTCTCATTTTAAAACTAGTAGTTCAGTAGCTCACAAAGCATCCTATTGGAGCTATAAGGTTGATTTATGTAAAACGTCTCCAGGACAAACTGTCTTTACTGTAGATGGGGTCTCCAAGCAAGACTCTGTAGCAGCAGAAGTTATCATGAATCCTGACTCACATCATTTTTATATCAAACCTGAGACACCTTCTAAAGGATCTTCCATGAAGTCATGAATAATTGTCGTAATTTTTAAAAGATTTGACAACATTACATTTCCTTTCGTTTGTTTGTATGTTAGGTCCTAATTAGTGTTATGGTTCTACTCTCTTTTGTATTTTACTGGTAATTATACCGGTAGCGTATAGCCAAGTATATTATAATTATATATAAAACAAAGCATCATTGTACTACCAATCAACAGTTATCTAAAAACAAGTAAAACAGATTGGAGTTGGAGAAAATGCGAAAACATTGCGGGAGAATGAATACTACTCTAGGGCACTGTAAATATAATATCTAGGTATCTTTTGTAAGCTAACACAATTATTTTAAGAGGCTTCTTATCCAAGGTCAACTGGGTGTACACACTGTACTTGAGTCTTGGCTTGACCAACAGCAATACTCAGAAGCACCAAATATGGCGTAAATGCTGCACGCATTCTGTGGGAGATTCCTTGGTCCTCCCACGCAAACTCCAATCGCAGCAGTTTGTGGCAACGCGGGACTCCCAAATTCTATCCAGCACACAAGCACACACAATCATGCTTAGCCAATCCTTGTTATTAGATCTAAGTGAAAATAAAAATGTTTTTTTAGATGATAAAATAAACACTTGGGTCTGGTTTGCAGATCTTGAGTGAGTACACATATGTGTGTTGTGTAGAGCAGAAGTGAATGAAAGGAGTGCAGCAGAATATGATATGGATATCAAGATATTTTTACATGGCCAGATATTTGTGTTGTCTTTGCCACAGTTCTTTCACTCATACAATGTCTTTTGTACTCCACCTTTTAATTTCCCCTCTGTAACCTTTCTATTATTAGTGATCTTGGACATCACAAATGATTTACTCTTTCTGAGATTCACAGTACATTCATAAATCAGTGCAGTTCAATGTGGTGGCTATCTGGTTGGGTAGATAGAACTGTAATGATCCGATTTAATCTACTTAGCCACTTTGGAGAGTGAACAAGATCACTGATATCCATTTTGGTACAAATACGATTATGCATGTATGATTTAGAGATATTCTTACTGTATGCAAACGCTGTGGAATCATCCAATCCAACACGCCTCCGTTTAAAATAGTATTGAAGATAAACTATTACTTTTATGTGACACACAGTTTGAAAGTTGTACGAGTTCAAGTGTGAAGTAGGAACATTTATTAGTAAGACATTTTCTGTTGTAGACCATGTTGAATGCTGGTCTGTACTGACATACGGACAGTCTGTGACAGCTGTGAGCTTGTGTGTGGAAGCTATTACACCTTGATGATTTATGGCAAGCGGTGAGACTTTTTGGCCAGGCTATACCCACATGATTTGGTGGAGGAATATATATATATAAATTTGTGAAAAACAGAAAAAATTACATGTTAGATTAAAAATCAAGACTTCCTGTGGGTTACTGGCCGCTACAGGAATACCTTCTGCCAAAAGGTCTTAGTGGGTTAAAGCAAGTAAGACCAAGGTTTTATTTGTTGGTCTGGCATAGTTTCAAAATAAAAAAGTAACTTCCTGTTCTCAATCTTTAATAGTGCCAGAACATTTAATTTCAACATATTTACCAACCTATGCTGACACCTAATATTGCCAGAAAGGACTGTCATGATTGTCCAAATCCCTAGTTCTGTCAGCATCAGCTTTAAGGTAAGGTAATTAAACATAATTAGGTGATTTTTTAATTTTATGTTCTTATTCTTAGATGTTGAAATAGACTATGTGCTTTACATGCAAAGCCTTGCAACTAGAGAAACAATAAAAATTCAGTTGAAGTTGTGAAACCTTCAATTTAAAGTTTTGTGTACTTTTAAATAGTAGTTAAAGGTTCAACCAAAATGCAAAGTTGAAAAAAAAACACTAAAGTAAGGTGAGTTCACTGCACAGTTAATGGCTTCGATTGATTTTCTAAGGTAGGTATTCTGTTTTAATTGTTCATTATGTTCATCTTTGATGGTCAACATGTATTCAACATATATTTCCCTGTTTTTTTTTTTTGTTTTGTTTTGTTTTTGGTGACAACCATAAGCCTGTATAAGCATCCATATGTTCCATGCCTCTGCGGCCCCACACATCCTCACACTCACACAGGAGGGGGAGAAAACTTTTTTTCTTATTCAATCCCGGCATCATCGTTATCTGCCTAGTTTGCACTCTTCAGCCTGAGTGCAATGCACTTAAGTTTGACGTGATTGCTAAGTGCCCTCCCAGAGATTGCTGGGAGATGGCAACCTCTATATTGGCCTAGTGCAACAAAAAATACAGGAAACAAAAGGTATGTCATTGTCAGCTTTGCTTCAGATTTTGTCTGAATTAGTTTTCTGGAGAGAACAGGTGGGTAATACACACAGGCAGTAAAGAGCAGTGTGCATATTAGAGAAGGAGCATGCTTTACATGACACTGAAAGCATAGTTGTAATAAGTTCATCCTCCTTCTGCTTTGGGCATAGCATCTTATAATAACACGCTGGATCAAGTCTGTTCCAGATTATGCCAGCTGGTGTAGACAGTCCGCAGTATAAATCATGACATGTCGGGTGAATTATTATCATTCTTTGCTTTCTGATGGATCTTCTTGTGGTTTTGTTCAGTTCTTCACTGAGGGTTGACTTGAAGATTGTTTTTTTTTTTATTATTCCAACAATTCTAACAAAGGCACACAACAGACGGATGTAAGCAAGCAGAAGACTGAATTGTAACTCATAAAGACAAGCTGCTTTACAAATTGAATTGCTGCACGGTTGAAAGCTTTGCATGAAAGCCACATCCACAAATTTTTTTTCTTATAGCATTAATTATGAATAAATACAATGTTTCCAACATCTCCATATACCTCTTAAGGTCCTAAAAATCTGGGCCTAACATACTTTGTAAATGTACTTATCTGTTGGTGTAACAGCCCCCCCCCCCAAAAAAAAATTTGGTTGCCAAATGACAGTACCACAAAAAAGTTCACAGAACTTCATGAAAAAATTTGCAAATACTTAACTGATTTTTGGGGCTACTGTGTATTCTTATTTATGCTGGTGCCCGTTTGCTTTGTTTTATTTGTAAACAATTACGCAATATCTTTGACATGCAAAGGGCTTCTGTTCTTACTGTCATTGAAAATCTATCAACACTAGAAATTCATTTACGATCATATTATAATAATAATACTGTTACACATGAATTTCCCAACTACTTTTTGACTACTTTCTATTTCGTTTTTACACACAAGTAAAAAATATATATATAAACAGTTTACTGGTATAGCCTAAAAAAACATATTATACTTGTTTATGAAATTTGTTTAGCTATTGTCTTTTTATTTTTTTTTATTTAACACAATTTGTTGCAATATGATGTTTAATTATTTCTGTTCTAGCTTCTGAAATACATGTAGCTATCAATCATACATAAATTCCAAAATAACAAAAAAAAAGACTTTTTCATAATGTTTAGTCTGCGGACCCACATAAACCAGAGAACTCTCAGGAGTATAATAATAAGGATTTATTGGAATGGATGATGTGTTCTTGGACCAGGGGAATAAACAGCAGACGGGAAACCAGCGGCAATGGGAACCAGCGGTGATCAGCAGCGGGATCGACAACGGCAAAGGAACCAGAGATGAGGACATCTGATGGCTACGGGAAGCACAGTTGAGTAATCCGACAGCAGTGAGAGCTTGGTGAAGTGACAACAGGGAACGGGATAATTTGAGATGTCTTACAGAGACGGGAACCAGAGGCAAACGGTACTCGGAGGAACAGAGGACGTCATGGGAAACCGCGTACACTGTGAGGTAAGAAGAGTTGGAATATTGTGCAAGGAACGGATGGGAAGAATGAACAGGAACGATCTTACTTGATGAACGCCAGGAGGATTGAGTGGTGAGTCCTTCCAGTAATGTTATGGTTGGTTGTCCAAGGGGTTGTGTGCGGCGGAGAGAGGATGAAGGAGAGCGAGCAGACCGAGCTGGAGTAAGGTGCGGTGAAACCAGATGGCTGAGCAGACCGGAGAATTTTTGGTAAGGTGAGTATACTGACTCAGTGGATGACCTGGGGAAAGGGGAGCACAGGAAGCAATGATGACGGCGAAGGAGAAAAAGGTAAAGTAACAAAATAATCAAAGTATCAAAATAACAGAACATGGAACTAGTGACGATCAAACTACAGAGAATGGCTAGAGACAAAAACTAAACTGGAGATTACAACTTAGACACAAGAAAGCTGGCTCAGAGATGTACGTTGCCAAATGCAACTAATACTCAGGCGACAAGAAGTGAGTCCACCGCTCCTTTTAACCCTCCAGGACTCGTCTCTGGTGATGAGGTGCACCTGGGCGTGGTCACCCCTGTGGACAACTTATAAAACATACTGAAAGGACTGAACCTGACACTACCCCCCCCCCCCCCCCCCCCCCCCCCCCCCTCAAGGACCTCCTCCTCATCAAGTCGATGAGGAGGAGGCCTCCCCGAATGAGGGAAGGATCGAGGATGAAAGAGCGAGGCACCCAGCTACGCTCCTCTTGACCATAGCCCTCCCAGTCGACGAGATATTGGTGACCTCGACACCGTCGACGGGTAGCCACGATCCTCCGGACATCATAGGCAGGGTGCCCATCAATGACACGGGCGGGTTGAGGTGTGACGGCTGGAGGGCACAATTCGCTGGTCTGGACTGGCTTGAATTGAAAGACGTGAAAAATGGGATGAATCCTGAGACTGGAGGGAAGACGTAGACGGACACTGGATGGACTGATGACATTTTTGATGGTGTATGGACCGAAAAAACGGGAAGACAACTTTCGGGAAACGGACTTGAGGGGAATGTCTTTGGAGGATAACCAGACCTGTTGACCGGGAGAATATGTGGGAGCTGGAGTGCGTCGGCGGTCTGCATACTTTTTATTTTGGGCTGAAGAACGTTCGAGAGCGGAGAAGGTGTCTTTCCAAAGAGACCTGATTCTGCGGATGTGGTGGTGGACAGAGGTAACGGAGATGTTCTTCTCATCGCTGGGGAAAAGTGGTGGCTGGTACCCCAGGGAGATCTCGAAAGGTGACAGTCCGGTAGCGGCGGAGATGTGGGAGTTATGAGCGTACTCAATCCAGGGGAGGTGCTGGTTCCAGTCGGCCTGGTGGGTTGAGGCTAAACAACGGTGAGCTGCCTCGACCTCCTGGTTAAGGCGTTCGACTTGACCATTGGACTGAGGATGATAGCCAGAAGTTAAACTGACCTTGGCCCCCAGGGCATCGCAGAAGTGCTTCCAGACCTGGGACCTGAACTAGGCGCCGTGGTCAGAGAGGATCTCGGTAGGGATCCCATGGAGCCGGAAAACAAGTTTGACCAGGAGGCGGGCAGTCTGAAAAGCAGGGGCAACTTGCGAAGGGAAATGAAAAACGGTCTATGATGGATAAGATGGTGGTCATACCTTGGGAAACTGGAAGGCCTGTGACGAAATCGATGGCGATGTGAGACCAGGGACGCTTCGGGATCTGGATGGGTTGTAGTAGACCGGAAGGAGCCTTGTTGCTGGATTTATTTCGGGAACATGTAGGACAGGCTTGTACATATTTATGGACATCGTGATGAAGGTTGGGCCACCAGAAACTACGGGAAATAAGGGCGATGGTCCGACTGGAACCAGGGTGACAGGAGAGGCGAGAAGCGTGAAACCAGTGGATGACACGAGAGCGGACAGAGGAGGGAACATACTTGGTCTTGATCTTACTTGATGAACGCCAGGAGGATTGAGTGGTGAGTCCTTCCAGTAATTTTATGGTTGGTTGTCCAAGGGGTTGTGTGCGATGGAGAGAGGATGAAGGAAAGTGAGCAGACCGAGCTGGAGGAAGGAGTGGTGAAACCAGATGGCTGAGCAGACCGGAGAGTTTTCTGTAAGGTGAGTATATTGACTCAGTGATTGACCTGGGGAAAGGGGAGCACAGGAAGCGATGAGAACAGCGAAGGGAAAAAAGGCAAAGTAACAAAATAATCAAAATATCAAAACATGGAACTAATGACGATCAAACTACAGAGAATGGCTAGAGACAAAAACTAAACTGGAGATTAAAACTTAGAGACAAGAAGGCTGGCTCAGAGATGTACTTTACCAAATGCAACTAATACTCAGGCGACCAGAAGTGAGTCAACCGCTCCTTTTAACCCTCCAGGACTCGTCACCTTGTGATCAGGTGCACCTGGGCGTGGCTCGGGTGACCCCTGTGGACAACCTATAAAACATACTGAAAGGACTGAACCTGATGTCGATGACCATTTGCACAAACCAAACCTCTTATTGACACTTTTCTGTTGCAAATGGGTTTTAACCAAATAACCACTCTTCTAAAGCGAATAAACAATGTTGCCCAGTATTGTGAAAGAGTTGTTGATAACTACTGTACAGTGTCTTAATCTAATTTCAGGCCATCAATGAACTATCTGATCCGTATTTTAAATTGTACGCAAATTATATTTCCTCGTTAATCCAAACCACTCCGTATATTTTCAAAGCAAGGTCATGGATGGGTGTGAAATCCCTCGGGATCATCTAGAGATACCAATGTGTTTTTTTTTTCCCTCCCTGCTGTCAAGTTCCTTCATCACATTCTCCTTTGTAATCTTAAAGATTAGGACTTGTTTGTATTTCTCTTATTAGTCTCCTCAGCTGTATAGAACTGAATATGAGACTGACATCGGTAGAGAACAAAGGTCCGGCAGATGTTTCTCGTAAACCAAAAGGAGAGATTGAAAACAAGGAGATATTTCTAAGGGGAATCCTGTGATGGAATGCAGTTCAGTTGGAACCGCAAAGGTCAAAGCCAGTGTTCAGTAGTGACCGCAGTCCGAGTCCTAATTTAGCCACAAACGCCTGCTGCGCTAGGATCCTCTGTTTATGTTTGCCAAGCTGGAACCATCGGTGGCAGCAGTGACATCACCCTTCAGATGCACAGAAAAGCTTTTAAACCCAAGACACCCGACCCGAACCAAGCCATTAATAGCACCCCCTGTGTTACCCTTTTTTCCCTGTAGATCTACTAACTAAATTGTTGAGGTTTATTTGATTGACAAGCACAAAGTAGTGCATCATTTTAAAGTTAGACTGGATTAAAAGTTGTTTAAATGTTTTTACAAATATAAATTTAAAGGGTGTGTAGTTGTACTATATGAGAAAAAAAAATATTTCAAGCTCTGTCAGATTGGTAGGAAAACATTTACACCTTAGATTCATAACTGCATTTAAGTCTGGACTTTGACTAGGTCAGGTTTATACATTGTCCCTAATCATTATATTGCTGGTGTGCCTGGATGTTCAGGGATAACCCTACCTCCACCAACTCTGACCAGCTTCGCCGTTAGAGGACTGTATCAACACAGTATCCATGATAGTGCCACCGCCATGTATCACATCAAAAAGGGAGTGTTCAGCCAGGAGGCTTCAAATTTCAACTTATCATAGTGTTTTGCATTTACAACTTTAGTCTTATTCGACCAGAGTAACTTTTTCATGGTACAAGGTGCTAAAAAACAAAGGAGGACACAGTAATTAGATTCAAATAAAAAAAAGGTTAAAAAAAAATAGGCCTAATTCACGATTGTATATAATACTGTTAAAATGTATGACAGTCGTGGGTGTAACATGATAAAGGGGAAAAATAAGAAGGGAATGAATATTTTTACATGATATTTATTTCTTTGACTGCAGTTGTTTTTTATCACACACGTAGATCTGAGCAAAAAAAAAAAGGTTTAAAACTTTAGCAGATTTGTTCAGCCACGTTACCATACATATTTAGGTCTTTTGTGTGCTTATTTTAGGGACCTGGAGACTGTCGTCCGCAACCAGACATGCTGGCCTAAGTGTAGAGTGGTTAAGTTTGTTTGCTAAGCAAATAATCAATTTGCAAGGTGTTAGCTGGAAGTGCATCACTAACAGTGTGTGACAAGACGTATGTTCCTCTATGGTGGTTTGAGTTACGAAAAGCAAGGGGCTGCTGTTCAGGGCTTAGCGTTCATAAATCCTCGACCTGCTATGACACATCCAAGAGAACATGGTGCAAAAAAACAGTGACGCCTTAAAAAAAACAAAAAAAAAAACAGCCAATTATTTTGACCTTGACTATTTTTGTAGCTAAACTGGCTGAAGCAGCATCGGAGATGGGATGTTGTACTGTACAACTGTTTTTCCTTTCAGGCGGGGTCAATAAGTGAGAAGCAGAAACCCTGAAAGCGGGCCAATTACAGCAAGCTTAAAACTTTTTCACATGCTTGGCAAAAACTAAAGCCGTGGTTATAAATTATACATTCAGGCAATTTTTTTTTCCTTAAAAGATTTCTTTCTTTAAAAAAATATGTAACCCTGGTTTTTAGAGTGCTCTGGTTTTTCTCATTACAAATTTATGAACAAAATAAGTTTATATTACAAGTGTGTTATGGTAATTATACCCAAGAAGCACAGAACATGTTTTTTATACTTGTGTGTTTTAGAACAACTGTATATGGGTGTTAGAAACTGACTGTGTTAAAGTAGTCACAAAAATTGGAAACCAATAATTTTACATAGTAAAACTTTGCCCCAATCTTCATCTTTATCAAGCTATAAATTAACCTGAGTATCACATTAGCTGGTTTTATTGTGGTTTCTGCTTGTAGCACATAAGGATTATTAGAGTTTTAAAAATGTAACAGGTCCCAGCAAGGTGACCGTGTTTGCTTTTTTATTACTTTACTGTTTTAATTACACTGATTAATAGACGATTACTGGCAGTGCATTGATCGATTGCACAGTAATGATGTCACAAACCTCGAACCATAAAAGACATCAGCAAGTCTCTTCTCACAGGGAAATTGGGTGTAATCAACACAAATTAGGATTACAGACTTGTTCTGAATGCTGATGTTCAGTTAGAATATTTTTTTTAGCAGCATTAAAGACGAAATGTTTCCTAGATATAAAGGAAAATGAATAATAATAATAATGTTCTTTCTAAACCAGTAACACTTTTATTTAGGGGATTTTACATATCTCAGTTAAAAGCAAAAATAGCCAATATTAAAAAGATTTCATTTGGCTTGCAAAACTGTGAACTATGTTTGTAAAAGCAGCTATATAGGGCACTAATAACCCTGTATTTTAATATTTGATTTATTTTTAGTATTTTTCTGAATAGTTTTTTATAATTTATAAGTTAAATTTATAATTTAAATTAATAAGTTTTTTCTAATCAAATGCATTATATTACCTAAGAAAATCATCATGGTAAAAATAAAAATACCCAAATAATGCGAGGACTAAACAGATTTTAATAAATATTGTGTTTCTACTTTGTAAACCAGAATGTCAGAGAATTTTATTTTTGTAATTTGTATGTTGTATGTTTGTTAGAAATACAAAGGATTTAACTATTGTCTCTGTGACAACACATCAGATAAAAAAGCCATCTCTGCCTCCAGTGAATGATGGAGAATATCTGTCACTGTGTCTGTCGCCATGATGGACTGAACTACAAGAAACTTGGAGGCTCGTATAAGAGCTTTGAATCCAGTCCAACTCTAACCAACCAGCTGAGAAGAATTAATTCTGCCAAAATATGGAGTTGCATGTCGAAACCCACATTAAGCAAGCAGGTTTTACAATTAGATTTTTTTTGCTTTGTCTGTAAAAAGATCATAACAAGAATACTGTCACTTTTCAAGAATCAAGAATCCGTTAATTTTTATAGCGCCAATTTACAACAGATTTTGTCTGAAGGCACTTTGGAAGAAAAGCAATTCAAATTATAAATACATTATTACAAATCAGTTTGAAAAAGTTTCCAATCTAAGGAAACCCAGCAGATTGCATCAATTCATTGACTTGCAGCATTCACTCCTCCGGAATAAGCAGACCAAAACGATGGCTTGTGTTGTCGTTGACTTTGCAGCAATCCCTCATACTGAGCATGCATGTAGCGGCAGTGGAGAGGAAAAACTCCCCTTTAACAGGAAGAAACCTCCAGCAGAACATGGTTCAGAACAAGCAGCCATCTGCCACGACCAACAGTGGGTTTAAAGAGACAAAAGACTAAAATAGATGCAGAGAATACTGAAAAAAGTGAGTTTATAGCAGCAGTTGTAGAGCGTGGCTGGCAGCATCTCAGCCCATGTTCTCCTCCAAGAACCTGTCTCAGCTAACAGTCGCAGCATTTCCTCCTATGCTTGAGCATATCTGCCGTGTTGGATGTTGCATCTTCACGAGTATTCATACCATTCATTGCGGGGATGAATGTGGATAACTGTAATAGGATTTGAAATCTATGTTTAGCATTTTTTCAGCCTTTCCCTCACATTAGGGGTAATAAATAATCAGACTTGGCTTATTTTATTTTAGTTTCCTTCCACCTGTATGGAAACTCTCCCTGTGTTTGCGGAAACGTTGCGGGGGCTTATCGTCTTACACAGAGGGAGATTTGATAATCCTGTACCTACTCTATCACTGCTGGTCTGATTACCTGATTTCACTAGACAATAAGCCGCGTGGTCACAATGACTCACAAAACGCTTATGTGTTCACAGGTAATGGATACACAAAGCACAGCGAGATATTACAGGAGAACCGTTCTAATACAGACAGAAACGCTCCTTTCGAGTGCGGGGAACAGAGCTTTATTAATGATGCTAAACACTGGACGCCTGTTGTCTTGAATCATCCAGAGCATGCCGGCATGCTTATATTTAGTATCAGGAGACAGATGAGCATTGGCTGGCTGTTAAAACTACTGCTGGGAAATCTGACTTTTACTACAAGGACTTTGTCGCTCATGCTGCTGTTGATTCTCCCCCATTGATCACAACTGCCTTTAGGTCGCATAAGCTGGAATCTTTGTAGATATGTTTGTGTTTTTATTGGTGCGAGGATGATGAAGAGTTGTAGCAACCTTTTTTCTTTTTAGAGAAACAGAGAGCCTTAAATCATACTTCGCCTGATTTTATCTACACAAAGAAGATTTTCTGTCATTTATTGGATTAACCATCTGTCTTTTATTAAGCTTGGTTCACCACACTTGACATACACATACTGCCATTCAAAGCAACAATAACCATTTTGGAGCTATTTTTTTCTAAAGTATGCACAATATAGGCGTTTTTTCAGTAACTGCGAAAATTTAACAAGCCAGAAAGGAAAAATCTAGAGTTATCTAGACTCAATTTCAGCAAAATGTTAAAAATTCTTCAGACATGGTTGCCCAATAAACATGTTGGTAATAAAATACACCAGGATAAAATTTTATTTGAGCAAAAATATATCAGTTTCACAGTATTACTATATCAAAAGAGAATATTAAAACATGTCAATATATAAAAAATTCAAACATTGCCATATCAGTCATGAGAATAAAGGGTAAGCTAATAAAAAAGGGAAGTGCAGTGGATGTCCAGTGTTCTAGGGATTTGGGGTAGACAACTGCTAAAATCCACAAATACTTCTCTAAAACTTTCTATGTCTGCTTATCGTAGTAGTTCAAATGCCATATATACCCTTGTAAGAAATAATAAGCACAGTAGAAACTGTGTTGGGACCAAAACAGAGGCTAATATCCAGTTTTCCCTATTCCTGCTCTAAGGGGTTTGGGCATTAACGTTTTTCTTCTAGTATCAACAAATCTGTGAAAGACTTTTCCTGCGAATACGTAAAAGTTCTTTTTTTTAAATTTGCAATCAGATGAATCTTGGAAAACTGGTGATTTTTTAAGCAAACAGGCAAAATCAAATGACCTCTAATCTTACCAATCTGTTGTTTCTGAGAATATGATTATATATTGCAAAGTTATCAAAAAGTACACCACAATATGTATTTGAGGCATATATTGCATGGATCATTTATTTTCTATCTCTCGCAAATGGCCATTTGCCCCAAAGTAAAAAGTACATAATTATAATTTGTTCGAATCCTAACCACATTTTCGTTGATTGGACGTAAAATAAACGTCTTCGACTGGGCCAACCTTTGGTTGTGTGAGTCCTGACTTTAATCGGAAAGAGAATCTGTGGAAACACCAGAAGATTAGGATGATGGCAAGGAGGTCTTTTAACCTTAGACACATGAATTCATAACCATAGATAAATGGTGAAAACATCAAAAATGCTCCTAAGCTGTTACAGTAAGTGTTTTATTTGTGTAATACCATTAAAATTTTATTTCACTGATCTTGCAGATAGGTATAAATACGTTTTTAACAATCTCTTGTTTAAAATTATATGTAAATCAAAACCTTGATTAACTTTGCTGACCATGCAGTAATTTATACCACAGTGTGAGATTTTATACCTATTTTAAAACAGGTGTCTTCAAATCCAGGCCTCTGGGTTCTGCAACCTTTTGATGTTGTCTCTGGTTCACCACACTCAAGACTAACAATGAGGTCATACCCAGTACAGTACAGAACTTCACTGCATTCTGAGAAGGTTATTTAACCCATTGGTTGCAGGTCTGTTGGACCCATCTAAAAATTAAAAGACACTGGACCTCAAAGCCTAGATCTACAACATATTAATAAAGATGGGTAACATTTTAAAGGTGTCAATGAGCCAAAAAAAGGCTGCTCAGAACCAAATTGAATGGTAATAGTTCATCATCAAAGCTAAATGGTCAGAACACTGGTGGAAACATTCAAAACGCTGGTCAGAAATGACAAAAAAGGGTTGATCAGAAGTTGAAAACATGCATATGAAAGGATTAGTCCATCAGACTGTACTTAAAGTCTAATGGACTTTAATATGTACCCTATCAACTACCTTATGTACAAACGTAGCAGTCTATATTTTAATTACGCTTTTTTCCGAGGACAACAAATGTAAAAAAATATAAGCTGTCATTGTCCTCTGAAGTTCAGTAGCTTCACAGCTCGCAGTCATCTGTTTGTATTTTGGGTTTCTGTGAATTTCAAGAGCATCCTCATTTGGATTAATTAAAGCAAATCTCCCGTGAAGAGTTTGGGGGCGTAACTATCGTGCTCTTCCAAGGACAGGCAGGCTATCAATATCCCCCAGACTCAACCATAACACCTCCCACTCAGATGTACACACACACACACACGCACGCACACACGCACGCGCATACAGACACACACACACCCACACACACACACACACACACAGAGCCATGTTTCAGTCTAATGTCTTGGAACAGTCACTCATGCCCGCCCATCAATGCCGTCCTTTGCGGTCAAACAAAAGCAGTGAAACTCTCCATTTTTGAATCTTTCTTATCAGTCCCCCCTGCTTGCCCTGATCACAAAGCAGCATTGCGCTCCACTGCTCAGCCATTTACACCACTTTTGTCATTGTCACATTTCTATTGTGTGTCGGCTGTTCTTTTGTTACTGAAAACCACGAAGTATGATCCAGCATGAGTCATTACTAAAGTAAACATCAGTGCACATTGTGAGCGATAGAGCAGCATGTATTGCTCTGAGTAGAAGGGTTTAGCCAGGGTAAGATTATTCCTAAAGTTGGATTGTTTTGCCAACATATGTTAAAAAACTTTTTTTTTGAATCTTCTGAAGCAAAGTTGGAATTCACTGAAAAAAAAACAACAAAACCAAATGCATTCTTCATGTGATGACGGCTGCCTTCTAGACATGAGAACCGGTTGTTTCATTCACAAGTTTCTATGGTTACAGCAACAAGTGTCAATATGTCACTGATACCATATTAGCTAAGCAAACCCTCCTTCACCATCACTGGAGAAAGTAATGTCTAAGTGGTTAAATATTTTTTCAATGAGATATAGTAAACTGTTGGAGACCTCAACGGTAGCAACAAGACTAATTTCACAAAAGTTTGATCTTTTTTGTATATCCTTATTTGTTTTTTCCTTCTCTTTTGTGTTTGTTGTTGTAGCTGTCTGTTCTTTGAGGGCTTGTTTGGTTATTTAATCACCGGGCAGCTCAGGTGCTTGTCTTGTCTACCCTTCCGCATCAGCCTCACTCATGAATATATTCATACAAAAAAATTGTCTGAGGAAACCGCATCAATAGTGGATTTGGTGCACATAGATCCTCTGTTGTGGGATCATGGTGTGGTTTGATAGTAGAGCAACAAAAAACTAAAAACAAAGGGCTGCATTGTGGTGCAGTTGGCAATGTTTGGTTGTAAGAAGCTCCTGGGTTTTGGAGTCGTTCTCCCAGTGGATTTGTGGGTTCTCTCTGTGTACTCATTCCCAGAATCCACAGATGTGCATATTGCTTTACTTGGTCGCTCTAAATTGCCCCTGGTATAAGTGTGTGTATGGTTTTGTGTCGCCTTAGGACTAATAAACTGTCCAGAGTTCCCATCCATAACATCCCAGATGGCAAAGTGAGACTGTCGGTGCTCTGTTGTTATCAAGTTCGTAAGGTGACGGCGAGGGGCAAGGAAGCAGAAGTGGGGCTATAAGATTACTCCCAGGCCTCGAGTACATGTCTATAAGATGTCGGCCTTTTTTTCTGCCCAGAGAGCTAACAGTAGTGATCGTCACTGCTGTCTATATACCACCTAATGCTAATGTTAGCGTAGCGCTCTCTGTCCTGCTGATCACCATCAACGAACAGCAGCAGGCCCACCCTGATGGTGTTCATATTATTGCAGGATACTTTAACAAGGCCAACCTTAAGACTGTAGTCCCGAAATTCCACCAACATGTCAACTGTTCTACAAGAGGAAAAAACACACATGACCATATTTACTCCAACATCAAGCACGCTTACAGAGCCAAACCCCTCCCCTATACTTCGGACATTCCGTCCATCTCACCCTGCTGATCACCGCAGCATACAACCCCCTCAGACGGAGAGCCAGGCCTACTTTTAAAGCCATCACAACCTGGCCCTGAAACACACTCTCCAACCTACAGGAAGCAGTCCTGTAGGACATGCAAGGACTTGTTTGAACACCAGTTCACTTTCAACCCCGTTCACTGTTCTGGAGCACGAGGTACGCTGAGTGCTTTTGCCGCTGAACTCCAGGAAGGCTGCTGGACCAGCTGAAGTACCGGGAAAGGTGATCAGAGCGTGTGCCCACCAACTCACCTTGATTGTCACCAGGATTTTCAACCTCTCCCTGGTCCAAGCAGTCACCAGGGAGAGGTTGTGGGGGCACAATAATCCCCATGCCAAAGAGTTGCCAATGATCACCGCCCTGTGGCCCTCACACGTGTAATCATGAAGTGCTTTGAAAAACTGGTCCTCCAACACATCAGAGAACATCTCCCTCCCACTTTCAACACCCACCAATTTGCATACCGGCCAAACAGATCCACTGTAGCTCTCCACTCTGTGCTGAGCCACCTGGAGCAGCAGCAAAGCTACGCCAGCATGCTTTTTGTGGATTACAGCTCAGCACATAACACAATCAGCTCTGACATACCAATTTCCAAACAGTACATCCTGGGCCTCCCCTGTCTCACATGTTCCAGGATAAAGGACTTCCTGACAAAGTGCCCCTAGATTGTCAAACTTGGGCCACATTTCTAGTACACCCAGACATTGAACACTGGCTCCCCACAGAGCAGTGTTGAGCCCCCTCCTGTACTGCCTCTACACCCATGACTGCAGCCTGGTCCATGACAACAACCTTATCATCAAGTTTGCTGACGACACCACCGTGGTCGGACTAATCTTGGGGGGATAGCAGGCAGCCTACAGAGAGGAGGTCCTGAATTTTCCAGCTTGGTGTTCACAGAACAAACTTGCACTAAACACCAGGAAAACAAAAGAGATCATCGTCGACTTAAGGAAAAACAGGATCCAGCCCCTCTTTACATCGACGGAAAGCATGTGGAGAGGGTCCACACCTTCAGGTTTTTTAGTGTGCTCATCAATGCTGGTCTTGCTTGGTCAAATAGCATACAGCTGTTATCAAGAGAGCTTAACAGCGACTTCACTTCCTGAGGGTCTTCAGGAAGAACAACCTGACAGTAACCTGTTGCTGACCTTCATCCACTCATCCATCAAGAGCCTGCTAATATACTGCATCACAGTATGGTATGGCAGCTGCACTGAGGCAGAAAAGTGAGGCTTCAGAGGGTAGTCAAAGGGGCACAAAAAATCAGTGCCCCCCCCCCCCCCCCCCC
>JAVLVB010001131.1:1842241-1857454 GCA_032876305.1 Orestias chungarensis
GGGGTGAATCAACAGCCATTTGAGTGGGTGTTGGCATTGTAGCGATCTATTTAAAAAAAAAAAAAAAACTTAAAAAAAACATATCATTATCTGATGTTGAAATGCAAAGTGTTATCAAGATGAGTTTTTTCTTTCCCTTATTTCTTGTGTAAATTGTGTTTCTACCTGTAATACTGACATCATTTCTTTGGGTTTTCTTTTTTTTATTTATCTTTTGATTTGTCAGCATCCAGATATCCAGTCTCTGCATTCAACGCACCTCTTTTCATCTAAAGCACACAACACCTATTTTGCAAATTCCAAATATATATATACAACCAATAAAACAGGAGCTATAGAAGACACTTTTCATGCATTTCCAACAGTTGATATTCTATCCAAACCACTGCTAAGAATTATATTATATCTCTGACAACAGATTAAATACATCTAAAACTAGATTAAAGCGTAGTTACAACATTGCTTCTGTAGATTTAGACATTAGAAGGAATTGTTACAAGCTAATATAATGATAATTAAACAAAATATCAGTAGCAGAAATAATTGCTCAAATATTAACAGAGACTCATCAACAAACTGGCCGTTGACTGAATCCACATGACTTTCACCTTTTCACCTGAGTAATTTATACCTCATACTAAGTGGTACTGTGTTGAAGGAAAAAAAACAACAACACTATTCAGTTTTAAAGATGTAACTTAAAATATATGTATAAGTTACCTGTTTTAGTTGCAGTAAGGACTAGCGCATGGAGGCAATTAGATGATGGAATCTCTTCAATAAGAAACTATAGTTTCTATATAAGTTTCTATTTTAGACTGCAAGACAGAAAGAGAGAGCGAGACTTAACTAGCTGACAGAGACTGAACAGACCAGTCTGTTTTATGTTTTAAGCTTTCATTCTCTATGTGTCATGGAACATCTCAGATTTAAGAAAACTGACCGCCTTTTAAAACTCCTACAGTTCCAGTAAAAATCTTCATCACCCTGGGAATACACACACAGAGAAGGCTGTTTTATAAACTCTAGCTGCACTAACTAGTTAGCTGGTCACTGACATAGGAAACTAAAGAGCTTAAAATGTAATCCCCACAATCTTGTCACGTGTGCTTTAAAATAATTATAAAACTCTGCTTTATTGGGACTGCTCTCTCACATAGCAGTAAGAGAGCAGACTGACCGCAGGAGGACAAAAAACATATTTTCATTGTTGTTATTATATCTTCATCTTATATAGTTCTTTTAGAGAAATTAGAATCAGTAAAAATGTGTTGACACAGGTGAAAAAAAACAAAACATGAAGGATGTTGGAAGCATATTTCTGAGTATTGTATCAATAATTATTAGTATCTATTTCAATTAATATGATAGTGGCCATTACATAAAACGACAGTATTCTTCCTAATACTAATGCACCAAATGGAGCACACTTACAAGCTTTTACCTATCTCAGCTGCATCATATTTATAAACAAACAAATATTTATAACCAGAGTTACATTTCTTGGTTACTGTACATTTACCTGGATTGAGTTTATTGTCTTACCTCCTCTGCATCCTAACGTGTCCTGCAACCGTACCCGATCTAGCTTATCGGTTTTTGCCATTTTTATTTTTTTTCATTTTATTTATTTGTGGAGTTTTACACTATAATTATTTGTGTTTTTCTGTGAACCTAATTTTTTTTTTTTTTTCTTCTTGCAATTGTTTTACACTGATTAAAAATATCTGTTGTATGCTGCCTTTGATTGCGATTTTTTTTTTTTTTTTTTGCTGGAATTATTCTGCATGACGTTGTATAGGTGAGGTCGTGCCGCACAAATTTGAGTTGCAATGACGGATATGTCATGGCTGAGTTGTTTGTTTCATTGGTTTCGATTTCTTATTCATGATCACTATGTCTGTGTTTGTATTTTCTCTAAAATATGTGGAATGTGCAATACCGCATACTGCAATCTATGCAGGCCAAGAATTGTGGCACTTTATTTTCTCTCAATGGGAATTTGTAAGTGTACAGGTAGAAATTACTTGTGTTTTTCAAATGTTATATCTTTAATATAGTGGTAAAACACTGTTGCAACTTCAAGAATCTCTCAAAACAATGCAAACAAGAATTAAAGGTTGGATTTCATATTATACGCATAAAATGCTGTCACAAGCACCTTAATGCCAGGTATCAACGCACCTCAAATTTGAATGTTTTTAGGTAAATGGATCCAAATTGATTTCCAGGGCCTTTTATATAGCTGTTCGAATTATATTAACCTGACCTAATTTCAGTGGCCACAAGCAGTATTTTGTGTTTTTTGTGAATTAAGAATAATTCTATTTTTTCTAAACCAAAAGAAAAAAAACAGAGCAAGATCACAATTTCCTGCCATACAGTGGTTGAAATGTTGCCGGCCTTTTCATAATGCCTCCGTTTATGAGAAGGCAGCAAGTCATTTTGCTTTGTTCATATAGCACTGTACAGAAAATTCTAATTTTATAGGCAAAATCAGGTCTTTATGTAACAGATACAAGTAATGTTATTGAGTTCTCAGGTTTTCTACAAATCTCTGATGTTCTCGTTGGATAATTCATTTTTTGTTGTTTTTTTTCTTTTATTTTTATTTTTACCAACTAGTGTCAAACTGTATTTCTGTACTTTTTCAAAGCTGTTGTCAAATTAATGTCAACATCCTGGCTGCTTTGTTATTGAGCCACAATATGTATCCCATTTCATGGATAAATGTCTACAGCAAATTCAGTATTCACCTCCATTAGTCTTCGATTATGGGCAATTGAGTGACAATGGGAGTACATAGGTGATCAATTCTTCAGATTGCAGTTCCTTGCAAAAGGGTCTTTTGAACTTGTCCTAATGTTTTCTTATTACAACCACAAATCTTGATACATTAAATTGGGAATTTATGTGATAAAGTAACATCAGAGCAGAATTCCATAGTGAACTGTAAAAGGTGTGGGGGCACTAATTATCAAAGATCAGAAAATCTTGAAGGCCTTAGAGGTTTGTTAGAGAACATTAGCAAACAAACAGCATCATGACAACCAAAAAACAAATCAGGCAGGGTAAGTAACTCATCAGGAGTTTATTTCTTTTAGTTATAAATTGTAGGTCATAATGCAACACGTTGGGTTGCTCTGTTACATACAATTCTAATGTTGTAATATACAAAAATGTGGAAAAAGTTCAAGGGGTGTAAATACTTTTGCAGTGCACTGTATATCTACTGCTCCAGTCTCCACAGCTATATAGATTTTAACCACTTGGCATGACTCAGCAATGGTAATCTTTTGGTGAAAAGAAAGCCATGTAAAAGAATCCTGTTTAATGTTCTACATTGCGTCAGTGAGGATTTGGGAATCTGTGTTATTTCTATGTTCAACCTGTATGCCCAACGTAGCATATTCTGATTCAGTATACAGAGATTTGCAAGACCTCATAGAGTATCTTTGTCCAATGAACGATGCATCCTTGGAGACTTGGTTGTTTCTGGTTTACTCCAATGTTAATTCCAGGGGGTCAGTGTTAGTAGTTTCTTTTCTTCTTTTTTTTCCCCTTTATGAATGAAGGTCCGTTGTTAACCATCTTGTTGAAGCTCTACTTCTGTACCTACAATCTGTTCCCTTAATGTCTTTTTCATGTTAATCATGAGTCTGTGTTACCCCTGAATAATCCTTCATAACAGATTGGAGAAACAAAAGGGAGTCGGATTGATCGGCTATATCCAAGTGGGACAAAATTTGCGTGGAAAGGAGTTGTGCAAGCTGACAGAGAAAAGACTATGCTCTGTCTTACCGTCTCATAACAGCACATTGATCAGTGATGCTGTACAGTGTGGAAAGAATATCTTTATTTTCTCTGAGAGAATGTTTATTGTCTGTATCGCTCATTTGTGCTTACCAAACCATTCTCCCCACCCAAAAAATGCATAAAGCAACATTGTTTGTTCTATGTCTCTGTATATTCTGCCTGACATATTGTGTTTTTTTACTATTATTATTTATGCTTTTCTCTGTTCAGCTTTGAGATGACATTACCATTACACATGTTCTGAGCTACAGACTGTTTCTGTACAAACGGACATCTTTGTATGCATGTTGTAGTCCAAGCAATTATGTGACCATAGATCAGTTTGTTATGGCACACGTTTGTCAACATTTCTGTAAAGCATCGTTCCCCATTACATCTACTAGCATTATGCAGAAAAAATCAAAACAAATAAATGTGTATATAACTTATGCAATGGTGTCTGTGTTTCTGTATAGACGCCGATATTTGTGCACCTTGTCTGCTTATTAGGAATTGTTTTTGGTCAACTGGAATAACACAATTTTTTCTGTTGAAAACATACCAGTGAACAGGACAGAAAAGTACAAAACTTTACATACACTAAGATTAGTGTATTTTAATTCAAACAAATACGGGAAGCAGAATTAGTAATGTGATGACTTTGCAAGATTCTCCTGGCTTCCCACTGGCTGTGCCCTGCATTGGCATAGACTGAACATCTAATCTGCAAAAAAAAAGGCTTCACTTCAAAAGCAACACAAAAATCCTGTTTACAAGTGCAATTATTTTTGATCTCCTGTTTCCTTTGGTCTGATGACACTGAATCTTGAAAGCTTTAGAGTGCTGAGAACAGCCCAGCTGTAAGGTAAAGGGGTGAAAGTGTCTTGTCTGTGCACAATTTAAAATAATATGTAAAGACATCAGCCAGCAAGTTAAAGCTCATTTACAAAGGTGTCTCACGAAAAAAACAGTGACTCTAAGCATACAGACAGATCAGTTACAGGCCACCATTAAGGCCTTATCTCAGTTCAGGGGGAAATTTCTTGACAAAGCAGAAAAGGTGTGCGAAAACCAACTCAGTTGTACCACTTCTTTCATGAGCAATTTGCCCAAAAACACCAGCAAACTATTCTGAGAAGCCTGTGGAAAGATATTTATAAAAAAGAACTACATAAAAGTTTTTACACTATTCAGCAGAGTTAGGAACTTGAATAGGTTTTAGGGGTGCCTGAGAGTAAGTAGACCATCAGGTCTGTCCCTTCTCCAACACACCTTGAATCAAATGAGTGGCCTGTTTTTATTCTTCTGCAGAATGAAATAACTTCGATCCAGGCGTTTTAAGGCAGGGGCTTTGGAGAAACAGATATGGCCACACTCAGCTACATTGTTGAAATAATAATCTAATCCAACATTTACATTGTGTTACAAGTAAACGTTTCTCACATGTCATCCTAAAGTGTTAAGACCCTGAGCTATCTGTGGTTAAGCTGCTACAGACTTATAATGTTGGAGGACAATCTGACCACCTTCTTCCTCTCACGAATTTGCATTAGTTGCTCCTATTTGTTAGCCTTTATCTTTTCTCTTTGAGTTTTCCTGAAGGCAGACATTGGTTTAGATGGTGCTGAAGGCAACTAATGGTTCTCTCTCCCTTGCTATTAAATTTTTTGTTTTAAAAAAGTTGGATCAGTACCTATGCTTCTTTTTGTATTTTTTTGTCTTCTCAAACCCCAAGTCAGTCATTGCAAATGGACACTCGCACTGAGCCACGTCCTGTTCGAGGTTTCTTCGTGTAAAAAGCGAGTTTTTCCTTTTTTTCCCCTCACTGTTGCTAAATGCCAGCTCAATAGAGTGCCTTGAGATTACATGTGTTGTGAATTGACCCTGTGTAAATAAAATCAATTGAATTGAATTGAATTGAATTGAAACGAATAGCATATGCTACATTTATCTGAGATAAAATGAACATTTATACTGCTCTAATAGTGTAAAAGTATCATATTTTGTGATACTATAATCGTATTTTATATTTTATTGTACCATTCTAAAATTTCAAAAGTGACGTTTCATTACACATAGATCATATCTACTGTAATGGTATACGATCGTAACAACAACACAAAAAAAACTTGTTCAAAAATGTAAAAACTCGGCTCCTTCCAGTTTAAGATTCAGATTTTCATAATTTAAAAATATTTTACATGCATCTTTTTTAAATTAGTTCAATTTTATTATTATTATTATTGAATCATGCACCTGATTCAAGTGGTATTCATAGTTAATATATTTTTTTTAATTCCTTAATAATGAAGAAAGTTAATAAAGTTGTTGGCGTGTTTATATTGTTACATCAATATACTTTTTATGAAAATGTTTATTTAAAAATAAACATTTTTCAAAATTAAAATAGTTGCTATATGCAAGGAAAATACATTTACATTTAATCATCTTCAAAAAAACACACATGTAGTGATAAGTACTGAAGCATATCTTAAAATAATAGTGGGGTTCATCCACCCAACCACCAGGGGTCGCTGCAATCCTTGTTCTTTAGCCATTTTGGCGGAAAAACAAAAACGCGCGGATATCTAGAGCGTGAAGAAAGTAACATACAACAACAATGGAGTGTGAAGATAAAGAAGGTCTCTCCACAGACTCGCTCAGCACAGAGGAAAGCGTCAGCTTCCCC
Source organism: Orestias chungarensis (assembly GCA_032876305.1). NCBI lineage: Eukaryota > Metazoa > Chordata > Actinopteri > Cyprinodontiformes > Cyprinodontidae > Orestias > Orestias chungarensis. The sequence continues at coordinate 1,848,726 of JAVLVB010001131.1, forward strand.
CAGGTCTCCGCCGTTGCCTCAGGATGGATGCTGGACTTCCTGTTTGTGAGTTTATGTCGAAGCTTCAAAGAAGGAGATCTTGAGGAGTTCAACGAAACGCTGGCAATTTTTCAGGGTGAGAAGTTTAAGAAAACGACTAACAAGGGATGAACCACCTCGCGAGGCCGTTTTAGTGACAAGTCTGAATATTTTAACTCAACTTTCCAATCTTATATGTAACTTTTAAAACCTTTATTTATCCTTTATTTTGTTTATTTTTTTGTTTTCTTTTGCTGCGTGAAGAAAAAAAACGAATAAGCTTAATGGCATATTTGTAATAAAACTTTTTTTTAAATTCTTACAAATCGGTGCTACGCTCAAACTGGCTCGGGCAGGTGCAACAGTCTTGAGCCAAGTGGTTCCTAATACAAAGTTGTAAAGAATATGCGGTGTAAACTGTACTTCTTTAAAATGTTATCATTTGTTACGACACTGTTGGTTATTTTATTAAGATAGTTGCCGTTAAATTAGGCTGCTATTTTTGTTTTATTTATTTATTTGTTTTTGAATTATTTTCGCAAGTTTCATTACAGGAAGATCCTGTTATCCAATCTAGACTAGCAAATATTGTTTATAGAAAGTATTTTTGTGCTTTATTCATTTTACATTGCCATGTACAAGGTGATTTATTGATGGAGGATCTAAAAAAACGTATATGTCCTGGCAACTTGCTGTAAATCAGTGTATTTACGCTCTACTTTAGCTCTTTTCCAGTGTGATCCAGTGGAATCAGCTGTCCATCATGAAAAATCCTTGATCTGTGCCTTTCTAGCAAGAGTAATGCATGGAAAACAGCTGGGTGAGTTTTTCTGAGCCGGCATTTAACTGTAACACATCTTATTTTTAGATTTTATTTCCATGTACGGTTTTGCAATTACGAAGCAGAAGAACCCTGTAAATGTTCTTAGGATTGTCACTTGTCCTGGCAAAAAACATATCAAGTTGATGAAATAATACATTTGTAGACATTAAAGCAAAATGTTCATCTGAGATTGAGATTCATTTAGTAAGAAAACTGAAAACTATTAATTCATAGTTTGTGTGTGTTTTCGCTCTCATGAATATGCAACATTCCCCATTTACTCCAGATGTCCTGTTTGAAAAAAACGAGTCTGTAATGCCTCTGATGTCTGCTGCTACTGTTTGGTCAAGCCTGGAACACGTTGTCGAAGACGAAAGCTTATTCAGCAACATTAACGTTCTCCTGTTGGTCCAGGTAACGTTTCAATCTATTTAAGTCTTGCTTCCAGCTAATTTCACAGTTTCATAAAAATATATGGTTGAATTTTTAAAGTGTTTCTTGTTTGTAAGTGAAACTGCTTTGTTTCTAGGCTGTCGCGGTCTGCTTGGAGAAAGGCCAGAGATCCTCTGCCTGTTTGGTCCTCGAGTGGTTTGAAAAAAGACACACGTTCCCTCGGGTATGTATGTCCAGGTGCTTTTTTTTTTTTATAATTTTGTTTCTTAAGATATCTCATTCCTAACAACATGATCTGAAACAGAACTTGGTAGTTAAGCTGTCGACTATCGTTACAAAAATGGAAACGTATCATCCGTTCATCATGAGCTTCAGCTTCAACCGCCTGTTGGAGACCATACAGTCCTTCTTGGATAACTACTTCAAGAAGAATCCATCCGATTTCCTTATCAAGGTGGGATGTTTTCAGAACTAAGTCCTTTATATGTCTTATGTAAAGCTTTTCTCCATCCTTACACATTTCCCATTAATAAGTACCTGTGTGAGCAGTAACTTCAAATTTTAAGACAAATTGACCTGAAAAAAAAAAGCATACCATTGAAAAATTTGTATGCTTGAGGTGAAAAGATATGAGGATGTTTCGATAAACACATTCGATTTTGTTTGTCAGTTTTGATTTAGATCAACTTGTACAGAAAAATAATTTTAAAGTATCAAGCTTTTTTCATTATTATCCCTTTTTATTTTTAGTAGGTCTAACTAAAAATGGTGACATTTGTGGGTACTTGTGTTTTTTATTGGCAATTTCATTGACTGTTGTTTTATTTTTACTATTTTATTTTTTCTAATGCTAGTTTTAGTTACCGGTACTTTTTTTAGAAGTATAAAAAAGCAGAATAAAAAAAATTAAACTATGATATTGTCTAGCTTCTGAATGCAGCAAAATTTCTTTATGCATTTCCGTTATGATAGAAATTACTCATCAAGTCAGTTTTTATTATTATTATGAGTAGATTCTAACTTTGTAGCAAGTAAAACGACGGACTGATAGAATCTCCCATCTAATCTTCTTGCTGAGTATCATTACGTGTATGGGTTTTTTTTTGTTTTATTTTTATGTTTACTTATCTGTAATATTAGGTTGCTTGGTAACACGATGCCAAAGAGGTTAAACTTAAAGGGTTGACTCACAAAGTACCTTTATTTGCTTAACTTAAATTTTATTGTGTGCTTGTTGAAGAAATCGTACAAAACTTGGAATATAAAGTCCTTTTAAACATTTTGGTCAAAGTCAAAACTTTCCTTATTTGTACAAACACGTTACCTGATTCCAATTTTCAAGCACCGTAGTGGAGGGGCATAATTATTGCTTGACATACCAAGGTAGCAATGATAGGAGATGGTCTAAAAACCGGCTGTTGCTTTTTTTCTTCAATTTTTTTCACTTTCAATGTTTATATTTGCATTTTCTCAGAATTCATTATTTATGGTTAGACGGAATGACTTTGTCATAAATGTCCTTGTTATGAACGCATCTTAATAATTGTTTCTGTGTCTCTGTCAGGCAGCTACGAAGTTTGTTCAATCTTCCCAAAACATTAAAGTCCCAAAGCCTGTGTTGTTAAAGGACAGCACTCCCTCAGAGAAGCCAAAGGAAACTACAGAGAAGAATAAAAAGTAAGGAATTTGACTTCCCATATCTAGTTAACCTTAGACTTATTCCAACTTAGAACCGTAGCTAAACATTAGAATAATTGCAGGAAGTTCTCAAAGACTTGAAGCTCATTAGACAAAGTGGTGACCACGGAAATGAATATTACTAAGCCAAAGTCTAATTCTTTGAATTAACCCTTTTAAAAGAATTTATATGTAGTAAAAGTAAATGGTTTACTCTGATTTAAGGAAATTAATATTCTGTTATAGTTGATTTTCCTTGGCTACTAGAAATGGCCTTTAACATAATTTCACATGTAATTAAAATATGAGCTGTAATTTATTTCTGCAGAACAAAGCGCAATCTGCTCTCTACTAAAATGACAGATCTGTGGACACCGGATACCATGAAGAAGCCTCGTGTTTCCATCAAACGTCTCTCCAGAAATGGCAAGACACATCTTTGGTTTTTATCTGGCTAACAATAAACAACATACGTTTGTGTAAAATGTTTAAAACATGACTAAAGCTAAAGATCTTTTATTTCCCACCATCAGATCTGTGTCAGCTGACAGCAAGAAAGACTTTAGAAACCTCCCCACTGCAAAATAATGAAAAACAAAAGACAACGAAAACACGAAAGGTCAGTCTAATTTCATAACATTTTCTGTGTTTTTGAGTAATTTATCTAAAAATTTAAAACAGTCTAAGTTAAATTCCTTTTTATTAAAAAAAATGCAGAAATACTAAGTTTCAGTGTTTTATTGTTTAGAAATGGACCGCACAGCTGGACAAATATCTCGTAGATGGCGTCAAACGTCACGGACACGGAAACTGGTCGAGAATCCTGCTGGATAACGATTTTGAAGGACGCACTGGCGTCATGCTGAAAGACCGCTGGAGAGTTCTGTTAAGGATGCACAAAGTCAGCTGAAGAGAAACAGCCCTCCACATTTTTGTTTTAGAAACTATGATGTAGCATTTCGTTTGTAAAATGATCTGATTTCTTTAAGATGTTCATCCAGGATGGTTTGTGATTTTTCATAAAAATGGCATTTTATTTTTTTAAATTGTTATTATTTTGGTTAGATATTAGCTTTGTAAATTGTTAAATTATTAATGTATAAAAGACAAAACTTAATGATCTTTACTGCTTCTCCATTTTGAAACCACAAGAGGGCACCAAAGACAAAAAACATTAGTTACTGGCTGCCCTCATACCCAAAACCATATTTGTGTAAATTAGTTGTATGCAGTGAATTTCACGTGTATTGTTGCTTTTTTTAAAAATACTTTAATGTGGAGTTTTTGCAGTTATGCAATAAAAAATATATTTAAAAAGAATAGTGGAGATGTTTTAATTTCTAACATCTAAAATAAATGAAGTGAATTTTAAGCTGGCAATGATCTCTGTATGAATTACTGTGCAGCTCTTGGTCTATTAGAGAACGTCCTGTGGTGTTCTGCATGCTTTATTTCAACAGGCTGCCAGTCAGGTGAAGACGAAGGTGTGTTGTTTGGGACAGGTGCACTGTAGAGTCTTCTGGACCTTCCTCCATGTCCCTCTGCAGTGTAGGTTCCCCACTGCCCACCAGTGGAGCGCAGCATCTCTGCAACACAGTTTTCATTCATCTGTTTTAATGTACCATTTAAATTAAAGGTTTAAGAGGCTGGAGGATTAAGAGTACTAACTTAAACAGCTAGACTGTTGGTATTTGAAGATAACGGTATCACAACTTAAATATTTGTATGTTTACCAGATTTATACCAGAACCTTCTAATCAAAGGTTGAAATGCTCAGATTTTGAGACAGGAAAGTGTGTATATATGTATGTTTATGTGTTATTCTGATTTATTGTGGATTATAATAATCTGAAATAAAGTAAACATGAAAAACATCCTACTTGTCTGACACTTGGCCATCTCCCATGCAGCTACTGTTTTGCAAGGCAGGAGGTTCACACATTACACAAACTTTAAAACCCTCTGTTATGTAGCGCATCCAGAGTGTGTGTGGCCGGTTCTCCAGCGTACAGTGCGGTGTCCGGGACTCCACTTTAAACTCCACACAGAATCTGAACAGAGTATGGAGAAAAGACACATTAGAAATACTTACATTTTTTAAATTATGCTAGGTTTTCTCTCAAAGTGCTGCAAAATGGTATTTACAGACAGCCAGGTGAGCAAGCAAAGGTATTTCTATATTATAGGATAAGAAAATACCACCATCAAGCATTTCTTTCTTTTACATTTTTTATTACTTCTTGATTTCAGTCACCTGTAGTCATTAGTATTTTGAGATGATGTGAAACTTACCCTGGGTCCAGGGGGTTTCCATAGCTGTCATGCTTGGGTCTTCCTTTGCCAAACTCTATGCTGGTGATGAATGCAGGACCTTATCAGAAAAACTGGTTCAAGATTTGTTTTTTTTTGTTTTTTTTTACATTTAACCCATTAAAGGAGACAGACATCCTGTCATAAGTTTACATACGCACCATTCTTCAAGTTTGCATTAATTAATTTAAGTGTTTCATGAAAAATTTCTGGGATTACTGTGCTCTTGGATTAGTCAATTTTGTCCATGTTACAATTTATAAGCTGTTGATAAAATTTAGAAAATAAAGTACTCCTTGGGCAACAATATTCTTACTATTTTGTGCAGTAAACAAATACATCCGGTACAAAAAAACAGACTCCCGCTATGATGTACCACTAAAAGGCTTGACATTTGAAAGCCTCACAATTACTACTCCAAACATAAATCTTGTCATTATAGTCTATGAAAATGTTAATTATTGTAAAGGTGCTTTGGTGTTGTAGAGAAGCACAATTTCACTTGATGTCGATTGCGACACTTGTGTCCCAGCAATTTATATTTTATGCAAGGCTTTTGAGACTTGATGGTTTTTGGGTTTCTTGACCAATCTCTGTTCATCAGGTTATTATTAGAGCTCAAATGTTTGATACAAAAGCAATTTGGCGGGGCTCCAAAATTAAAATAATTTGAAACACATATCCAAAGTAGATTTTGCCTCCAAAAAAATCTGAACCTACACATTAGACCATTTTATTTTTAGTTTGTTCACCCTACCGGCCCCCCTATAACTGCAGGAGACAGAACCATACCTACCTTATTTTCCGTCATTGAAAAAAAAAAAGTGGTTCCCAAGAAATCACCAACTACAAAATCAACAATTTCATTGACCAGTGGATGTAAACTTCTAAATGGATCTGTATATGCATTCACTATAAAGTAAAGAACATATGTAGAAGACAGATGTTTTATTTGTTTTTACATACCTGAGTTGAGTCCACAGTGATTGCCTCTGTGGTCTCGGTACTCCCTGCAGCCAGCTCTCTCCTCCAGCCCGGGACAGGGATCTCCGCTGTTACCAGGCTGCTGCTCTACATGACGGACACGAACTCTCACTGAAGGCTGGCACAGCCTGGCACAGCCACTCCAAAAGCTCCAGGTGCCCACAACACAGTCCTGAGCTAGAAAAAAAGAAGAAAAAAAAGATCATCCATTGAGGCACCAATCAATCAAATCGGAGTCAGACTAAAAGATGGTGGACTTCACTTTAAATAACTAAACAATTTTAACACAGGTCTCAATTATTATCCAGACTCAAAGTAAATATAATTGACTGTGTTGAAATGGAGCTTCTCTATCTCTGCTACAAATTCATTTAGTCTGCCCAGTGAGCACAAGTTCACTGCTTTGTGCTTCATGATCATGCTTTGATGTTGTAAGTGTGCCGATTTCGTGGCTACTGGCCTGTAACTCGTATTAAGAACGCTCAGCTTGTTTGCCTGGAACTGTAATTGCTACAACTGAATGACAGAATCACATTCTTCAAATATTTGTCCTAATGCCATTGTGTTGGCCCGTCCAGCGAATTGAGGCTTGGCACGAAGCACGCCGAGTTATTTGGTGTACACAAGATAAATGAGACGAAATTACAGAAAGTGTTTAGAATGAGTCAGCGGTGTCCCGAGGGCTGCATTGGTAAAAATTAGACAAGGCTAACTATTCCTGTCCAACGTTTTTTAAAACCTTGCCTGACAGTTTCCAAGGATATTGTGTCTTCTCCGGGATAATAAAGGTAAGAGAATCTTCCAGTATTCATTTACCCTAACACAGTTCTCCTTCCTTCATCACTCACCTGGACACTCTGTGAAATAATCAAAGCAGCAGTCCTTGGTTTTGACACAGTCCTCGTCGCAGTAGCATGTTCCGTACGCTCGGTCCATCCTCCAGGCGGTAGTTGAACAGCCCATGTTTGTTCCCCAGCAGCACCTTCCCGAACAACCACCCGTCACCAGATACTTCTGTCCAATACAACACACCACCATCACCCTGTAAGCCGCCTCCACAAAGGATACCATCCCAAAGAGAGCGAAATTTCAGTCTTGAAGAAATACTCTTGCCACTTTGTTCGTTTTGGGTTTTTTTCTCTCTTGCAGGCAACTGATTGCGAGAGCAAACAAAGCTGAACTCCACCACTGGATCCCTTATGACCTGGAGTGCCCACTTTCATCTGCTCTGCTTAAAAGCACCCTACAGTTCAAAGCATCCCACAGCTTCCACAACAAGCAGACTGTCATCCCTCGTGCTGTATCTGTTTCAACTTCTTCTCATAGCTGGTGTCTCCCTTCAGGTTTCGGCAGCCGAGTACCTCCCTCCATAACTGGAGGGGTGGGCTGCTGGGTGTGGGTTTGTGTTATTCCCCTTCTTATTCAGGTCTTTACTACCTCCTTTTTTTTTTTACCTGTCATAATTTCTATCAATCTGTTTGCCTCATCCCTACGTGTTAGAGGAATCCAGATATCATTCTACAGGCGTGCCACTCCTGATCTCCCAAGTCCTGAAAGAAAGGCAGGAATGTGAGCATTTGGCAAATCTCCAATTAATTGTGCTACAGGGTCCTCAGGGAACACCCTTCAGTTCTTAACTTTCTGCCATTTTGCCTCACTGTATTTCAGTGCTGTGCAGCAAAAGAAGATACAACAGAATTTATTGTGTTTCAGTCTGTTTTTTTAGATAAGATTTAGTAAAGTTGCACAGATTTTGTTTATCTTTTACCATGTGTCCATATTTAATGCATATGTATTATGATAAGAAGCTACAAATGTAGCAGGCTACCCTCTACTTTAGTCCTGAAGTTTACATGTAATTTTGTTGTCAAATATGTTATTGTCCATAAATTTGCACAAGTACAGTCAGAAACTCTGGTACCCTTCCAGAGTATCTGTATCTCAGAGTTTTATATTAGGTAACTTTATCCAGTCATTTTCTGTAGCCTTCACATGAAATCCTTAAGTGGTTCCAATTTGCAAGTTTGCAGTGTGGTGCAGAATTTCCTCAGTTTTTTCTATCTTTGTCAGTCATTATGGTTTTACAGTCAAAGTCAGCTATGTTGTCAATCCTTTACATGCAACAGACTTACAAAGCGGATTGAGATTATGTTTCTCACGTTCCCCAGGGGATTACTAGCCACGACATTCCTTAGACGAACATAACAACGTAATGTTTGGAGAGCGAGAGGTCGCTGCGCGCCCTGCCATCTTGATGCACTCATAAGTTGCAAATTATTTAATAGTTTTATTCAGAAAAAAAAATATTTCAGTAATTCAAAAAATCAGTTTACTAATGTAAAACGCCTTCCAAAACAACATAGCCCAATGTAAAAAAAAGTTTCCTCCTAAACCCTATACCTGGTGTTCCACTCTTGGCCATCAAACATTTCCAATGAATGTGATGAGTCTGTTACATTGGTGTGGAGGAATTAAGGTCTTCTATTCTTTGTGGAATTGTTTTCTACGTTTTTTTTTTTTTTTT
>JAVLVB010001131.1:1878691-1940850 GCA_032876305.1 Orestias chungarensis
ATATATATATATATATATATATATATATATATATATATATATATATATATATATATATATATATATACTAAAAATGCACCAATCACTCCGCCACAAATCGGAATCGTCCGATTTCTGATTTTGATTTTTTTGCAAATTGAACACTGAAAATATAATTTTTAATCATCTGACATGTTGATAAAAGTTTGAATGACATGTTGTTAGGTATGAATGGCAGTGAGAGATAGAATAATCGGATTATTATTTTTCGTTTGTTTTGTTTTCCATGATTGACTCTTAATTGGTTTTCAGTTGGTGACATGTTAAAACAAAATCTTCAGTTTTCTCCTAAACCCAACAAGACTTCTTCTTTTCTTTAAGTCCAGTTAAAAATCTGAAAGGACATGCAGCATACCAACGATGCACATTATTTTAATGCGTCTTTTTGGTATATTTGTGTTAGATTTTAACTCTTCTATACCTCCATTGAAAAAGAACTACATTATTTTCTTTTTAATGTGTTATAGCCTGTAGAAGAGGAAGAAGAAGAAAATGATTTGCACCAGGAAAAAAAAGACAAATCAATACATTATTGTGAGCATTCCTTTTGAATAGCTTGCCTGTGAAAAAAAGCTATGCTTTCCTTTTACATTCACATAAAAGAGTCTCTGTGCTGTACTTAAACCACCATTCATCAATCACCTGTTTTTTTGATTTATTATCCTTTTCCATTCTGCAGGGCCTGTTGGAGGAGTGGAGGAGGTGCCTGCTCTCCAGCCTCAGGTCTACACGTACGTGTGTGATGTGGGCAAGCGTGAGAGCGTGTACTCCATGGCGGAGAAGGTGCGGCGGGAGGTGGGCGAGGTGGACATACTGATCAACAACGCCGGCGTGGTCTCCGGCCACCACCTGCTGGAGTGCCCCGACGAGCTGATCGAGCGCACCATGGTGGTCAACTGCCACGCACACTTCTGGGTGAGTTCCTCCCCGGTTCTTGTCGTCATGGTTTGTTTTGTTTGTTTGAGCTCTTACACCGCGGTGAACAATAGAAAGCCATTCACCCGAGTAATGTGATGCCATTTTCTTTTTTTTCCCCACTCTAATTCCCATAGCACCTTTGTAATCACACGTCCCATCACATGATCTCCCACTCAAAAATCAAAGATATGCGTCTGACTCCCTCACTGAAAAAAAAATACGAGACCATAAATAGGCATCTTTCATATTCACCTTTCAGCAAAACCTCTGCAACAGGAGAGTCACAAGGTTTCTCTTTGATGAAATTTCCCCTGTGTTCGCTGCTGATTCCTTTGCTATGGAAGCCCTTCCTTTATCCTTGTGTGATTGAAGCAGTGCTCTGCATAAGCCCAGTATCAGTCCAGCACATTTTGTTGGCAGGTGGTGATTTGATGGCAATCTGTATCAGATTGTCTCTTGGCTCCGCTCCCGTGGGCGTTCCTCTGCCGTATTATCTCCAAAGAAATATTTTGTGCAGTTAAATATGTTTTCGCTTTAAATAAGCATGAGCTGCAGTCTGACATGGAAAAGGAGCAGTGTGGGTATGTGGAAGGTCACAAGTTAATAATCATATCTTTTATTCATGGATATCTATATATATATATAGTGGGAAAGACTTTTACAGTTGGAGGAGATTGGTCTCAAAATGAGTTCTGGCAGAGGTGGGACCAAGTCATTATTTTGGAAGTCACAAGTAAGTCTCAAGTCTTTGCTCTCAAGTCCCGAGTCAATTCCCAAGTCAAAACAATCAATTCCAGAGTCACGTCCCAAGTCAAAACAATCAATACCAGAGTCAAGTCCCAAGTCGTGCCCGCCAAGTCTCAAATCAAGTCCCAAGTCCTAACGTTTGAGTTTCAAGTCCTTTCGAGACCTTTCAACAGCAAATTATATTTATACAGATAATGTTTGCTTTTAAGATCAATATTTATCAAAACTTTTTGCAAGAACATCCTTTAAACCAGTGTTTTTCAACCTTTTTTGAGCCAAGGTACATTGTTTTTATTGAAAGAATCAGGAGGCACACCAACAACCAAAAATGTAAACAAATGATACTCTGTAGTCGCATATATTAAATATGTAATATATTAAATATAAGTAATTCTTATCAAAGTGTCTTGAATATGAATCAAATAAACACAAAAATGTATTTTTATCTCTTTATCTCTTATTTTAACGTATGCTATGTACCTATTGCCATCTAGTGATCAGGAAATTACAGGATTACGCCGCTTCTCACTACTACAACACAGACACTCGAAAATGCCATATTGGCATATTATTTCAAAAAATCTTTTTAGACCAATTAGGTGAAATTGGATAATTTCCACGGCACACCTGACGATCACCCACGGCACACTAGTTTGCCCTGGCACAGTGGTTGAAAAACACTGCTTTAAACAATAGGAAACAAAAAACAAATGCAAATGTAATCAATTACTGAAGTGCTGACGTTGTATTTCTATTGCATTTTGTATCACTATAACTAATTCCGCGGCAGATAGAAGATGCGGAAGCCGTGTCTAACGGGGAAACGCAAGTCGACATAACGTCACGTCTGTCCTGGTGAACGACAACAAGGAGAGCTGGCCTCCGAGGCAGCTAACGAACTATGGCTACTCTGACGGAAAAAAAACTATAAAATTAGAAAACTTTGCTTTTAGTCCAGGGCGGGCGCAGCTGACTCCATGTTTGACAGTTTGTCTTCATCCTTAGCCCTGCAATTTGATTGGTTGTCAGTTCAAAACCACGTGGATCTAATCTGATTGGATGTTGTGCTGCCGGCACATAGCAACCATAAATGTAAGAGACAGAGGTCCGTGTCAATACAGTTTAAAAAATGTTAGCAAGTCTTTTCGAGTCAAAATGCTCAAGTCCAAGTAAAGTCACGAGTTACTGATGTTAAAGTCCAATTCGAGTTGCAAGTCTATTTATATTTCTCAAGGCGAGTCTAAAGTCACCAAATTCATGACTCGAGTCTGAATCGAGTCCAAGTCATGTGACTCGAGTCCACACCTCTGAGTTCTGGTACAGGTTAACCGATCAGTTCTTTGAGGTCTAGTTGACAAGTCAGTGAGATGATTTAAAATATTCTATAACAGATGAACTAAAATCGTTAAACACAACCAATGTTAAACACACATATTGCTGTCCATGTGTAATAGTTTAATTTCTAGTTATTACATAAACTTGGAATATATTTGTCAATGGATGCGTTTGCTTTGAAATAAATCTGGACATATATGCGCATTTTATTGAATCGTGGCACGTTTGGTGCTCCGCAGCATGATTAGAAAATCCATGTTGGGAGGGGGTGGGGGGGACGGTTCTGATAAAACTAGACGGACGAGGCTCTGTAATGAAAATAAATGCATCACTTATCTGCAGCAGGCAGCTCTGTTCAGCAGCTGCCGCGCCTGTGCATAATTATTTGCTTTTGTATTTAATCTTTTTTTTTTTTTCTTTCTTGTTCTTCCAGTTTTACTGCACAGTGCTGTCTCTCCCACCCGCTAGTAGCGTTATCATAGTATTTGCCACATTATATAGGAGAGCCAGGGGATTGTACTTTTCTGCGGCCGCAGGTAGTTTTTATATTTGATCTCTCATTGATGCCACGAAACCACAGCGGTTTGAAGCTCCCTAATTGAGCATGAAAATCTCTGTCTGTTGTCAGACAGGTTGTGTATTTCCTGCCTAATGGTTGCTCTATTCATGCGCCTCTCTGCCGGCTCTCCATGTGTTCTTTACATCCAGGATTTGAAGTCAGGATCCAGTGGTTGGGTGGCAGATCTGGGGATTCCTAATAGAGTGCTGTGTTTGTGTATCTCTGGTATTCTATGGAGAGCAGGATTTCTTTAGAGGTGGGGTGGAGACAAGGGAGGGAGTACAGGGGAGGAGGAGACGGGGCAGATGAAAGAAGGATTTAATGAATGGCGACAGCCAGAATGGAGGATGTGGTTCATTAATGACACAAGTTGGATGAATAGAGCTTAGACTAACAGAGACCTGACCACTATCCTCTCACAAACAATGTTACTCACTTCATGCAGGTGATAGCATTTTTGTTCTACGTTTTAAGATATTTTGTTAGTGATGTTGTTGTTAGACAGTCTGACTTCTACTTTTTGTGACTCATCAGACAAACTATAATTTATGGCTTATTTAATATTCATTTACATATCATTTAGCAAAATAGTACAGCAGTACAGGACAGCACTTATCACAAAACCCAAAGGTAATAGGGAATTTAAACATTAAAACAAACACTGTTGAATATTACTGGGAGTATAGTCCATTCTGTAAGCAAATATATCAAAATACTTTCATCCAGATGATTGGGAACTAATGCTGTCCAGAAAAAGTCTAAATCGTTAATCTCAGATTAAAACACATGTTCTCCCACATTAAAATGAGGAATAAAGGTTTGCATTTAAGATTGTAGCTCAAGCAGCCGTAATCCCTCCTGCCTTCCACCTCTCAATGTGTTGGGAAAAGTCTTTTGCTGTTCAAACATTGCGTTTCCCACATTTAATTACCATAACTAGTCTATTGTAGCAACGGTTTCTGATCTGTGCAAGCCCTCATTCGTTGAACACCGTATCAGGAATGAGGCAATGACTGAGATTGGAGCAGGAAATGGATGGTAATCGTAGCATGGTTGTCGGCCAAAGCAGCCGAACCCAGACCCCATACTCCATCTTTCCTCCTTCCAGGGGCCTCTCTGACTCCTCCCAACCCGATTTCGAGGCATTGGGTGCAGCTGGAAGGGAGTCACGGAGGCCAGCTCCGTTCATCTGGCTTCGCAACACACACAAACTATGATTCAGTCCCTTTACAGTTTTTCTTTTTTATTTATCTTTATGGGGCAGCATGAATTTGTCTGATGTTTTTTATTAGTCCAGCTGACCATTTGTGATGTTTACCACTTACTTCTGAGTCATGTTGCCACATGGTCTAAACAGTCATTTTGCAAGGGACACCATACTTGCTTTTGTCTGAACATGGCAATTTCTTTCGGGAATGACATGAAAGGAGATCAGCATCTTGAGCCGGTTATCCCACAGGTGGTTTGGTGAATGATAAACATTCGTTCCCCCTTCCCCGCCAGTGGAGATCCCACTTATCTTGTGCAATGGCATGACATGGCGGGAAAGGAAACCGGTACCATCCCATGCACAGGCTAGGCGAGAGGGTAATGGTAAGCTGCTGCTGACCCACTTTATCTGACAATTGGTTTCTTGTCTGTGGATCAGCTTGACAAGATGCCAGGCGACAGGAGCCAAGTTCTGCAAGCAGCATTCCTTCTGTAGGCAGAGAAAAGAGGCAGCCAGGCAGAAGGGTCCTACTTGACTAGTCTTATAAGGGCCCCTCCTTTGGCTTAGTGCACCTGTACATCTTCCTGCGGCTACTTATCACTCCTCCCCTTTCCATTTACCTGTTCCTGCCTCCAAAACCAATGATTAATTCACCCTTCAGTCCTGCTTTATAATTAAATGTGGGATGACACTAGAAAATGTCCATTAGCGAAAGGTCATCTGATACAGAGCCAAGTGTTTTGCCTTAATTCTTTTCACGGTAAATGACTAAATTATTAAGTTTAAGTTAAATCAAATGAAAACGGATTAATTACATATAATTGAAAAAATCCTTAGATTGATTAAACACTTGGATTGAAAGCACAGTGATGCAGTTTCAGTAAAATACATAATTTAAGAATTAAGAAGGAATTTGACAGTAAAAGTGCTTTTAAAAATTGACCTAGTCCTGTTGGTTGACAATAGTAATAACATTATTACCAAGATGTCACAATTTAAATTACATGGCACTCTTTTAAACGGCACACTAGCCAAACATTAGTTAAACTGTGAAATACTTGCCTACATTCAGACTAGGCCTATTTTGTATTTGTGGGTGCAGAATAAATTCAGAATACTGTCCCAGGCATAAAATACTAAAAGTGTAGTTTTTTGCACGAAGCAACTTTGACAGAACAAAATCTCTGTCTCTTTAGTGTTAATATATATATCTTAAAGATAATTTAAGACTACAATAATCAAAAGCCATGCAGAGCAGGCAATTATAAGTGAGAAAATAACTTATTAATAGTAGTATATGTTAGTGTTTTGTAATGTATGGCATACTATAAAACAAACCACCATTCACTCACCTTTTACATACATATAAATAGAGCTTCCACTTTTCAGAAGACAATGTCTAGTAGTTAAAATTCTTTATTAAAAAGTAAAATTATCTATTCTTTAAAACTGTACAACAGAGACAACT
The DNA here is from genome assembly GCA_032876305.1 of Orestias chungarensis. Lineage (NCBI taxonomy): Eukaryota > Metazoa > Chordata > Actinopteri > Cyprinodontiformes > Cyprinodontidae > Orestias > Orestias chungarensis. Next base: position 1,884,968 of record JAVLVB010001131.1, read on the forward strand.
ATAATGGGCTAAGAGTTGAACCTTTTGGAACCTGCTTATGGACTTGCGGTAATTCTGCTGTAGATGTTTCAATCAAAATCATCTGGATACTAGCTGCACGGTACTTAACACAAACCATTGTCTGTAAGATATTCAATTAAAGCTTAAAGACAACAAACACAATTGAAGAAAATTGAAGAAAATCTGTTATACCCTACTCACAAAAAGTTAGGGATATTTGGCTGTCGGGTGGAATTTCAGGATGAGCCCAAAATGCATTCAAACCTTAACAGATTAAAATAATGTGACCTTCTCTAAGCTTCTGAATGCACCGGTCCAACTGTTGAATGTTTTAGTACTTTTTACACACTTTGCTGTTCTCTAACGAGGAGCTTAATGGCAAAAGTCACAACAGGTGTTTGATCCTCGAATTGACCAATAAATGTCCTGGTTCAATTACAGCTGGTGTTTAAACAGTCGTCCTCATCAGGCTGTTCACATTGTGACTTCATGAGACCAAGACGACACCTAACAATGGATCAACAGTACCTGGGCTTTGCAATGCTTCAAACAGGATGTTCTCAGATGGAGGTGGCCACTGAGCTCAGAGTGTCACAGAGTTTCATCAGCAGGTTGCAACAGAGAGACTGGAAGAGTTACAGAAAGGCGTAGAAGTGGACATCCTTTGGCCACATCCCATCCTGATGACCGCTACATTGTGAACAATGCTCTGAGAAACCGGATGATGAATGCCACTCAACTCCAGGCACGTTTAAGGGAGGTGAGAGGCACCCAAGTGCTACGTCAGACCATTTGAAATCGTTTGCATCAGCGTGGTCTGCGTGCTAGACGACCTGCAAGGGTACCTGACCACACCAGCAGGCACAGGCGTCATTGTCTTGCATGGGCCAGGGAGCATTTACGCTGGACGAGGGACCAGTGGGCCTCAGTGCTGTTCTCTGATGAAAGTTGATTCATGTTGAGCAGAAATGATGGCGGCCAACGATGTTGGAGACGTCAAGGACAGCGCTATGCATCAGCCACTGTTGTCACCAGATGAGGTTTTGGTGGTGGTGGTGTCACAGTGTGGGCAGGTGTGTCCAGTCTGTATAGAACTGCCCTACACTTTATGAATGGTACAGTGACAAGCCCATACTACCTGAATAACATCATTAATCCAGTGATTGTGCCCCTACATGAACAACATAAGCCTAATTTCATCTTCATGGAAGACAATGCTGCAGCTCATCGGGGTCGCATCATCAGGGAACAGCTGTTGGAGACTGGTGTACCTCAAATGGAGTGGCCTGCACTTTCTCCAGACCTGAATCTCATTGAAAACCTGTTGGATCAACTGAGTCGCCGTATAGAGGCTTGAAACTCTGCACCCCAAATCCTCAATTACCTGGGGGCTGCCCTTCAAGAAGAGTGGGATCCCCTGGCACAGCAGCAACAATAAGTCGACTTGTGAATAACATGAGACGTCGTTGTCAAGCTGTAATTGATGCTCAAGGGCACATGACGAGTTATTGTGACGTTGACATTTTCTGTTGTGGTGTACACACCATTGTTGTTAACTTTTGTTTCAACAAATTGTTTGAGATGAGGAAATCCCCAGTGCATCCTTCTACTTAAATATCCTACTTTCGTGATATGATATCACTGTAGCGCCACTTATACTCATCAGTGATCCTTTAACATAGAGAAATTGGTTCCTGTTGTACAAATTACTTACATGGCTGATTACATAATTTTATGTAGCAGATGCGGACTACTAAGCCTTCATCAATCATCTCTTATGGTCACTTGTGGTCAATCAACCCAACTCATTCCATTTCCTCATTCAGTGGTGGTATCAGTCAAGCTCTGTTGCCAAGAAAGTTTTTGTACTCCCTCTCCTTATTTCTCTCGTCCAGGGAGAAGTCAACCCAATTAAATGGCCATCTGGTCCAATGCAAAGGCCAATATTTTGTTCATATTCCTGTTAGTCAGGCGCTAGCACTAATGCAGCCTGACACCCCAGCTGCAAGAAGCTTTGTGTGCTCCAGGGGGCACCCACCAATTAGGAGGGGGTGCAGCAGGCAGGGCACCCCCACTTGGGCCAAGGAGGCCCGGCTATGTCGCGGGTAATTTAGCGGAACAAGAGAGCGTTGAAACCCAATTAAGGCGGCTCTGATGTAAGACACGAGACTCTGGTTGCCTTCACACATTTTGTGTCAGAGAGGTCAGCGGGGGTCATACCCACATGCCAGAGCTGCCATGAGAAGCAGGACATCCCGGCAGGGTGGGAGAGAAATGGGATAGTTGATCACGCTCAGCTTGAGAGAACAATATTTCCTCTACCAGTTCCAGGTAGTAGGACCACTCAGCAAATCTGTCCAGCTGAAATCTGCCAACTGTACAGACTGTACAGACTTGTGCCAGATCAAGTCATTCCATGCTATCAAAAAGTTGCTTTGGGAGTAAGAAATTTTGGCATAGCTCAGGTATGGGCATATCATGAGGTAATTTTTCATTTGCACGCAACTCTCTCCCTCTGCTGCCATTCTGGCTCGCGGAGTCCTCTCTTAGCGTTTGCTCAGGCCTTGTGTTCTCTTCGTTACCTCTCTTTGGGCCCCGTCATTTGACGAGTTGAGTATGGCAACCACCTTTAAAATAATGTCCTGGTGTACAGCAGATGTCTGGATCCGTTTCAGATCAGTTATACCTGATTAAAAGAATGAACTCAAACAATGAGGTAATTTGTTTCTTATAACAGACTCTGTTAGGACTTGATCCAACTAAACAAGCACTAAAGCATCTACGACACAGGAATCTCACTTAGGATTGCGCTAAAGTCACTCATTAAAGCAGTTAATCTCTGGTTGGAGTTTTAATGAGGTATTTTCTTCCCTGCTCAGATGGTTCCAAGACTGTAATACCTGGTACCATGCTCTCACTGGCTCTGTGCTCCCCTTCTGTAAATGTTTATTAAGCAGGGATCATTTCTCTGGCTAGGCTGTCAGATCATAAAACTGTTGCCTTCCATTTATTTAATCACAAATTATTTCAATGCAAGCTACCTAAGTGTAATAATTTTCCATACATTATTTTTTTATTCCAGACAATTAGTGAGAGCTTGCAAATCCTTTGCAGTCGGGAAAACATATGGTATTTAATATGGGTTATTTACAGATTTTAGTAGCTGTCAAATTTCTTTATTTCTTTCTTTCCTTCCTTCCATTCCATACATTCTGTTTTGCTTCACCAAATCATTATTTCCATTAGTCATTCCTTGCTCTTCCTCACAGTCCTTGATTTTTGTAGTATCTGTATTTAAAGTCTGACCTATCTGTAAAATTTTAAAGCCAGAGTAAAACCTTGTATTTTTCTCATGTAACAATATAGGCACCAAATACCTGTTTTAGAGGTCTTGGAAAGGAGGTAGAGCTACAAAGATGCCCATGGTGTTTACTTCTCAGTGCAGCGCGGTTCTTTAAGCCCTGCTGGTTGCATGTATTCTTCACTGTGGTAGCACATATTTCACCTAAATTATTAGCTCAGGCACCAAGAAAGGCCTGCTGGTTCCTCGCGGACCTCCCAGTGGGAGAGTGATTGGTCAGTTCCTATCACTGCCACTATGTTTCACACCTGCTGATTGGCCCATGCTGTGTGCAGAGTCACTTTAAAGTCAGCAGCAGACAGCTAGAGTAAGCAGTGGGCCTCTATAACACCACATCGGACCAGCCGGTGCAACCGGGCCGGCTTTGAGGTGCCCCTGCGGTTTTCAAACCCTTTCATCCCTGGGCTGGACTCACTCATCTGAGGGACTGTTCTGCTGAGTGCCGCTCAGGTGAGGGCGTTGAGGCCGTGTAGGTTTAGGAGAGGCTGAACTGACCTGCTCCAGGTGCTGAGTGAGTGAAGGCCTGCGACCGGTTTTGTCACCAAGTCTTTAGTGCAAGGCTCAATGAAAGGCACCAGATCTGTGTGGGAAAAGAAAAGACTTTGTAGCAGTGTCCGCATCACTCTCTTTAATCACATCCGTTGTCTCTTTTGCATCAGTTTCATAAAGGATACGTTTTTAAATGTTTAAGTGTTGTGGCTCCCCCTCTCTGTTATGAATTCTCATTCTGATGCTTCTTTCTGCATCACCATGGAGAAGCAAGTGAGAGAGACGATCAAAGAGTGTTGGCACAGACAAACTGCTCAAGTGAACTAACCTTTCTCTTTTTTTTTCTCCTTGGCCTTCTGTCTCCTCTGTCCTTCCTCCAGACCACCAAGGCGTTCCTCCCCAAGATGCTGGAGCTGAATCACGGTCACATTGTGACTGTTGCCAGCTCCCTCGGTTTATTCAGCACAGCTGGAGTTGAGGTTAGTATCATACACAGAAACACATACACATCCACGTCGTTCCCACCATCAGCAAGCGGGGCTTTTCTCCTCCGCCGTCGGCGTGCCAGCTAGCACGCTGGGAGCGAGGAGGTTAGGCCCCCTTTTTCTAGTTGTTCCCCCACCCGTTAAATTAAGCAACACAGATGAGCATTCGTGAGTCCCAAATAGATTCCTCTATCTTCAGCAGCGGGGGTGCGTGGGGGCGCCCAGTGGGCCCTGGCCCCGGGGCCAGAATGAGCTGACAGCTCCTCGAGGGACAGAGACATCTTCATCACTGCTTTGTAGAAAACTTGCTTCTCATTCAATATTCAGCTCACAGCTGTTTCCAATTGATATGTTCTTTTTTTTTTCTGTTTACTATAGTTTGTTTATTGAAATCTATAAGCCTAAAAATACACACCCACCCCCCAATATTTCTTATTTATACCTGTAGCTAGAAAATCTGGTAGGGTAGCAACAATTTTGACAGTTTATCCTCAAAAACGACTGCATGCATTAGCATTAAAGGGTATTAGACTTTTAGTTATTAATTATAAATTCTGCAATGTCCAGGATGTGATTTTATACGTGATTTTGTTTTTCTTTTTTTTAGCTATGGCCACGCTTTGAGATTCCTGTGTTTATTGTCATGCATTTGTTTGCTGAAGTCTGTTATTTAGTCAGTTTTTTTTTTTTTCTAAGATCACTTCCACAGTGAACCACATCAAAACCTTCCTGCCTAGCAGAGTGGCATGCTAATGCGGTAGAGAAGAATGCTAATGAAACCGTAGAAAAGCGGTTAGACTCCCTCAGGTTTCCTCTGTGGCAGTATTATTACCAGCTAGGAGAAAACCCTCGAGCCCATCGGGGTATGCTTGATAATGTGTTTTCTGGTCCCTAGGTGCATTTCGTTTTTGTGAACAAGTCGAATCTGCTTTTCTTTTTATGCTGCTTAGGATTACTGTGCCAGCAAGTTCGGTGCCATCGGGTTTCACGAGTCCCTGAGCCACGAGATTAAAGCCTCGGAGAAGGACGGCATCAACATGACCCTAGTGTGCCCTTACCTGGTCAACACGGGAATGTTCAAAGGTTGCAGGATAAGGTGAGCCTCAACACAAGCCTGCGAGTGTAACTGTGCACTTCTTTTCTTCTGTTTTATTTAATTTTGTCCTTCTTGCACCTGGGTTTAGTTTGGGTTTCAAAAAAAATAAAAAATAAAACCTCTCAGAACAACATTTCAGCATGTAAGCCGATGCTGAGGGTTTTTCGGGAGTGATTTCAGTTTCATAAGTCAATGTTTTGTGTAAACAAGAAGGCCTGCTTTTTGTTTCCCAGGAAAAAACCTCAAGACCAGGTGCGCCTGGTCTACACCCCCCACTCCACCCCCTCCGTCCCCCTACAATTACTGCTCCTGATGGTTATTGTCTGCAGGTGGCTTTACTGTCCACCAACTCACCCCCCCAACCCCCACCCCCCCAACATCTATTTAAATGTAATCAGCGTACTTCCATTAATAACACCAATCATGCAGAGAGTTTAACATGCTCAAAAATACACTTTGATTTGGATTACATCTGACTCCAAATTGGATTTAAAACTATAGACCCACCTAAGGCAAACATTGAACTGGGAGGAATACTAAGTGCATACTCCATTAACTCTTATAACTCTAAATTAAATCCAAAAATGAAAACCTAATGGGGCAGCTCAAAACATACCAAGAGAGACGGTACAACAACATTGAAAGCATTAATTACAGACCAAGTTAAAAGACCCATGGTAGCTCTGGGGGCTGCATATAAAAATCAACAGCACAGGTGGGAGAAGCTGTTAACAGAATAGCGATTACATGTGCCACACAAATGTAGCTTTTATGAAAGGGAAAAATGCAGCTATTATTAAAAAGCAGCCTTGCTGCAAGCCAAGTAGATGACAACAAATTTGAGCTTTTTGCTTCAAATGACTAGAAAACAGTGGTGGCAGCATCGTGCTGTAGGAAGGCTTTACTGTAGAACCGATGGGAAAGCTGGTTGACTTTTTAAAGTGGCTGTTCACACAAGGTTTTTAAAACTTGTTTATGCACTTTACATGATTTAAATCAAAACTTGATTGTACATGTGCAGGATTTTTTTTTGTCTAACAAGGATTACTCCTTGTTTGAAACAGGAAGGAGATTGAGCCTTTTCTGCCTCCCCTGTCGCCGGAGTTCTGCGTGAAACAAGCTATGATAGCCATCCTTACAGATCAGCCAATGGTCTGCACACCTCGCATCATCTACATGGTTAACTTCATGAAGAGGTAAGGAATGTTCTAGAAGCTCCAGTAGTGCTCAAAAAAATGGTGATATGCATCCTATCTCCGTCCCGTCTCCGCAGCATCCTGCCCTTCGAGGCCATCGTTTGCATGTACAGGTTCCTTGGTGCCGACAAATGCATGTATCCTTTCCTGGCCCAGAGGAAGGAGGCGATGAACAACAACGAAGCAAAGAATGGGATCTAACGGGGAAGCGTTTACAACCGTGGCATTTAAACCTACAAGCATATGGAAACAACCACTGAAGACGAAAGATGGGGGAAGAGTGAAAAAAAGAAAAAGACTGAACCTAGACTGGTGCACTTGCATTGAGCAAATGCAAAGATTTACCATATTGTTCCTCTGGAACAAAAAAGCTGCGTACTACACAAAGGATTTATTCAAGTTTTTTATTTTTTATTTAATTCATAGAAATCAGCATCTATATACCATCACTAGTTTTGAAATCATACAAAAAAAAGGTATCCAGTATGTAACTATTTACATAATGTAGTCACCAGCCTATCTAGTGTCATTGTGGAAATATACAGTATGTTACTGTACAAACAGTAATCTTTTTTTTCCACATTTTTTCACATTTTTGTAGACATGCACTGTAATTTCTAATTTTTATAATTTAAATTCAGATTTGCTTTTGCCCATAGTGCCAGTGATTTTTGTGTAGATTTAACACAATGTTTCCAACCAGCCAACATCGTCTTATTCTGAGGCTTTTTTTGCGGTCTTACCTTTTTTAAATTTTTTCTGTCCGGTTCAAACAGCTACAATTGACACTGGTGTTCCATTTTAAAAATAAAGCTAGGCAAGCATTCCATAAATTTACATTCTTTCTTTTCTTTTTTTTAAATGTAATTTTAGAGACATGTAGCATAGTTTGACTTTTTTAATTGCATTCCAAACGGGACTCAGTTGCCAAGTTATCAATAACCTTTTTTGGAGTTTCCTACCACGAGACTCGGTCGTTCCTGTTAAGATAAATCTCTCATTTGGAAAGTGAATAAGAAAATCACTGACCTGGGGTTGAATTACCATGTGACTGATAATAGAATGTACTGTTTGAAGAGAAATTGAAAGAACAGGCCTTTACAAATATATTTTTTCATTCGTGTCGATATTAAGGTGTTGTTCATATTGTAAATTTATATTTTGAACAATAATGCTAAAAAAAAACCGAAAAAAAAAAACCCCAACTAACTCCAGTTGAAGTTACTGTCCTGACACTGAGTGGTAGAGGGAGCTGTAATAATGATGCTAGTTTTTTGTTTGTTTTGTTTTTATTCCCCACGTCCACCAAAAAAGAAAAAAAAAGTGTAAAATTGTCTTCTGACCAATTCAAGTAAAATGTATGTTTAAATGTTGTTCCCTTCACTCCAGTGAGTGTTCCCACCACGTTTGATGTATGAATATTTTATATACTTTATATATATTTTTTTGTTTTGAATGTTAAATACAATACATTCCAATAGGCATCATTCCCTCAGTCACAGTAATGAGCCTAAATTCTCTACCTCTTAATTTTTGCCTTTTTTGTTTTGTTTGACAGTGTAACATAAGCCTCTTTTGTAATATTCGAAAAATAAAAATAAAAAGCTCCATGGCAGAGCTAATGTGGTTCCAATGTTTAGTGTATCTACCTAACTTAAATTAATAAAGGGATTTAGATTAACATCGGTGTGCTGTGTTGCTTGTGAAGACCGTTTTATGTAAAAAGAAGGGTTTTAGCCTAATTTTACATTCCTGGTCATCACGATGCTTAAACAAAACAGTTACTCACTCGGCAGATGAAATGTCTCTGACGCCACAGTTTGCTGCTTTGCAATTTGCTGGGAAGAGTGAAGAGAAATGGGATCCTCCAAACTACTGAAACTGCTCTGCAGCAGTTTTCATTGTCAGCATGACGCCCTCCTTTTCTTCTCTCTGTAACTATTCTTTTGACTGGTATCAGTGTCACTGTTCTCCCACATTGTATCACCCACTGAGTCAGACAGCAGCGAGATATGGGTGGTGGCCTTAAGAGGGTTATATCAACAGTCTTTTCAAGAGTGGAACATACCCACTTATAATTATGAACCTTCAGGATATGGGTACCCCCACAGTTGTGAAGGGACATGCTAGGCCACGATTCTCAGCTAGACTGCATCATTTAGGTTGGATCCTACTATAGATAATCGAAGGGGCAATTGAGAATTATTACAAGAATTATTATGAATGTCAAAGAAATTAGGTGAACAACCATGGTGTTATTTCTGACCAGGATGTGGGATTATGCCTCATCCTAACGGGTTAGGTTATCCCGAGCTCCTTGTATAGAGTTTGGCAATCTGGTCAGTGTAATAAACTGAACGTGACGCACAGTTTGATAAATGGGATCAATTGGAATGTATGTAGGATTGGACTGAAATTACTTTTCTGGAGAAGTGCCGCGAGACATGTGTTTTGAATTATAATAAATTGAATTTAATAAAATTTATTAAAGAGCCTGCGAGAAACACAAAAACTTCGTAAACCATCTTAAAGACTCACTCTCAGATAGTTTGGAAATACTGTTAGAAATAATTTTGGATATATAAAACGACAACTACTTGTTTCTATACTGATAACTTATGGAAATGGGATATTTTAATAACCACCTGAAATTTCAACTTCCAAAACTGGTGTGTGTATATAGAAGTGCTCATATATGCTGATGATAACTTGACAAATTTGTCTATTTGTTCATTAACACTGATCGTCTACCATAAATAATAACTACATTAAGTAATCTAATAGGGTAATAACAGTGTTGAACAACTCTGCAACTCTTTTCCTTTTAATACAAACATACCTACCTTTGTGGGTATAGGACCTATGAAATGTATAAAATCAATCTGCCTGTATACGGATGTATAAACATTATAAAAGGCCAATGGAAAGGTATATGGTGCATTTCATAAAAACAGTAAGATGCAAGATATTGGCACTGACAGAAAGGTTGGCGAAGGGTCAACGCTATTAACATGATAGAGAACAGGAATGAGCGTCCTCGGTTGCCTAACAGCAAACAAAAACACCCATCCATGCCAATACCTTTGTAAAAACCTGTTTCTGTTGGCCCGATGAGCCATCTGGGAGCAGAACAATGAAATTCCAACCTATTTCTATTGCAGCTGTCATGTAGCTGACCTTTTATTTCCCTACAGAAAAACAAGAAAAAAAGTATAATTCCCTAACTGGTGTCAGCAAAGATGTCATGAGCTAGTTTTTAACTCACATGTTCAAACCTCTGAGTTGTTCGTACTGTGTTGTAGTTGCTGTTCAGGTCATGTATTAGCTGTAAGAAATTAGGGATTTCTGAAAGGAATGCTTATTAAATCAGTTTGGCCCTGAAAATTGAATTAAAAAAAGGAAAATGTGGTCTCTTTCTGATTTGAAGTAGTATATTAACTTTTTGTTTTCAAAGAATCACTGTTCTCTAGTTGTCTGTTGTGCTGACAAGAAACCAGATTTTTACAATAATTTCTGAGAGTATTGAAAGTGTTACAGGACATTCTTCTTTCCCATAGCAATAAGCGGCTACAAAAAAAGTCAGAAGAAAATTGTATGAGTTACATTTATTTTACTCTTGAATCCGCAATTGTTCGCTCTCATCTGTAAGCTTCCAACACTGACAGAAGCTGGGAATTTGTGCTTTCTGTCAATATGTGATGTATGAGGTATATTAAGTTAATTTGGAACAGTACCCCAACAACTAAAAATCATTAACCAGATGTTGAGTGAAGTTCAAGGATTCCTGAGAAAAGGGACCAAAGCATTTCCTGAACATTTTAAAGAAGTAACAACAAAACAAACCCAAATAGCCTCGCTAGAAAAACAGCTAAGATGGTATTCATAATAAAAATTTAAAAAAATCAAGATTCCAGATATTTAATGCTTGTTATTGTTTAACAGAGCAAAAATCCTGCACTATCCCTTTAATAATTTAAGTTTTTTTTAACTTGTATCCGACTGTCTCCGTTTATAACTGTTTTTTGCTTTTTCTAAGACAAGGCGCCAATAAATGTAAAAGGTTAATTTTCAGTTTTAGTATGGCAGATAAAATATTATTTTTGGTTAGAATGCACTCTCTCTAAAAATCTACATGGCGTCCTTGCAGAAGCTGAATTACCTGATCTCAAAAGTTTAGAAAACAGATGTGTGGCTGATTGTGTGTGTGTATATATATATATATTTTTTTTTTTTATCTTTACCTGTGACTATTTGTTCTGCACATAAACTCCTCACAATATTGATTTGAAATGAGCTGCAAACATATTTCTAAATAAATTAATACGTGTGACGTCTGGGAACATTGGGAATAGAAACAATTCTCTTTAGGAATTCGTTAACTAAGTATAAATGAATGCACACATCGCCAGCTTTGATGCTATGCTAAGCTTCCTAAAGATCACAGAGGTGACAGACCTCCACTGCTGGGTTAAGTTAATCAGATGCAAACTGGTTTAAATATAAGAAACTAACTGTATTTTACTGTTTTCTGTAAAGAAGCTCTCAGACCTCAGTAAACTCCAGTCAGGAAGTTGTTTTATGCAAATCCTTGTATGGAACTGTTGAAACTTTGTTAAGAGTTTTGGTTTGATCATTATCACTGACCATTATCTAGATCTACAGGATTCCTCTAGCTTTTTATTGCTCAGTTAACAGGCGTATAATTAAAAGAACCTGAAGGGTGGTCAATGACACATCATTCAGGCGGAAAAATCAATGAGGCTGGCATTTGCGATTTTGTGGCACAGACAAACTCCAGTGTCCCATTGACTTTAGTCTATTTTGGGCACAGAGGTCCATTTTTCACTTTGGCTGGCCGAAGACAGGCGATTCATCTTATGTTTAACACGGGCTCAAGCTGGTCTTCTACAACCTGAACAAGGTTCTGGAATAGAGATCTGCTGCTAATGTACGAGAACAGCTTTGGCACTCGTCAATGGCAAGCAGATGTAGCTGCCAAGAGAGTCCATTAGTCAGTGCGGTTGAATTGCACCGCCGCTGTCCCATTCACTCATCCATCTCACTAATCGGGGGGGTGGAAGCCGAGTGGCTTTGGAGGCGCGCAAGCGGTTAGAGCATCAGTGGTTAGAACATGTGGAGGAGTTATGTGGAAATCGTGTAAAGAAAGATTGGGAGAAGGAAAGAATGATAAGGGGACACAATGTAGTCAGTTAAACATGTTTCTGATCTTTACTAAATACCTTTTTCAAATTCAATGAATCTTAGCTGCAGACATTAGAGTTGTTTAGAGATTAAAATGTACTTTATCCAACGATTATTCTTATGTACACTGCAGCTTCCCCCCCCCCATCAATTTCCTGTTTAACTGAGAATTGTAACTAAAGTCCCGCAAAAACCAAAAAGAAGGATCCTGGTATTAGTATCAATCCTAAGATCAAGTCATTTCATGTCTTCTGAGTAAGGAAGTTGCTTTTATTAGAATACCAGTATAAAAAAAGTGCATTTGTTTTAGGTGCTCAACTGTGTCAGAAAGCATTATGTCACGTTTTCACATCAAGTGTTTTTTTTAAAAATTATTTATTCATTTCTTTATTACTAGTAAGGATAAGGTGTTCCAGGTTTTTCTCCCAAAGCTGAATTAATCCAGAACTGTTACACTTGAAAGCATTTGTGAGATTCAGAAATCAACACAAATTTGCGTTGTTGTACAGGATTAAGAATTATTGCTGTAATATTTAGTTAGGAGTTGTACATGTTGGTTATGTAACCAGTAAAGAACATGAACTGCAGGCTAAAGCAGAGAAATTTGCAAACATGTCTTTAAACTGTTATAGACGACCAAATGACACATTTTAAGGTGTCAAATGTGCAGGAAGGTGAAGCTGAAGAAGCATTTACCTTAGGCTGTGAATCTCCCTGCAATAATGCAAGAGAGAAGCACAAGTACGACCCATTTTACTCATTCTGCAGCTTCATAGCAATATATTTTATCTGTAAATGACATGAAGACTATCAAGGCAAGACAGAGGAACCAATGAACAGAACAAGTAAGTCTTGAGAAAAATTTTCTTGCTGATTCAACTCATTAGTCCGTTCTTCTGAATTCATCCTATTTTGTGCAAGGTGAGGCCGATCTGATTCCGAGCTCTGATTGGATTGGGAGGACTTCAAACTGATCAATCACCATTTATCTTTCAGCGTTTATTTATGCATTTCTGTTGAGTATTTAGTAGCATTAGGTTGGACTACGTATTTTGATGGACCCTCCTATTTTTCCTTTTCTTGGGATAAGAAACCAATGTGTGTCACCAATGTGCTCTACTTTCATTTATTTAGCTTTTTTCCCTTCTTTTCCTCCTTATTTGTGGAAAAGCTTTTTTTAAACTTAGAACACCTAAGTATAGTGTTCGGTTACAGTGCTTACCTCTCAAATGTTGTGGTAGTAAAGAGTATTTTCTTATTCATTCATTATCCCAAGAGACTATTGTTATGTGTAGAAGCTGTCCTTTCTTAGAAACTCCTTCAGGGTTGCCGTTTGCCTCTAGGCAGCTTCTCTGGCCATTTGTGGACCTTTTTTTATAATCTTCGTACAATGAGATCTTTTTGATTCTTTTAAACTTGCTACTATTGTCTTAAAGACATAGAGGTATAATCAGAACAATAAGGAAAATTCTGCTGTAGTTTATTTCATGTCATTAAGATACAGTATTAATAGGTGTTGACCCAAGAAGACTGAATGCTTCTACACACTTGGCTCTCTAGCAACATACACTTGAAACCAGAAATATACAAACTTCAAAGTTAATTCAGAGCAAACTTCCCTAGTTCTAGATCTGTAAGAATTTCCAAAATTATTTCAATTTTCAAAAGTCTGCGATAATGGGAGACAACAATACATCAGATTTCTTTGAAAACTATTTTAATGCAACATACTCCAAAAAAGTACTAATAAAAAACTTCTTATCCTTAGCAAACTAGCAAATTCATCAAGAGAGAAGAAAGGGTCTTGTTTTTAAATCTGGTTTCAAGTGTGTAAGATCTAAATTCTTACAAACTTATCAAATATAGATAAGCTCAGACTTTTGTGTATTTAGTAATCACGTAAGCAAACTACAAAAGAAAAACAAAACAAAAAAAACACCTTAACACAAAATATGGCACTCAGGTCAAGGTTCTGATTGGTCTTGTACATGTAACATTATCTGTACAACATTACGTTTTACAACCTACTTTGCTCAATATATATCTTTAAAGTTTTTTAAAGAAAAACAGAGTTGGATGTTGGATGCATCGGAGCAAAAAAAGAGTCAAAAACAAGACAATTTTTGTCACATGAACTTAGGTGTTTTTACTGCATTTCAGAAAGCCTTAAGACACATTGCACTCACAAGCGAAGAACAACACACATCCTCAACATCAGTGGACAAAGTGACCCGAAGTGTCGTCCATGGGGAAGCGGGAGGCAAAAGTCTGCAGTTTAGCCACAGACTCTGTCCTTTTGAACGGTGCACTTCAGAGTATCAGGCAGTAAAAGCACCCAGTTGATGCCTTGGTAAGTCAACACAACACACACAATGGGTGTAGATGTGATCGACAAAAACTGCTGGGGGAAGGAAGAGGAGAGGAGGGAATGATTCACTGACAAAGAATAACCCGAACTTCTTCCCTGTTGGAGAACCTGCAGTCCCAGCAAAGCTCTTTGCAGAGTGGCATCCGGATCAAACAAATCCAGGCATTGGAGAACGGTAACCAGAATTGGCTTCTCTATAAGTTAAAAAGCCTCTGCATTCGTTCCTTCTCTGCTCCAGTGACGCCGTGCCAGTGTGGGTTCGTGTTAAAAGACCTCTAATATTAATAATAATAAACCTCTAACACCAGTTTTTCTCCTTTTTGTCGACATGAAAAAAAACTTTATAGCATTCTTTTTTGTTTTTTTGGAATATGATACTCTTGCAAAGTCATACACTTCCATATACATAGATGAAAAGTTTCTTCTTCTTTTTTGTCAGCATAGAAGGTAAGCTGGGTGACTATATATGAAGACAACAACTACAACTTTCACAGCACTGGCATTGGTTAATTTTAAATACAGTACTCAAGCATTGTTAGAATATTAAAATAACAAAAAAGGAAAAAAACCAAAACTTAATACCTTGGGGGGGAAAAAAAAAAAGCTACTGTACGCAAGTCGGTTTCTTTTCTAAAATGTTGACGTTTTTTTCTCTTTTTGTTTGTAAATCAATGTCATGATGTACATATTTGTTTTTAACCATACCAACATCTATTCCAAAGCGAACAAATTGTCTATGCAGTGTATCATTTTGGAAATCCCTCCATTTTACACAGTACCATGCAAATATCTCATTACTCTGTATTTCAGCTTCAACGTTGTCACCTAAAACTCTTGACAGACGGGTTAGGATAGTGTTGTCTTCACATAGACTCGGGTAATGGTGTTTTAGTTGGTCATGTCTCGGTGCACATCCAGCCTATTGCATGTTGACAGGTTTTTCAGGATACAGTGGCAATCGCGGTAGGGGAAGGGCTTGGTGGTGGGGGTTGGCTAAGGGGGAATATTTTGGGTGTAAGGTGGAGGAGGGTCTTGGGGTTGTCAGCTCCTTGATGACCGCCTTTGAATCCTTGCAGACCTGAGTGGCGGTGCCTGAGTTAGTCTGTTTAATGTCCATCCTCTCTCCCGCAAGGTTCAGTGGTCTGAAAAGACAAATGAAGCCCACGTAAGGGAGTGGGAAGGGGATTTGTCTGACTGTTCTGGGGATGTTGCAAATAACCCCTCCCACTGAGGGAGAGATTATATGTGCTCCGTGGGAAGATACTGGGATTCGCTTAGTCCCATGTGAGTTTTTCATTAAAACTGAGCAATGCCGTCAAGGAACAACTTCCAGAGAAAACCATAAGTACAGCAACCGTGACTCAGTCCACTGAACAGGTCCTTGAAATCCATCTGTCTCAGACTGATAAACTCTGTAATGTGTTCTGTCTTATTAGTAGTGAAATGCTGACAACAGATTAAAAACAAACATTTGGTACTTCTAATTTGTTGTGCTTTTATTTGTGTGGGTTTTTGGATTTAGAAGGCTGGTTCAGTAGAAGAGTATCCATTCGTCATGTTCAACCGGAAACGTCAATGTTTTTATTGAGATTTAACACTAGAATGACCAAGCGAGTCACATTTATACATTACTGCCGAGGTAGTCATGGTCAGTTACATAAATCGCTGTATACAGCCATCATTTTTCGTGCCACGCCGTCCTGGAACTCCCGGTTTTTTAGTGAAGCCTGAAGCTTGTGAAAATCTGAGCAACCTCTTTGTCCGTGCAGAACAACTGCTTTCCCACAGATTGAGACTGCAAACATTATGGTTCGGCTTCACTTTGTCTATTTACTTTTTGTGGTTTTGTTCTTTCCACTCTTCTATAAGGGAAACATTTAGGTTCTGAAGGACCCTACAGCCGTCCAAAGATTTTGTCACCTGAGCTGTGGATCTCAGCAACTCCTTCAGAAATACTCTCTGTCTGTTGGTTGATTGATTATCAATCTTTTTGTCCAGTCAGCCAGTTTAGGTAAGCAGTTTGTCGTTCCATTCTCATCAAATTTTCAAACTGAAAACTGAACAGAGCTTCAGATGTGTTTAATTACCTAAACCTGCTTTAGACATTTCCACAACATTTTCCCTAAACTGTCTGCAGTGTTTCTTAATATTCCGATAACTGTTTGAGCATTATTGTTCTCTAACAAACCTTCAAGGACTTTGAAGAACTGAGATAGGATACACCATATTTATTATGGGACAGCAGAGTAAAGGGGGTTTGAATACAAATGCAAGTGAAACTACATTTGTTAAGCAACTTGTCTAGAAGAAACTGCTTCCACATTTACACCTCATCTCTGTTTGGCTGCCATAACAGTGTTGCAGTTTTTCCT
Organism: Orestias chungarensis; assembly: GCA_032876305.1. Classification (NCBI taxonomy): domain Eukaryota; kingdom Metazoa; phylum Chordata; class Actinopteri; order Cyprinodontiformes; family Cyprinodontidae; genus Orestias; species Orestias chungarensis. The sequence goes on from JAVLVB010001131.1 coordinate 1,901,537, forward strand.
CGATTGTGTATTCCCTTGCTTTCCTCCCTCTCAAAACATTTCTCCTGGGGTACACCTACTACAAAAGTTCTCCAGAAACACTTGACAGTGGTTTCCTCCCTCATTTCCAAAAATCCTGACCGCATAATTAGTACTTTCCTACAGTCATCCTTCCTACTTCCATCCCTCATTTCCATGCCGTGAGGTAAATACAGGGGAGGCTCAAGCAGGAAACCCCTTGTGTCCAGAGTGATGGAGACGTAAAGGAGATAGCCATCATGCAAAACAAGAATTGGGGACAGGAGCGTGTATGTAAAATATGTACGCCTACTGCTGCTTTCCAATTGAAGAAAATTGTTTAGCGGAACTGTAAGATGTGCTTTTGTTACTAGGGGTGGAGAGAGAGCTAGCTGACGCACATTCATACCTCTTGACAAGCACCTATCCAACCTTACCCCACCCTGTGGTTCTGGTTAGATTCCAGGTCCTACCGTACCTTGATAGGGCCGTCCACTAGGTCCAGTCCCTGCTCCGACAGCTGTTTCAAGGCACTTACAGCAGCCTAAGGAGAGAGGGGGGGGCAACAGATGGTTGTGTGAGTTGGGAGGCATAGGAGGAAGAGGGGAGAGTCAGAGATTGGGTGGGAAGACAGTGAGTGTCAGCCTTCAGCTGCTTTTCAAATAACACTTAAGTCTGGGAAACCCGATGCCAGCACAACACTTTCCCTTCCCTCTCTGTTGTCTTTGGCTTCACTCCCCTGACTGTTTATCCAGCATTATTGGCCAACATTTCCACTTTGTGTTTTGGCTGCATTTTCCTGAGTCAATCCGAGTGACATCTGTATCTGTGGTGGCCACTGCGGAACCAGAAGCGGCAGGTCTTAAACACCTATAAATCACGGCCGCAAATTTTCACAACTGCTCCAAACAGACGGAGAGGATAAACACGTCGCGTGGACAGAACTTTTGTGTTGTTAATTGTGTAATGATGTAATTATGGTCAATTTGTGGTAGACAGGAGGAAAGTTGGTGTGAAAACTGCATGTCTAAGCCTCACATGTTGGGGATGTTTAGATTAGAATTTATGTGTACGATTATGAGATAATCGCTACCAGCACTCCACTGTTGCACTTGTAGAATAATATATAAGTTTAAGGAGTCTATATTTCTTAACTTGGAGCTTAAGCTAAATGAAGTCATTTCCTTTCTCTGACAGTCTGTGCAAGATACTGCCAGTGATGTGAGATGGCTTCATACTGCTTCAATACTACAATACAACACAACTTTTGAAAGTAGCTGTGAAAGATGATAATTTGCAAGGCAAGAAATTTTGCTCCGATCATTTATAACATTTCTAGTGTAAGACCAAACCTTTACAGGAATGTTGGTACTCTATAACTTTCATCCATCAAAACATTTAGTTATCTTAACCACTTTGGTTCAATCATAAACAGATCTCTCCTTCAGCCTAAAGATTTGTTCCAGATGTGTTCAACATGTCTGTCAGAAATGTGTGTGTAGATTGTGTAACGGGGGACTATATGCTCTGTTTTATTTTGCCTTGTAAATTGGAATTTGGGTCTGGGGATGACATCACATTTAGCGTATCAGTGTTCAAGTTGTGACTTAACAAAACCCAGCAGGAGCTGCTAGATTTCAGTAACCATGCATCTTAGCAAAAGCCGTTGTGGTGAAGCGGTTGTTATGCTACTTTAATGCAATAGAATTTATATTTTATTGCTGCATCTTCTCTAGCTTAATACCGATGTGAAAACCCTTTTGGATTTTTTTGGTGTAAACAGGTTACAAACCTAGTAACGGAAACGGGACAATTTGCAATTTGATTAACCAAGACCGGGAACCGGCTGGTCTGAATCTCAAAAATTTAGTCTTTTACAAAACAAAAACAACATACTAAGCTATGTCTAATCAGGTTACACGGACAACAGTTGATTATAGAGAAGATTAACGACTCACACTTTTGTTACTTTCTGTATCAAGAAGTTCAAAAATGATTGTTGTTAGAGCAGAAAAGGAGGACAAGTTATTTCATAGGAAACCTTTTCTAAAACGTGTGTAGACATTTTTGTGGTTTATTCATTTTAATAAACACACACAGAGAGGGGGAGCGCATTGATTTCAGGAAATAATAGTAAGGCTAAAACAAAAGTGTTTGTGTAATATTTTTGTGCATTTGACTTTTTTTCTGTGAAGAAACAGGGTTGATTTGGAAGTGTTGCTAGCCTAAAAAAAATATAATTAGGCCAAGGATTTTTTTCTAGACAATATACACAGAAATGTCACTTACTTGCTCTTATACAGTTCAGTGAAAAAGCCCTTAAAGACTCTGTTAATTTATCCTTTTGGTCATGATTCTTTTTGCTTGAAAAATGTTTATTAGCAGACACAACTGAATATGAGTGAATACAAAATATTGTTTTCAAAATTTTATTTTATTTATTGAAGGAAAAAAATCTCATTCCATCCTTTGCGGCACCAATAGCATCAAGCATTGTAATTAAACCCCATGGGTTTATATCACTGTAGGGGAACTTTGGTTGACTCTTTGTGCAAATGTGTTTTAATTCAGCCTAATTGGAGACCCTGCTTAAGGTTTGGCCACAGGATCTCTATCAAGTTTAAGTCCAGACTTTGACTAGATCATTGAGCCAGTCAGAGGGGAACATGGACCATTGCTTTGGATCATTGCCATGCTTTGTCACCTAATTAAAATTAAATGTAAAAGTCACAGAGCAAAGGCTTAACATTGTCCTTTCCGGTAGAGATTAACATTCATGACTGTCATCAATACTGGAAAGTTTTCAAGGCCCTTAAAGCCAAATCCAGGCCCAGACAACCTCTATAATTTTTTTCTGTAGGAATGACATGTTTAATACCAAAAAATACTCAGCAAAAAAAAAGAAGAAGTTGTTACACTTGAAGCTGTAAGAAGAACAACAACATTCTTTCTTGCAGGGATGTTCTATGCTCCACTGCAGTGCAAAAGTAAATATGTCTCTCTAACTGCTGCACACCCACCATTCAAAGACAAAAGGTCTGCACAAAATATTTTTCCAGGATAAGATGCAAAAAAAAAAAAAAAAAAAAAAAAAAAAAAAAAAAAAAAAAAAAAAAAGAACACACCATGGCAGCAAAAGCAGTACATCATTTTTTCTTTCAGCTTTCATTTTGGATGCAACACAAGATGAACCATCCAAAGATGTCCCTTATGGTCAGCTGCTAACCTAATCCTATTTCGAGCAATTTATAACAGCCCAGTCTGTCTAATATTAGACAAACCTAAACGATGTGTTAAAGTCTTAGTTAGAAAATACAGATGATTTAACATTTAACAAACACTGGATGCCTATTATTAATACTACTACTTTATTTTTTTTCTTTTACTAATCTGTGCTTTAAGCTAGAAAAGCAAGACAAGCCTATGGGGATAAAACTCAACCTTGGTGACAGGGTTATAAAACGTTATGCTAAAGCTACAACCAGCTGAAAAATAAAAAATAAATTCATGTGTTTGTCATCCCACAGGCCAGTACTAGACTGTATGTGTTACACTTAATTACTGTTAATAAGAACTTAGATGCAATGGTGTTCAGTAGATAGGTGAGAGATGATTGAATGATGTATTTAATTATAACGCAAACCGAGATCCATCTGTAAACCATTCCTATTGGTTATACTTAAGTGCATACTCATACTTCTGATACTGATGTCTGAGACATCTCCATGCATACCAACTTGTATCTAAGACATTTGTACTAAATGAGTCATTTCTTTATGCAACAGGCAAGTGAAACATATGATTGCATGGCAAATCAATGTCTCTACGGGAGGGTGGAACAAACCATTATCTCTGGGCTTTTTGTGAAAAACGACTTTTAAAGCCTTTTTTAGACTTTGCACAAGGAGGAAGCATAAACCAGGAATGGTAAAATATGACAGACAGGGGCAAGGGTCAAAATCTGTCTTGTAGCAATCAATTTAGGGAAGAAATTTTTTTTTTTTTTTTACTTTAAGGTACTAAATAATGTAGAACAATAAGGGCCGGACTGATTTGAGAAATTGATACTGTCAGGGTTACTTAAGGCTTTCCCCCCCTGAGACCCAGGGATCGACTGAAGCCCCACCAAGACTCTCAACCGACAATTTATGGCATAATGTGTTTTTTTTTTTTAGCAAAGCTTTGACACCCAGCGAGATTTAGAAGGTGAGTATAGTTGGAGGAGATTTAAAGCGACAACCACATGGAACATGACAGATGAAGAAATGCTTTTACAATGAAACTGTTAATAATCATAAATCAAACCTAAAAAATGTATGACGTGGAATTAAAAAGTATGTCAAAGCAGGTCAAGAGAAATGCCTACAAATGTATATTTAATGGAAAACCTCCTAAGGCAGGTAGTTTAAACCGGTACATATGATCAGAATCACATCTTACAAACAAAGGGTTTCTCCCGTAACCAGTACACTGTGATCACAAACACCTTCCCCATAAACTTCTTGTTTGTCGTATTTATTCAATCACTTTGAAAGCGTTTTTGTCCCTGAGTAAACAGCCAGTGACCATCTGTTGGAGTTGGGGGAGAGAGGTAGTGGGTTAGGGGCCGGAGATAAACAGTCATAAATCAGGGGCCTGACAGTGGCAGTGCTGCTGATATACGACAGCCAGGCATAAGGGCCTGGCAGCTCAGCGAAGGACGCACAGACCAAGACAAATACGGGGTATATCTGTAGTAATCATTATTTTTCTAATGTGATGGGTTGACCATTGTTGATACACTTCATTGATGCATCAACATTTTAGATAGTGTTTAGTCTAAGACCATGATGAGCAAGGTGAACGTATTCCATCTTTGTCAGGAAAAGGAATGTTAGTTAGTAGGTAAGAACAGGGGATGCTCTGAGCTGATCCTGACAAATTGGAAAAGAAGTGGTGTCGCTTTGACTGTCACACAAAACAGAATTGAGTGGGTCGGGGGGTCCCTAAGATGCTCTGAAAATATGTAACCAAGCCATTTGTAATTCCCCAAACAAGAGAAACAAGATATTTTAGTACGGCCGAATTATAATGCAAGCAAGGTTGTTTCTCTTGACCTGTTTCAGCGTGACCCAGTTAATGATGGTGTCTAAAATCCCTTTTAAGAGCTTTAATGCCAAATTCTATTATTGAATTTTTTTTTTTAGCTTTAGCATGGAATTAAAGTGGTTCTTTCTATAGGATCCATCTTGGAGCTATGAAAGAACCAGCCGGCCAATGAAACTTGTAAAAACCTACAAATTTGTTGACAGAGTTCACAAATTTTATGCGACTAACTACAAAACTCCCTTTGTTTTCTAGTTAGTAGTTTATTTTTTTCAGCTAATTAAAGTTTCTGGTGTCATAGGGACCTATTTTGAACTAAACTAACCAGCATTGTGTGTTCCGGCAATAAAACAATGTGTTGTATATTTTTTCTGTACGCATTCTGTGTGCTGAAGTTAGTGGGTAAGCTAAAGGTAATAAGGTATGGATATCCACGGGGAAATTACAGTAATTATAATTGGACAGTATTTTATTCTTGAAATGCACACCAAGGTCAGCGCATTCTGTCAAACTGCGCCCCAGGGCAGCTGTGGCCACAATGTACCATCATTGTGTGAATAACTTAATGTAAAGTGCTTTGAGTTACTATTTAGATTATTTCTAGCTATAGAAATAAAGTATACTATAGCAAGCATGAGAAGAAATGTTGGAGAAAAAGCTTATCCATAGCTACCACAAAATTGTACTAATATCAGCATGAATGTCAATAATATCTATGATTTTGTACAACAGTTACAAGAACAAACTCTGTTTTTAGAACCAAATGTTATATAAAAAATGGCTACTGCTTGAGAGGCACCACTGGAAAATAGTTTTTTGCATAACTGCCATCTGGTGGCAGCGTCAGCAGCACATTGCTACAGATTACAGGAAGTATGTTCATACGAACCAGTTGCGATGTACACCATGGCAAATGTCAAGTTGTCTAAATCCTTGCACACTGTTTATCATACCACAACAACAGACAGCCATAAGGGCCTGGCAGCTCAGCAAAGGACGCAAAATCCGTGTCTTTTTTATCACTTCTGCCATAATTTTGTGTTGACAACTTCGGTGGAGCTCATACTGAGCAAATTCTTGTGTTAGCACCACTAATATCCCTAAGAAAACTTTGGTCTCATTTCAGAAGGCAAACCAAAAGACATGAAGGTGTGAAATGTTTCTGCATTCCCAACTCAATTTAAGTGCGGTGCCAAGACTACACTGGTGTGAAAACAAACTAAAACATATTTACTTAGAGCAACTACTACCCATACTATACTTTGCTAAAACTGTTGGAGATATTAATAATATACACATAACTAATATAAACTTTGCACAAGCTAAGCATTCTGTAAATCACCAAAGTATGGATAGCTGGTTTTGGCTGCCTTATCTCGTTTTTCCAAAAACTTAAGATTCCACTGTACGTTTTCATTTCTGCCAGTTGCAGAGCGGTAATTGCCGCCTCATTGACTACCATTCCTTTGTGCCTACTTTAGATAACAACTCAACACTCATCATTAACCTATGACTGATTGCCAAGTCAAAGAACCCCATAGTCACTTAATCTGTGAGTTTTCTCATCTATTTTAAAGTTCCTAGTTCAAAGGATTGGACAAACAGTGGTCAAATGTGTCAGGTTTGAGAATAATCTGTGACCGTGGCCAGTCTCCTGATGTGGAGTGACAAGGTCGGCTCATTTTTCTGGGCCTGCTGCGTTCTTAATGGTTTCCTTGACAAAGGCGTGACTTCCATCAGCGGCTAAGCTAAACAAAGACCCAGTCCCTCAGGAGTCTGCAGCATCGACTTGACAGACATGATGGATCATTGGATCACATTGACCCTGACAAATCGGAACCTGGTATCAGCTCTCACTGTTGGATAACTGTGTTTCATGAAACTAATGAAGAGATTTGGAAAACAGAATAAGACCAGAAATAATACCAAAAAAGAAATGTAAAAAAGAAAACATTTAGTGTTTACCATTTTTCCTTTTGTAGATTTGAAATTACAGGGAGCTACCAATAACATTACTAAGACATCATGACTTTGTGCATAGTGGAAACCATGCACAAAGTACTTTTTTCAGCCTCAAAAAAAACAAAAAAACCTTGATGGTCTGAATGCCAGATAAAGATAAGCAGTGTTGTGCATTTAGAGATGGTAGCCCAAATAGTTACAAAGAGTTGTTATTGGAACTAGCTTGTTTATTTTTGCAGCAGTTTGAGTTTCTGAAACACTCAGACAAACCTGGGTAGCACAAACAACCATGTTATGTTCTAAGTTACTTTACTGCCTCTGCACTATAGTCCTATTCTTATTTCAAACCTCAGCACGTACTCTTCAGTATGTCTAGATGCCTATACGGGTGACTGCCATCCTATGATGTACGATTTCTATTAGTACACAGTTGAACAGGTACAGATACACCTAATGAAGTCTACCCTGCAAATAGTTCATAGGTCATAATTCTGTACCATTACTTTCTACAATAGCTATAAAGTAGGAAACTGCAACTTTTATAGAGAAACACGTGAACAAATGCAGAACATGGACTATTACTCAAATAAGGCAACCAGTTATTCTAAAAATGCACAGTGTAAGATCTTAACGTGAAAAATAGTTTGTTTGACATTGAGTGGCTGCTTTTGAACTTCTGTGAAGCAGCAACATAAAGGTAATGCTGGGCAGCTGCTTATGAGGATGATCTAAGGACATTCACTAGACTAAACAATGACCAGAGTGGATTTCAAACACTGCGTTTTACGGGCTGGACCTGGGAAGATGGAAAAATGAGCACTCTGTTGTTGCAAAAGTTCTGAGGCTGGATATATTATTCTAGAAAGGGCTTGTCTTGTTTTCAAAAGGCCACATAAACCCTTGACAGTACCCTCTCTTTAGTGCTTACGCCTCAAAGCTTCAATGTAATATGAGATTACCTGGGAGGAGAAAACCCCAGCTATCTTTTTGTCAGTTTCTAACCCTGATATTTCCATGCCATGTACATCAAATCTTTCTCTGTGATTTATTTCCTAGTACTGGACAGAAGGGCCCTCCTCCTTCGTTTTAACTGCAATTCAGGGACCTTGGCCTTTTCAGTCGTCTTAACTTTTCTCATCAGTTGGCTTTCATGTGCTCGAAATTCTTTTTTTCTCTCTTTGCCCACATCAAAACCCTGGAAAAGGATCACTGGAACATTCCCGGACAGCTCACGGAGAACACCTGTGTGTGCATGAGTGCCGGCAGTGTACATGTCCATTTGTTAATACGGTGTGATGTGTACATGGATTCTTGAGTAACTACAGAGAAAATGTATTCAGATCCTCTCTTCAAATCTCTTCCTCACTCTCTATCCAGATTTCACATCCTCTTCCACATTAGAGGCCTGGATAAAGAAGCAGTGTGTGCTTGGCGGTAGCCGAGCTGCAGCTTGACATGACGTTAATTCCTCTGAAGTAGCACTTGATCTTTGGCGGGACACTTCTCGTGCAACAAAGCAGCAAGTCCAAAAACGTCAGTTACTTAAATAAACTAAGAAGAATTCATCTTGATTCCTGAATACCTCTTAGTAAGGTTGGCTACGTATCGTATTGATCATAACACCTAAAGTGTGAAATGTTTTCTGTCGTGCATCTCCCATGCATAATATGAGAACTAAAGGTACTTGAGTTAGGTTTGGGGGAATTACGGTTGTGAGCCCCCCAGGGGAGCAAGTCTTTGCTGACATGGGAAGCCATAAATAAGGGCTAGGGGCATAATGCCATGTCATGCGTCATTTGGGCCAGAGAGGAGTGCTTTATCCCCTCCCACCACTGAGCTGCTGAGTATGGCACCTCCTAAGGTGTAATACAAAACACATTGGCAGAGGGCGAGGGGCAGTAGCACCTCAGCGTACCGCACCACTGCCTTGTCAGCACAGAATCTCAGAGAATAAGCAGACACAGAAGGCCTCTAGGATAACACCGGTACAGTACTGTATCACAATATAAGTTTGTCAGGAAAGTTGAGAACTGGACTTTAAAGCAATAAAAACACATTCATAATATAAGATGTTAAAAATAGAGCATGAAGTTAGCGAGACTGCTAAAACTTATAAGAATGTACATTGAGTAAGTAATAATAATAATAATAATAATAAAACCCCATATTTTATACATTTTTTAGTAATTTGTGTTACTTTGGGCTCAACTAGACATAAAAAAACTATTTATATTGAAATCGTATGTAAGATATGGACATATAGGCACTGAGCTTGATTAGCCCTGACTAGTCACAGCTTATTCTGTAAATTAAAAAATCTGGTCTTAATTCAGTTATTGAATTCTTACACAGGAAGCTATTAAATATACTCTACGTTGTGGTAGTCTTTGGTAAGGGAAAAAGGTTTAAAGCTAATTAGTGAAGTGATAAAATTATTGTAAAGTGAAAGTAAAACCATATGTAAGAAGCTATTTCACGTAAAACTATTATCTATCCAGGCTTCCACTACCTAAAGCTGGATTTGGCCATTTTGCTCCTTCGCTTTTGTACTTGTGGACTTTTAGTAGTTTCGTACCACACTTTTTTCTTGAACACATCTGTGCTGATTGTTGAAGCACCCAGAACCTCAAAGGTTTTAGATTGATCTTACAGGATATTTTCCATTTTTATTATTATTTGAGGATTACTATTATACAAGCAAATATAGATCTGTGTGTACCTAATCCCCATTTCAGTTTTATAGTTTAAATGAAATGATTAAAATAAATTATGATTTAGATTGGTTCAGGAATACATTTTAAAAATGATCTGAACAAGCTGCAGGTTAATATATACTTCAAACTGTTATATGTAAAATACCACCATTTTTATTAAAATCATCCTTACAGTTAAAATAGCAATATCAGTAGCTAACAAGCAGCAAAAATGGCTCAAAATTTGACAAAATACATTGAAGAACTCATCCTATCACAAAATGTCATGTCAGATGAACTAAAATGAGAAATCAAAAGAAAGGTTAATGATACTGATATGGCTATTGTGAAAGAATATATCGAAATATTCTTTTTTATATTATTTTTAACTGGATTTTTTATTTTTTTTGCCAAGGTTTCCTAGTCAATAAACGTGGTTTTAAGTACCAGCATACATTCAGAAACAACTGCACTACAACCTTAGCTCAATGGGGGTTTGTGGATATATGTGGACGTTTATGGAATATGTTGCTGTAGCATCTGATTTATTGCAATAAGTGTGCTTATTGATTTACATAAGTTATTCAACACTACTGACCATGTATGATTACTGGAAAAATGTTACGGCTTACTAAGTGTTACACAACACTGGTTGAAGAGTTACTTCCGTTATAGCTTACAATATGTAAAAAGTAACATAAAGTCGCAAATTCAAATTGTACAATGTGGTCTTGCTCAAGGGTCGGTTTTACGACCTACATTATTTATAATTTACTAGATTATATTTTAAGGTTAATAACGTATGCTAATGACGGAAACTTTTTTTAATACTGGGAATAAGTTGGAAAAAACTAAAACAAATAATAAAACAAGAACTACAAAAGTGGCTTCATTATAATAAGCTATCATTGTATAACACAAAACAAAACAATTGATGGCATTTTATAGTAATCAGATGCATTATGTAATTGTATTTTGGTAAAAAATAATAGTTGGAAGCATGACATTGTGTATGTCATATAAGACTTGTATATATTTAATACTTCTCTTCAGTTATGTCATATTTGTTATGTTGCTCAAAAATATGGCGAAATTCAAAAATTATTGACGTATTAGGTAAGTTATAGAAAAAAAATATTAGACTTAATCATAAAGTGGGATAATTTGACCCAAATAAGACATTTTTTTTAAAATAATACTTTAAAAAGTATATATAAACGCTGAAAAACAATGTATAGAGCCCTGAACAAAAGCTATCAGAGGGTATTTTATTTAAGAGAGAGTGGTTCAGTTATTAGTGTGAAATTGATGCGAAACTGGAATGAATTGCATGATGAGCCCAAAGAATATGCCTCTTTGATAAGTGTTAAAATGTGAAATTATGAAAGATTATACCATTATGTAGATGTCTATAAATATTATGTAAATATGTATGTATGTATCGTGAGTATGTGGATATAAAATATATGTCTATGCATGCATAACTAAATATAAGTGTATATTATAAATTTGTATGTGATCTTTATGTATCCATGTACATGGAAAGTGGATTTCTTAGATACTAAAATAGAGTATCTGAATAGGGTAGGCCTGTACAAGCATTGGAGCATATTCCTTTTTTGGTAAACTGTTATTTTGTACTATTCTGTTTTGCTTTCTGTTTCCGTATGGTGTAAATTTACCCAAATGAAGGTAATCAATCAAAAATGGCATTCAAAAATGTATCGTCCTGGGGAAATCTGTAATCGTTTGGTGGCTATAAACAGAACATTTGCCTTTAAATCATTGAACAACTTGGGTCTGGAATGATGAAATAACCTGATGATAAAAGAAGAGAAAGTTGGACACCCACACTTTCCATTAAATAATCAGACTGTGGAAACTTTACTTTAGCAGGGAACTTAGTACAGGAAGTTACAGGGGGGTAACTGTCTGCCTGTTCATCTATTTTTAGTTTTCTTAATGAGTAAGAAACCAAATACCTCCTGGAGTAAGATAAGGGGTATGAGAAAGACATTAGCAATGAGGAAAATGCCCAAGATGACATGGAAAATGAGGAGTAAAACGCGATGGCCAGTGAATCAGTAGCGACTTTCACATGGTCGCAATATCAATGACTGGACATGGTCGGAGTGAACAAGTCTCTTATGACTCAAATGACCAGAAATTATTTCTTTACTGAAATGTAAATACTGTAGAGATAAGCAAATACAAAGACTCAACTGCCTGTGGGTCACTGAGAGAATTGAAGATGAACAACTACAAAAAAGGTTGAGGAATAAAAAAAAAAAAAAGTTTTCAGGTTGGGGCTTAGGACAGCCAGAGTCTCCTGGTGCTTCTGAGGCAAACTTACAGCACACCAGACCCACCTGACAAGATCAACTTTTCAATGCCAGAGGGAAAAGCTTCAATAATCCTGAACAATTGGACTCAGATTGCCCTGCGGGTTGTGCAGAAAGCTTCAGGAAAAAGGCCAGCCTTCAGACACTTGCTCTCTTATCAGCCAGCAGATATTGATCGGCCCCGGGGGGTGCTCCATTTCTCTTCTTTGCTTGCCAGTTTCTCAGGCCCTTTCAGTTTTTTCTTGTTGCGGCAGAGATAAAATGGCATGTGTGAAGCATTTGTTCTTTCGCTAATAATTTCCCATGTATTTGATTAAAAATGGCAAGCTCACGTTGACAAGCAGCAGTTTGTGAAAATGTTAATAGCGTAAGTGAGGATATTGCTTTACAGCTAAGGTAAACAAGAATTTATGCAGTGTATGCTTTAACTAAATTCCATGTCTAAAAAGCCCAGTTTCTGCAGATATGACATACTACAGGACCTCTGTAGTACAGTGTCAATCCATGTGTTCAAATGTCAATGCTACTTATTGACAGCTATTAACAATTGTAGCTTCAACACTGATGATGTTTTAGGACCTACAAATGTGCTTCCATCACAAGTTTTCTTTACAAAACGAAGCGATGGATTGGGTAAGACATTAATTACTAAATATAGTGGTTATGCTCAAGGAAGAACAGAGTCAAAATTGTATATCTTAGCTTATTCAAGAAAAATTTGAAATGTAAGGTGAGAAACACTTTCAAGTCAGAAAATATATCAGGTCCTGAAATAAAAAACATCAATACAATATGTTCAGTTGAAAGACAAAAAGATTATTTCCGCAATAGTCCGATTGCTCCTTGGCTCGACTCTACTTCTCCTACCTACTTTTCAGAACAAAATTTGAAATCAGTTCCATAACAGCACAACCTTCTGAAACATTAAGGTTTAACTAAAACGGTACATGTGGCACAAATGTAAAGGGTTTCCCCTCGTTGCCTCAAAAGACGCGAAGATCTGTACAGAAATCAAAGAAATCCTCACACATGTTTATTTGGGTTATATTAGCCCTTCTATTGAATTGCGTCGCTATTTTATATTAACTGGGTATCTTGTCTCTTTTAACCTGCATTTTCTTGCCTGCTTACCTGTTAACTTACCCCATTTTGACTGACACTGGTTCTGATTATTGTATGACTAACTCTGACTTTTACAAAAGTTACAAATTAGTACATCTGATCCTAACAAAAATGTTGTAAAGATCTACTGGTTGTAGATTTCACATAATCATACTTCCAGTAGACTGTGAGCAGTGAAAAAATAATTTACATGTAATTTATTTTAAATAGTTTTTAAAGTAATAACAAATAATTTCCCTGCAGGCTTCAAATGAGGCTTGGTCTGTAGACGGCTCATCCCTCAGTAGACAGCTGCATTACATACCACCAAATGTTTGGTATGTAACAATAAGCAACACAAAAGTTAGAATTGGTTTGACAATCGGGATTGAGATTTATTGCAGCTCCTCAACAGAGAACCGTGGAGAAGCCAAGCTCTGGGTTGCAGAGAGGGATGACAAATGCAATGCTTAATGCAATTTTACCAACAAGGTTTTAATAAACATCTTGCATTCAGTTGGTTTGCTGGAAAATTTATCCAAGTACGTGTTTTAATTATTAGTACTATAACTACTGAGACCTGTCGCTCCTTAACTTCTTTAGCATTTGCAGTAGAATTTGAGAACCGTTTAATTTCAAACCTAACCTTTAGACTAACAAACCTAATTATTGTAAAGCTTTACAAGATAGTCCTACAAGAGTCCAAACAAAAATAAAGAGAAACTCTTGAAGGTTGTATTTGAAAGAGTTAAGTGCATCAAATTGGGGCTAAGCTTACAGTCACAGCTACCAGCTGCATGCAATAACGTGCGACCATCCCATCATAACCTTCATTGATGTGTTTGAGTTATAGACATTACTGAGCACCAGACTGCGCGTCTAGTGGACAAAGGCATCTGGTAAGAAGAGAGGACGCACAGTCAGACAGCGTTTTACACCCTTTCTCCCTTGTGGATCCCTTAGCTCCTTTTTTCCCCCGCATTTTGATCACTTAGCGTGCACAAGGGACACGCCTGTAAAACGTGCCGTGTTGTAATTTGCAATGAATCCCCCTTCAGAACGTGAGTGGTTTTTTATTACCCAGCATGCTCTCTAGGCTCATAAGACATGCAGAGACATTTCATCTTATATAGGAATTTGAACGGAGAGGCCAAGACCCACCGTGTCAAGGCCCCTGAAGTGCTATGAAAACTTTGCCCTGTTTCTTTGGCAACTGATAGCATGCAGTGCAAATACGGATTATGCATGAGGCATGTTTACAAAAAATAATAAATCCCAGTATGCTTACCCTAAGAGGCAAGCTTTGGTGGCTAAAACGTCTCGAAACAAGCAAGCTCGCCCTTGAGCAGGTCAACTAAGCTAATGATGGACATTGATTAGGAGATAGCTTGCCATTGTTCTGTTACATTAAAGAAGAAAAAGCTGTCAGGAGACAGGAAAAAAAAAAAATCAATGTTAGAAATTTTTCCTGCTGACAGCGGCGTGACCCAAGGCCTTACAGAGCCACTGACGTGATAAGGAGTCTAGATTAACAATGACTGGGTGGGCCTCGCATGGAGAATAGAAGCACTATCACACGAACTCCGGCTGGCTAGAGGAGTGAATTAAATCTTCGACAATTGCATATGATTTGATTAAAGGAAAGAAGCTTTGAATGCGCTGGTTAAATTGTTTATGAGAGCTGGGAGTCTCCTCCATGCTTGACAGTCTGTGTGCGTTCGAGCTTTGCCTGCCGTAGCAAACCGCAGAAGCTGAAATCCATTATTTACAAGTCACACTGTGATTTTATCCACCAAACGGGAGCAAGCGGTTGATTACAAGCGAACAGGTCTGTTTTACGAGCAACCTCACACATTTTTACAGGCAGGCAAACAAGACGGTGAACAGCGAGACGGCGCTGTGCTTTAACGTGTAATTAAGACGGAGGTAATTACATAACGGTCAGTAAAACAGTGAGGAGGAATTGTAAAAGCGGGAGCGGAGACGGGCCCCGAGTGTGGGATCCGTTAAGTTCTGGACACAGCATGGAGCTGACAAATGATCGTGCTTAGGTTTCTCGTTTCTGCCACGAAGATGCAAAAACCAGACACTTGAAAGTAAAAAAAATATGCAGAAACTAACCCTTCATCTAGTCCCTCTGCACCTACGTCATGGTAGGTTCCATTAAACAGAGGTCAAGGTACTAATGGAGGACCTTGTGCCCTTGTATGCCTGCGGATCCGTACCCTCCCACAAACACTACAACCACCACCACGACGCTGCTCTCTTATAAATCAAACAGATTTCATTCACACTGTCGGGAGTCCTCTGATGTCCGAGCCATGTTGTGATTCACAGTCCTTGTGGAGAGTCATGTAGTGCCATGTTTACTCGTTAGACAGAAGAAGAAAAAAAGAACGTGGGAATGATGGAAGGAGGAGGAGAGATCAAAAAAGAAAGGGAAAACAAATGAGTTTTGGTTCACTGAAAAGCAAAGGGTAAAATGAGATGTTTTCTATCAGGGAAAAGCTGGCCTCCAAAATAGATGCAACTAACTTTGTTGTTCAACAAACCAACCCAGTCAAAAAGTCATCTTACTGTTGGGGACGCATTGGAAAGAAATTAGCTTCCTTATAAATGGCAAATTTTTTATTCTTTATTGTAATGTAGAGGATTGTCTCCAAACTGATTTAAATATAGTTCAATTCTAGTTTATAATTCCTGGTGTGAAATTAAATGTTGTACTTCAACTCTTTAATTTTTTGTTGTGGGAAGGGAGAATCTTCTGAAGTGAGGCAGGTAGGGATATTAGTAAAACTAAAAAATATGAGTTGGACCCCAACTAGGAAAAAGGAAATAATTAACTTAATGGTGGATTTTGTTTTATAATGAAGCCAGAAAAGGTATGTAAGAATTATTTTTTTTTTTTAAATCGTGAAAGAAGTTGAAGGTGCCTTTTTCTGAATCAATGTAGCAAAAAAAAACAAACAAACAAAAAACTGAAGAGATTAATCAGAAACAAGATTCATGAAGAGGAAAAACCCAATAAAGGCTTTAACTAACAAATACAACATATAGAAAATTAAAAGAATGCCGAATAGACCTTTGTAATTTTCTGTGTTACATAAATACATCAATAGACTCTTTGTAATTATTTTGCAGTGATTTTCCATTCTGGTTTGTCAAAGCCGCAGTTAGTAGTTTACTATCTCGTACACTTGTTTTTCTTTGTGGGACAGATGACCTAAAATATTAACTCGCTGCAAGATGATACTCAGGAAAAGTTGCCTGCTGACTCTTAACAAGCCAAACAACCATCTCACCAGCTGTTTCACTTGTTCCTGGGGCTCCTTCTTCTCAAATTTATGTAGTAACAGCGCAGTTTACTTAATCTCCCTCTAAATGGTAAGAGACTAGGATAAATCTGCATATTAAACGAAGCACAAGCTGTCACTTGTGACTTGTGACAAAGGTTTTATGGGATACAGTTTGAGGCTGGCAGACACAATGGGGTGTTAACATGTGACACTTCAGTCGTAACTTGTGTCTACCCCCGATGGGACTGACGAATTAAAGCCTTCAGAGTGTCTAATGTCGAAGGTCCGAGAATGAGTTAAAGTCCAGATGAGAGCGAGGCTGCTGCGGGGCAGAGACGGATAGGAAAACATTCCCCCGGTCGCTAAGCTCATCTCCATTAATCCAGACACAGGCAGGGAGTACGGATGCCGACGTTCAGACAGTAAATGACCAGTTAACTGCTCCTCAAGACATTGTTTTGCTCCCTGATGGCTGCAGATATGGTCTCAGGAGGAGATTGGCAGAGAACAAAAAACCTTCTGCATAATCTGACTTTATGAAGTCAGCAAAGCAACCGAGCTGCGTATTAACAACTAACAATAGTGGCCATTGTTTAGCAACTTAAGTGTGTTTGCACTTAAAATACCCGTGGGGCTTTTTGTGCCCTTGAGCCTAAACATGTAACACTGCAATTACTGTCGTGGTGTAATCTGCTTTTTGAGCACGCCTGTGATGAATTTCTTTTAAATTTTTAACCACAAGATGCGCATCGCATATCAAGCTTTACCTTTATTTTTTAATAAAGGAGATCGTCTTGCAAAGCTTTGCAACGTTTCTCGAACAAGAATGACAGCCGTGGATGTTGTTTTATTGAAATACAATTCATGCGTTTCTTTGGGGGTGGAACAGAATACCTGGCAGATTAATACAAATTTGGAGTCATTACTTGGCACAAAAGTTTGGCAAGAGACTGACAGTGTTGCATTAAAACTGATTATATTTAAAGAACTAAAAAAAAAACGGTTCTTTGGGGTTGCAACGTTTGGTGATTGTAAAAGCTTTGAAGAGATATCTATAACATGAGATGTGATGAGTTACAATGAAACGAAAGATACAGCAATAGGTTACCTAATGCTGATTATAAAAGCTGAATTCTTAACCTTTGAGGAGTGAAAACCAAGGCGCGTTTGCAGTAGAAAAGGTGATCTCCCCACAGGTGGTAGATCTCACACGTTTTGGCTGGGTGTGTGTGTGGAGAAATGGGGGGTGTTGAGATAAAGAAGAAGAGTGAGAAGAAAAAAAAATTATACGTGGTCCTTATCTGGGGGACCTTTTCAGCAAAGGCGACTATCACTCAGGATCAAATGACATTAAGGTAATGAGCCAGAGACACTATAAAGAGCGGTTGGTAGCAGCCTGGCTGGCCGATGCCTCCCACAGAGGTGATGAGTTAGGAAAGCTGTGACTGCCTTACGGACCTTTAGCCACGCCAAATTTGTGTGTGTGGGAAATCACACGTGGAGCCTAATGGCACTGAGGACAGCAAGGCCACTGCCAAACATCTTGTTCCTCTTAACAGGAATGTGATAATGAATCTAGCACCTTAGGATACTTTAAGGGATCAACACAGGACTGGCAGGTTTATAAACAGATTAGGAGGGAGCTGATCATTAGAAAATATACAATTATGTATGTGACATAATTTCTAGAATCCAGTTTTTCCATATGCAACACTAAAAATAATTTCATTTTCAGCAGCCAATAGAAAATCAAAATAGAATCGTTTTTGAAAAAGTTAACATATTAACTCAAAATTGTGCATATTTTAAGAAAAAAAATCGAATTCTTTGAAAATATATTTTGATCTAATCTGTTACTCTATAGCTGTTTTGTGTAGGGTTACTAATGCTCCACCCGGAGTATTTTTTTATCAGCATTGCTCTGTATTTATTTTCAGATCCAACTTTGATCTCTCACCAGCTTCCCTGTTCATGCTGGGGATATGAATCCCACCATGATGCTGCCTCCACCAGGTATCACCAAAAAGATGGTGTCATAAGCAAACGGTATAGTTTTTTTGTTGTTGTCGTTTTTACCACACAATTTAAATGCATGGCATAAACTTCAATCTTGGTCTCATTGTAGTTTCTTTCTCATGTTATAATTGGTTTTCTACCAAATCTCTGCATTAAATAACTAATAATTGTCATGGGTTTATTGCATTTTCTCGAGAGTTACTGTGGGTCTTCTGGCTACCTCTCTGATTAATGCTTTGAAAGTCTTTCCATTTTTATACGAGGTTTGAATCAAAAGTTTTGAAAGCTGTTTAATCACCCGTCCGTGTTCCAAGTCTTAACCTCTGATCTGTCTGCTATGTTCCTTGGTCTTCTTCATATTTTGTGTTCACTTACGTTCTCCAGCAAACACTTAGGTGGTTTTTGACTGAGATTAAATGTAAACAAAGTTGGAGAACCTCTTAGTAATGAGGTGACCTCTAAAGAAAATACTAATGGGGAATTAGTAGCACTGGATCCGATTCAAGAGGCTCTGGCTGAAAACTGGGCTGAAAAGCAATGCAAGCGTTACATACAGAAAGAAACTGGAAGAACTACAAAGGTTACATTTTATAAATTCCAATGAATCCCTAATTATTATACATTAGTCTTTTTATTGTGTTAAATATTCTATATATACTGTACAGAAAAAAGCTAATTGTGTGACTATATATGTTTGGTTCCACACCGTGTCTACACTTTATAGACAAACCGACGTTCCAAGGGGCCACTTGAAGCTATCATCAGATCCTTTAATGGCCAAGTTCATGTTTATTCTCTCCCCATAGGTCATCTCGTCCTGCAGCGTGCAAAAAAAACAAAAAGACTATCACGTCTATCCTCTATTTTCTTATTTCTTGTCCTCATCAATCGTCAGGGTGCCCACTTAATTAGTGTCTGTCCAGTCTCTCCCTTTCCCGTCATCCCTCTCCAGTCGTTTACCCGTTCTTTTTCCTCCTCCATCATTCTTTCACTACTCCTCTCCTCTCCAGTCACCCTCTAATCTCTCGGTCTGAAAGGTGTTTCCTGAGGAGGGCACGCGGGAAGACAGGCGGGAATGACGGATCACCCGGTGGACGCTTCACTTTGTCCTCACTTCGAGGCGGGAATAGGGTGGTGATGGGACGATAAAGTCCAGGCCTTGTTAAGCATTTATGGAAAGTCGGTGTTCCAGCTGCGGCTTTTAGTGGCGCTCTGCAGCGACTGTTCTCGGTAATGTTCTGGGGTTTGCACACTGGCCCTCGACACATAGAAGCAACAGATGAATGCGTCTGCGAGCCAAATTCTTGGATCATTTCACTCAGCTGCAGTTTGATGTCTGGCAAATGTTTAGTTTTATCTGCAAACGTTTGGCTAGTTTTTAAAAAAATCTCATGCTTTTTAACTGGATGCGTGTTCAAAAGAACCCGGAGATGAAGACACCCTTTTTGTCCTGATTTTACCACCACAGTCAGGCAGCTGCCAATATCTTGACAGATAATACATACTGACAGTTGCACAAACTCAACAACATCCAAATACATTTAAAGATGCAGCTACAAGAGAAAAAATAAACATGTCAACAGGAATTTTTGAAGATTTCTCCTTTTATATGTAAACTAATCTGTAAAGCGGTTTGAGATGTGGATGTTTTCTTTTTGCCACTTTAATGATTTAGGACACCTCCAGGTGCTCAGCCTGGTTACACATCACTGGTACATAAAGACGACGAGACAGCCAAGACAGATAAGCAGGGAGGAGAAGCTGTCTGACAGCTGCCGTCCTGGTTGGGTAACACTCGAGCAGGACCCCCTGCCAAGAGCCCAGCCTGGGGTAACGTCTGGGCTGCAGTCGGGGAGGAAGACTTCAAACGCAAGGCTTGTTCAACCTCTGGCCCTCTGCAGCTCCCTCTCCCACTGCTCTGCCGAGCTCCATGGGGGACAACTAAAGAACCTGGCCAGCAGTGGTCTTCTCTATTGGTCTCTGCTGGTTTTGACAAAGAAAGGATGTGGTAACACCGCTGGTTTTGTCAAATAAGGAATGGTGGGGTTTCATGTAGAAGTACTTTAATATTATGATCATCTCCATCAACAAATATGTGCAAGTCTAACTGAATCTCTGACAGAAATGCCATTTTCTGTTTTGTATGTGATAACAATTTCTATTTTTTTTGGGCACTTTTGGGCATTTTTTACTGAACAGTAAACTGAATGGAAACAGATTTCTTAAGGAGCCTGTAACCAGCTTCCCTGTTTTCAGCTGAATCAAAGCATCTTCACTGCCACTACTATGTACAGTGGGATATTCACCGTGATTTGGAGGGCTAGTTTTCTGTCACACGAATCAAGAATCAAGAGTCAGTTTATTTATATAGCGCCAACTTACAACAGATGTTGTCTCAAGGCACTTTACAAGAAAATCAATTAAAATCATAGATGCATCATTACATATCAGTTCGAAAAAGGTTCCAATCTAAGGAACCCCAGCAGATCGAGTCATTGACTTGCAGCATACACTCATAGTCTTCTCCATATCTAAAAACCTGTAGGTCGTCTCTGCTCAGAGCATTGTGTTCCATACTTTCACCTTTCCCCCTAAAAGGCTTGTGGAAACATGCAATCAGGATTTCCTATGGCTTTCTATTTTGCATCTTCCAATTCATTGCCACCTTCGTCACCTTCTAGTTTCAGCCGATGGTAGGTTTGCATTTGCGCCACATTCTATTTATAATAAAGTTCCATTAGGTGTTCATTCCTTGGTATATTGTTTTATAACCACCTCCCACTCAAAAGGTCTCCACAAATTATCCTTCTACTGTCTGTGTTCCTTGGTCTTCATAATGCTGTTGGGTGTAATTTTCTCTAGCAACATTCTCGTGTCTTTATAAAACTGCTATATTTAGAATGAAATTAACTTTATTTTTATTATTATTATTATGTAGTAAATTTTTATCCATAATTCAACCAACACTAAGTAACTTTTCAACCATCATAACATATTTTCATAACTTCTACATCGACGTACAGCTCATTGAATGACACCTCTGTCATGGCCCGAGGGGGTCCGTAACACTGTAAGCGGCAATAAGCGACTCTGCAACACTAAACAACTACAAATGTGCAGACTGCTTTACGACATTCGTCTTTTCCCCTCGTTTCCTATTTTCAACATCCTCATATGAAATTGTTTTGCCACAATTCGATTCATTACCTCATCACTATTCATCCTTCACACAGCCACAAAAAACTGAAATGTACCTATTCCAACTGCAGGCGACCAGGAGATCAGGATTTTATGACACTATGCCCTGGTCCTCATGGGAAATGCAGTCTTTATAAGTGCAGAACACTACTGCTTTTGTCCGCACTGGCCGCCAAAATCGACCAAAACAGAAACTTCTTTAGTATTGTTTTAACAGTTATGGTTAGTGAGCAGCTTTATGTTAAAAACATAAACAATATTTAGGGTTTTAAAATAAAAAAAAGGAACACGAACGGCTGAAAACTCAGGAAGAAGATTGCACAAATGGAAGAAAGACTTTGCACACTCCCTTCTTTCCTGTCATTGCAAACATAAAATCCACCTCCTAAATTACAGCAAATATGATTAGATAGAATGTATGCATCTTGTAAATAAATACAGCTCATATCGGGAGCTTTCAATCAAGACAAAGGTTATTTTAACCCTACTACATTTACTTCAGTGAATTAAGGAAGATCTGAAAATATACTGAAAAAACCAACAACCTGAAAGCATGCCAGCGACACATTTTAATCCTTACATAACATGGTGAAAATATCATATCAAATCAGTCAAAAAGTGCTCCTGCCGCAGGAAATCCAAGCGGCCACAGCTGATGATCTGGGCGACGGGGGCCTCTGGGAGCCGAGGTGACTCAGCTGAGGACATATCTGCACGCAAAGCAGCCATAAACACCCCCAAATACACACGGATATACACAGGAGCTGGTGGCAGACAACAGTCACCCTGTCATCTTCGATTGCGGGTCGCTCATGTTGGGCCAGCGACACCTCGCACAAAGCAGAGTGGAGCTCGGCCCCCCTGGTGTCCCCCTGCCACCACTCAGAGACTGCCAGAGAGTTATTTCAGCTCAAAAGAGCAAACACAGGAATCAGTCTGTCAAGAAGGCTTGTTGCAATGTAAAAAACAATGCCAAATATCGTTGTCTGCAGTTTATAATAAACAAATGTGATTGGGGTTTTACCTAATCAGAACCAGTGTGATGTGAATGAGCAAAACCAGAATTACCTAGTGACCGAGTAACTTGTAGTTTTAAGCTCATCTAAGAAGAAACCGGAATTTTTCAACAGGAACTGAAAACATAAGCAGAGATTGCAAAGGGAAAAAAATACTAGATTTCCCTTCTCAGTTATGTCGAAATCTGTTAAACTTCACTGCAATTATTTTTCTATTAGTAAGAATCCAGCTTAATGAAACATTTGGGCTCCAGGCTCCTTTCAGAAGCCCAGGGCCTAACATGTGTTCGGCAGATGGCACAGAGTAAAATGGCACGGATGTTATTCAGCTGTATATATATCTCTCACAGACCCTCCAAGAATGTCCACACAAGGCCAAGCATTATGGGGGCTGAGCTGCCGTGCTGCTGCGTAGCTGCTTCTGTCTGCATACGTTTCATCTGGACAAAGTTCAGACGATGTGAAAAATATACAGACAACACCTTCTGCAGTTTGTCGTTGAGGTTAGGTTTCCGTCATAAGGCTTGGTAAAGCTCTATATTCACGCTTAAAGACATTTTCCTCGCTTTCAGTGTTTTATTCCATGTTTTAATTCTGTCTTACCCTCTTTTTTTTCCAATTCTCTCCATCTTTCCTATCTTGCTTTCTTCCTCCCTCTCTCCCTTCCTGCAGTCTCTTTGTAGTCCTTTCTTTTTCAAATCCTTGTATCGGTTATTCCTTCCCTCCTTGCTTGGTTTACATTTCTCTTTTATCCACACATTTTTGGCCTGCGTAGGGAAGCGACATCACAGACAACCATGCAACAAAACATGTTAAATTGTTAGAGTTACCAAAAAAAAAATATCCTGAATTTACTAGACACATTTATTCATATAAAATACACCAAAATAAGATATTTCCAGTGTAGTTCATTCGTCTTACAATAAAACCTACATTATATCAAACTGTAGCAGGACTTTGTAAAAAAAATTTAAAGTTGCAAAGAACTCTGATTTTGCCACAATGCCTCACACTAAAAACCCCATGACAACCTTCACTTTATAAGACAACTGCTGCTGTTGAGAGTGGATAACAGATTTCATAATGCATCTTTGTTTAATAAAAAAGTGTTCAATCGAAAGCAAAAACGTAAGAACAAGCAGGAACACTGAATCTAATTAATATGAATTATGAAGAAATAATGCATTCCCTTTTGCTATCTGAAACTATTTTGTTGCAAAGACTCCAAGTAGTGAGCGTATTTTCTGAACCACCATAAATAAACCTCATGACTAAATGACTAATGTGTTTGCAAACGAATTTACACTTCATATGGACTCCTTTCCATCCACACTGTACAGAGATAGATGAACAGAGGATTTCCTTCGGCAAAAGATCGCTATCACTTACTCTTGTCTACGTGACGTAAACCCTTTACGGAAATACAGATAAGCTGCAGGAACCCCTCTGCGTACACGTGTAGTTTGGCACTGCCCGAGTTGTCACAGGTTAGCGTGAGCGCAGAAAGGGAGGCTCCAGGAAAGGCGTAATCAGACGCTTCATCAGCTGTTGGCAGAGAGATCCCTGCTGTACCTATTCAAATTTGAAGCATCTACCTGCAGAGATCTATCTGCAAAGCGAGCGTGTTAAATATGTAAACAACATTTCATTATCTGTAGTGCAGAGAAATCACAATGACAAGTTAAAAATATTAAAATAGTTCACTGTATGCGTAATGGATCTACATTTGAATGCAACTTTCTGAAAGTAGTGAAAAAAATATAATTCTTTTTTCATTATATTCTTATCATTTTAGTTCATCTCAATAGTTCTGTATTTATACCCCTTGGACTTTTTATTATTATCATATTAAAACAAAAATCCTGCTTACAAAAAGCAAATGGAAATTTTCCATTTTTTCCCCTCTTAACTAATAAAAATCATGGAAATGTGCTCATTTTTTTTAAATTTTTTTTTTACACATTCCAGGGCAAAAAACAAACAAAACACAAACCAGGGGCATGCCTTCACCAGCACAATACATTTCATTGAAATATTTTTCAATAATTCTTGGTACAAACCAGTTCATGCTCAGTCGGACTGGACAGATGTGGTCAGTAAATAAATACATGGATATATGTTTAATAGGAATGGATCTAAAATCTTTTATAATGGCTCTGACTGTGTTTTGTGATGGTTTTTATTGATGAGACTAAATAGTTTTGTGCTTTCTTTTTGCTTGGGCTGTGGAGGAGTACCTTGAACTCAGCTGAAGCAAGTTACTCTGACAGGTTTGGTTATAACATCTGGATTTCCAACACGGGGGAAGACCATGTGCTCTTTATCCATAGTTTGTATCAATTCTTTTTACTTTTGTGATTTGCTTTTTGTTAATTTTGTTAATTTTTTTGTTCATTTAATTTATTCCTTAAGCTAACAGTGTTTACTTACTTTTATAAGTTAGGAGATGTTCCCTTTTCCCTCTTCCCTCAGTATTGATCTGCTCTGATCAGCAAGTATTTAAGTCCCTTTTTATTGTTGTGAAAGAGATCAGTTTGTTGTTTTGTAAGATTGAGGTTTTGTTAAACCTGTGTTGCCTCATGTAACTGTTGCTTGAATTTTGTTATTTTGGGGAAATAAAACCCATTCGTCGTCTAAACTATCACCATGTCTTCATGCTCGGTCTGTCACAGAGTGCTAAGTTAATTTGATCTCAAGTCTTCAGCATCATTTAACAGCATGACTGCTCTGTATCTTGCATCCTCACATCAATTACCCGGAAAACCAATAGATTTACCCAAAAGGATGCAGACATTACTATATGGAATGTTGGGGATCTTTGGTTTAGGGTGATGCGCAGTATTCCGTTTTGCCACAACACAAACCTTTCTTCCTTTTTTATTTTTAAGATTTTCTTGGGACTAGTAGACTTCATAAACAGTAATTTGACAGAATTACATGCTGTAAATGGAACAATGACAACCTTACTTAGGACTACAGGATGCTCTACCAACTGAGTCCCCAGAGTAAATTTTCTACAGGTTTTCTGTGCACAGCTACTCTTATCTTAAGACCTTGTTTGTGGAAAGCGTGCATAATGACTGTTCCCCGACCACAACTGTAGATCTCTGCAGCTCTTCCACAGTCATGATTGACCTCTTGGTTGCTTCTCTGATACATACTCCACTTGGGAGTCTGATTTATAATTCAAAACCCATTTCAGATTTTCTTTTTACTATCAAACATTTCAAATACCTTCAATCCTTTTGTTTATGCTTTACTTTTTTTTTTGGGTCACTTTGTGTTGTGTCTGTTTTACAACTCACTGTACTTCCTGAAATCTTTAACGCTTGATCCGAGAACATGAGCGACGCCTTCAGGTCTGTTCGTACGTCAGGATTTCGGGGGCTGCTGACGTTGACCCCTTTTTGTTAGATGCTCCCTTTGTGGTCGAACTCTCCACTGTACCGAACGAAGGAAAAGAAAGGCCTCCTCTAACAGTCGGTCATGCCCCAGTGCTCCTGGCAACAACAGGTCCCAAGGACTCAGACCTGCCTGGCCTATATTGGCTCGGCTCTCCATTAGCGTTGGCGACACCAGCCCCCTGTCAGCTGTCCCATTCGGGTACGGCCCGGTCCTTTATTAAAGCTTTGATGACCGCTGAACAAAGGGACGTCCTATGTTTAGATGATAGAATGTAAGCAACTGGTTTTCTGCTTGGGCAACGCAAGACAAAAGCCTCCTTCTGAATACAGCGGAGTACGCAAGCGAGAACGAGGGAGAAAACTGGAGAGGGAGGAAGGAAAAAAAATTGGAATTTGCCCCATACTATTAACGGATTTCTGCATTAGGATTACTTACATTCAACGAAAAACTACACAGGTGGATATGATGCATTGAGAGCAACAGGTAAAGACCCACTGTAGTGGTATGATAAGCTTGAAAATCAAAACTGAAGGACGTCGGCAGTACAAATTTATCATGTAATTGTCAACTATTTCCTGAACCAAACAAAAGGTAACACGTTTGCACTATACCACATTGACTTACATTTTCTTGATATACAAAATTTATTTAGTCGATTCAAAAAAGAGATTGGTACAGAAACAGGAGAAACTGTGAGTGTCCTAATATTGTGTCTTTCAGATGTTGCATCAAAAAAAAGCTCCCTGTTGTGATTCTTGCATTAAAGACACTCAAAGCAATAACAAATATGTATATTATCTATATTACTCTATGAAAAAGAGAAATGATTTATTATAAAAACTTTAAAAATAATTAAATTACTAAGAAAATATATTTAATTGTCCATGCAAACTGAATGAAGCAAGTATTTACTTTTCACATTTGCCTAACGAAGAACAAAGGGTTCAAAGGGATGTTTGAGCGGTTTCTCCTTGATTTTCCTACCCTGCCCCCTAAACCTGTGTGGTTGTATCAACCCAAACCAGCTGCATGAAAAACAGCCGATCTACCGGATTTGGTTTGTGCACGTACCTGATCATGGCTGACTTGTAGGGTGCTCCCGGTGCCATGGAAAGTCATTTGCACTGGGGACAGGGTCAGATAGGTCACGAAATCCTTCCCAGTCTGCGCATCACTGTACTGCACCTGAAGGAATTATGAACAATGCTGTTTGAACAACGAATAAACAGAATTAAAACCCAGACAACCCTTAGAAAGCAGGCGTCTTTATTTAAATTATACATGACAGACCAAACATAGTCTATGACATAATTACAAAGTGATATGGAAATGATTTTCAAACATGGTCTAAAGTCTAAAACCTGAAGCAAACTGTATTCATTCATATGCAGTCAAATTAGATTAACCCAACATTTTATCGGATTTTGTCCCTCGTTCCTTCCACTGTCCAACAGAGCACCACTTTGTAATGGCTAAGGAATATTTGAAATTTGAAACACTGGGGTTCGTTGGTGAAATGTACAAAAGCGTAAAGTAAGAACACTTCTGCAAGGTACTGTATTTGTCACCGCATTATGGCAACAGAAAAGAAGAACAAGTGAAAGTGAGTATGATGGAGAGGGGGCATCCGAGGTAGTGGTCACATAGCGCGTGACCTTTCTGAATTGAAAGGTTAGATCCGCAGGCATTCCTGAATGCTGTGCAATCAGGACTGTTATGACACACTGCTCCGCTGGGACAGACTGCTCCCTGAGATGTAAGCGCTTTCAGTAACCCTGGATGCTTTGCCTGCCCTACTTCTCACTGGCTGCTTCCTAGTGTTCGCCCTGTGCACTTCCATGAGTTTCCCTGGCCTACTTATGCCCAGAACAGCTGCAGGCATCTTAATAAATAACACATATAACCTTGAGAACTGAAAGAGGGGGAAACATCTGACTAATACAGAGACAGGAGGTGCAGAAAGACTAAGAGGGGACATTTATGATTGAAACTGGCTTTGAAATACAATTAGAAAAAGAAAGATAATGATCAAGTGGGTATGGAAACTAATATATTGTCTGGTAAAGGCCTCTCTTCATGGTAAAACTACAGACTTTGATGGCTTATTTGATGGGGTGTATTGGTGTTACGTGAGAGACACACAAAGTAGTTGAATACAGTTTAATGGGAGGAAATGGTTTCCAAAGATGTATCTGAAAAGGATTGCAGGCAACCATTCCTTTATAACTTTAGCTTTAATTTTAGATTGTTCCGTCCTGCTGAAAGCCGGACCTCCAACCCAATCTTTCTGCTCTACATGCAATTAAAGATTTCTTACTTGGGTTGCCTTATTTTCAGTTTATTCCACATTCCCCATCAATTTTAAGCACCTTTTGCTTTCCTGATTAAGATAGGCATCCTCGCAGCATTGCGCTGCCACCACCTACTGTCATAGTGGTTGGCAATGTTCCATGTAAGCAGTGAACTGTCTATAATATGCGCATCATCCCCCACCTGATTTTTGGGAAATGGCAAAATAAACAATTTTGATTATTTTAATTACACTATTTTCTTCATGCAAGTAATCTATAAAGCTCGGATTTGTAAAGTGTATGAATTCTAGTTTTAAAATTCATTTTATTTCTGTTAGGATTTAGATTTTTGCAGCTCCTCCAAAGTTGCATCTGTTGATCATGTAAATGTCTAAGCTGTTCAAAGATATTTTTATAACTTAGGTCTACTTTTAACTTTATCAATGACCTGATCACAATGTTTCTCTATTTATATCCGAATGTTCACTAAAAAACACCCAAAACCTTAATAGAGCAGCAGGAGTAATGCTAAGATTAAACTATGAAGCTTATAAAGGAAAATCGTTGAGAAGGATTTTACTAGATACTACTGCAGATCTTATACCGAAAAATAAATAACCCATGCATTATTAAGAACATAATTTAAATATGTGTTAATTTGAATTGCTCTATTACCCTAATAAAAAAACAATAGAAAACAATACAGTTGTTTAAATGTAATAACATGTGAAAATGTTTAAAAGGTATGAGTACTGCAAGGCACTGCAGTTTGGACTTTCTACAGTGGTAAGTAAACTTTAAACTCACTGGAGAATAAGGTTGAGTTAAACATGATGATGCTAAATCATGTTTCACATCCTTTAAAAGAGTCCAATTAGCAAGCATGTGGGAAAATAGAATTCGGCTTTCGAATGCAAGTATAATGAATTTCCTGGCTCCCAATCTGCATATTTATGTTGACAGAATTTTTTTTAAGCCTTTTAATCACAGAAAGCACGACTCATAAAACAAGTCTCCGCATGTGTATGTGTGCTCATTTTTCTTTTGAATGCCCTAAATCTCTTCACCGGATCAAAATTTTATCTTATCAAGACCACTACTTGGTGGCTGTAAATGCTTAGCTTTTGGGCATGCACATGTACGCACACACACGGCGGCTGAATACGATCCGTGACTGAAAGCTTCCAGAGTGGTGCGTGTGTGTGTGTGTGTCTTTCTTTCTGGATGAATTACGATCAGGCAGTCGGACACATGGAAGTTTGGCAGCCCGATCGTAATTCACACTCAAGTACAGAGAGATAGGAACATGTTTCCACGAAAACACGAACAACCGTGCAATGCTACATGCGGCGCACGCAGACAGCACATGCTGGCATGAGAGCGTGCGTGCGTGTGTGTGCACACCTGCTGGTGAGATGGTTTCCCGGTGATAAATTGTGGAACGCTATCTGATATGAGTATGAATGATGAATGTAGTAAAGTGAATTGTGGAGAAAAAAACCCCTCCGTCTTCCCAGACAGGTAAATCTCCAACAACTTTTCCAGACTTCAACATAAACGCGAGAGACTGAAAGAAACGTGGAAAAGAGACAAGAACAAAAAAAAAAGGGTGACCATACAATGATTCTGTAACAAAAACTCCCTGCTGGAGAGTTTGGAAATCTTGTATACGATTGAGTTCAGTAAAATAGCTTGAGACGTTTGTTTACATGCAAATGTCCAAAAGATAGGAATGTGTGATGTATGGCGTAATCATGCTGAACACTGGGCACTTGGCCCATATCATAAGCTGATGTTCTCTGAAATATTTAGACTTTTACATAGGGATGCGCGATAAATCGGCTTTAACTTCAATATGGGTCCATGATAGCCGTTTCAATAGGGGAGCTGGTCATGTGATTGCTGTTTGGTTATGTTACAGTCATATTGATGCACCAAAGGATTGAGGGAGGTTTAACTGATGTAGACAAGCATTATCAGCGAGTCAAAAAGTCATATCGATGAATTTTGAATTGTTTACATTCAATGAATAAAATTTGGAGATTCTTGTATTTTCGTATTAAGTGATAAAACTGAAATAATATTGATGTTTATTGTTTCGTTTTTCGATTTCTTGTCTTTGTATATGCTTTTCTCTTGGCTATATAAATACTAGTAGAAAAAACAATAAAAATCATATTCAACAGCTCTAGAAAGGTTTTGAAACAATCACATAGAATTTTCCGTTAAAAAACAAACAATAAAATATCTAATTAATAAAACCAATTTTGGCCATAACTGCCAAGCGCTAGAGTGGTAGAATAATGCTGTGGAGATGATTCAACGCAAGCAGTATACGGACACTAAACAAAAATGGTGAATTACAAAACGTAGTACCTTTCAAATGAACCATTAGATGGTTCAAAACCATCTTTAACACACTTACCAATCAAAACAGGTTTAGGAACAAAAAAAAGAAAGCTAACACTTTGCTTGTTGAAATACCCTGAGGTGGACCTTATTAAAATGTTTATAGTTCCTTTGCATCCTTATATGATATTTTAGAACACATTAACTAAGTTACTTAAAATAGTTCATACAAAAATATCTTCTGAAGAGCTCAAGTAACACCCTGGCAGAAGTTAATAGAGTAAAACTATCATGACGATGTCTAAATAAATATGGCACTGGCAATTCTCAGCTTTATATAGTTGTTCATTTTCAGTCACATTCTCTAAATATCCCTCTTGTTTCTCATTCTTCTTGGAAACCTCAGATAAAAAAGGAATACAAAAAGATGATAGAGTCCAGAAATTAGCCGAACTATTGTTACAGCAGAGAGTTTCTCGGTCAACTTGCATATTCCATTTTGCTGAGCTTCTGATAAAAAAAGCCAAGATTGTCTGAGCTCTTTAAGGATTCACCATCAGCTTTTAACAGCGGGCAGGAAACAAAGTTGACTGACCCGCCAACATCTACAGGATCCCCTCGTTTGAAACTGAAATAACAAACTGCCCATTCTTAAATCCGGCTCGCCCGATTTGAGTGCATCTGTGGGCAGATGCATTCTAAGCAGGCCCGACTAATCATCCCTGGTCCCGTCACAAAACACAGCCTCTAATCCACTTCCTTTGGAAACAAAGAAGCAGGAGAGTTATGCAAGGCTTGCAATTGATCAGCGGGACTAATGTGGAGCGACCTCTGACATCTGGCTTCTAAAGCTGGATAGCTCGTTTTCCAATGGCTCGCTTTATTTGGGCAATATAAACATGTAGAAATGCTAAAAAAAACAACAACGACAGTCACCGTTTATTAAGCTGGGCAAAATCTATGTTATATAAACAAACAGGAGGGTCAAGGGCCAATAAAATCAGGCAAATAAATGTTGACATATGAAAACAAGGCAAAATTTCACCATGCTGTAAGAGTATCTTGTGAAGCAAACACTTAGCAGGAAGGTTGCTGCTTTATTTCAGCTTAAATGCTTGGGTTTTACAACACAGCACAACTAGAAGGGAGTAATATTGACTTCGTAGCAGTCAAGGCCCCACTGGGAAAAAAAGCTGACATTACGAGTGACGATCAATTAGGCTCCATAATAAGCCACTTCAGTGAAGTCAAGAGTACTCAAGTAGACTGCTGGTATTCTTTGGACTTCCAGGAATAGCAGGATGTAGAGGCTGAACAAAAGGCTCTACTCCTGAAATGTACTCACCATTAAACTCTTTATAAACTGACACAAAGCAACATTTAGGTTCTAGTGAAATCTGTCCCGTTCATGAGATCCTCAGTTCTCAGAACAAACAGGATTATATTCTCGCAAATTGTTTTTGTTGTTGGCATTTCCTTTTCTGAAAGACAGGAATTTTAGCCTTGATCGCAGGAATTTGTTGATGTGACTTATCAGATTAAAAATAGGTTTTGTCACAGAAACACGACATTAGGTGTTAAAATAAAGTAGCTAAGCGGATAAAAACAGCCTGTTAAACTGTTGACAGAGCTGAAGAAAAAGTTTATTAAAGTGTTTTTGTTTAGTATTGGTGAAGAAACTTCTGTTGAACAGGGTAATTGGTGACTGTATCGTTTATTCAACTGGAGAAAAAACGTGGAAGATCTAGGAAAATAACACTCAGTAACCAAACACTTATTAATCAAAGCTTAATCCATGGTTGAAAAAGTCAGGACAAGGACACTGAATGTCCTGCTGCCACATATATATATATATATATATATATATATATATATATATATATATATATATATATATATATATAGTATCGGATCTAAAGTACAAATAAGATCAACTTTTCATATCCCATGCATGAACTGTGTCATACAATTTTTTTTATGACTTCAAGACAAATAGTACATTTTACATACTATTTTATTAACTTAGCTTTAAATTAGTGTTTTAGTTTGGTTGTGCTGTAAATAACTGAATATCCATGGAGATATAGAAAGACAACAGAAACAAATTGTCTTTTTATGTTTCCCGCTCTCACAGATACTCATGAGAACACTTAGAAACTTGTCTTGTGAAAGAGCTCATTAAGTACAGAATGACGTTAAACTGGGAAAAAATATGCAGACCTAGATTTATTTATTTTTCAAGAGAAAAGCAACTTGCAGATAATGAGAAGAATTGTTTCAGATTCCAAAGAAAGTGCCAGAGTTAACACACCCTCGATCTCTTCATACCAAGCCTGCGGTGGCACAGCACTGCCATCGCCGCCGCCAAATGTTGAGAATTCAATTAAATACGATCAATAGTATCAAAATACGTTATGCTGCATATTCAAATAAGCAAAAAATGCAACGCTGGCACTTGTGGGTGCTTGATTTAAAGGTTTACAAAGGGGCTTGATTGCGGCGGTAAAAACAAAATTAATTGCTGAGTTTCGCTGAACAAACGCAGACACAGGCGTGTGGCAGCGACGCGCACACGGAGGGCCACCGAGTGAGCAGAGACTGTGCGCCGAGCCAGCAGAGCATTAGCAGTCTGATTTATACCGCCGACAAAACTTGTTTTCGAAAATTGCTCTTCACACAAATATGCCGCAGACTGCAGCTGGAAGCCATCAACGGCCCAACAGAAATGAAGCGTGATGGGATTAGCCGCCCCCAAAATGTATTTTCTAAAGCAAATCCCAGAGTACACAGGGAGCAGAGGAATTGGAAGAGATTGGAAACAAACTGTTGGTCCTTTGAACGCTCGCAGCAGATAACGCATTTTGATCTCGGGTGGAGAGACGAGAGCGAGCGATGGAGATCAGAAGGTGGGAAAAAAGAAAAAGGGTGTGTTTACGTATGCGTTAAAAAAGAAAAAAACTGCCAGACAGGCTACGAGGTGTAGTCGGCACGGCTTGATGTGGTTTCTCTACATGGCCAAAGGAGGAAGTGGGGAGAGGGAAGAAAAAACAGAGTGAAAGTGTGAGAAATCCTGGGAACTGGAGTGAATGGATATCAGCGACAGCCACCTGCCAAGGAGAGTGTTTTCATTAACGCGGGATTTCCAACATCAAGTTCTGATTCCAGTGCAGCTAAGAGAGTACATGCCAGCTTTTTCCTCCAAAATCCATCTGCAAAGTTAAGTTCGCCACGATCTCATGAGACGTATTCCAGCTGATTAGAATCTTGGATGAGTTGTTGTTTTGGATACAGGCACATTATAAACACAGGGAAGGGCATTTATCTTTTTTAAACACAAACCTGGAATGTTGGATATGTTGTGTTGATCCATTTACACAAACTTTGTTAAAGAGGAAAGCGAAAGGCTTTTCTTGCCCTCGGTCTTCAAAGATTCTGTGTCACTGAATCTTCAATATGAAGTTTTTTTTTTTTTAGGGTACAGATAAATAATTTTCACCCTAATTTTAAAGAACTCCATTGTATTAAGATATGCCTGAAGTTGATAGTAAAACACTACAGGCTATTTGAGAAAAAAAAACAAAAAAGAAAAAAAAAACGGTTGTGTAATATTTTCCACAACAGGAAACAACAGCATCAGGATTGGTGTAACCTCTGAGGGAGGCTACGAGTGTGTCACATCTGCTGTTGCTGCCAATTACGCAGGATTACGGCTTATGGAAAACAGGGCATGCTGTTTCCTCATTTAGTTTTAAATAAACCATTAGCCAATTCATAAAGTAAAAAAAAAAAATCAATTTACAAGCTTTAATTTACATCATCTGTTGAAACCAGATATTTACTCTGTTACAGTCTAACCTTTTATCAGCTTTATCGTGTATATTAAGGGCAGTTAGGGTTAGATCAAAAATAATTTTTAGTTCATATTCTTAAACTAAGCCTTATTTGCCTTTAAATTTTTTTTGTAAACACAGGTGACAACATCATGACATGAAGTTGCCATTTCCCAATCAGACTATAAGTGGGCTTAGCAGGTAGGCTTAAGCTTTTGTCTCTCAAGAATTCCCTTGGTGGTAGCCAGGTTTCTTTAATCCATTGTAAGGTAGTCACTGTGCTCTGCTTACGTGGATGATATATAAGGACATTACAAGATTCCTAATCTGACAATGACTGCCTTATCAGATTTCAAGCAATGAAAAACCTCGATTTGTACTTTCCGGTACACAAAAGGGTGCCTTAATAAAAGGCCTCCAATGAAGGGTTTTTGGATGATTAAACAATAACATATGATCTCTCTCAGCACATATTCCTTAAAAGGTTTGCCCAACATAGCTCTGTAAGCAAGCAGAGGTTTTCATTACAAACCCAGAAGATATGAAACATCCTCTCAAAGGAAAACACATTGTCAGCATGTCTCAATTACAGCCTGAATTCTTCACCGAAAAAAAAAAAAACACACGCAGGGATCAGCGCGCAAACCGAAACTCGGCTGTGTTTTTACTCCCAGAAATGTCTGCAAGCATTTACAAGCAAAGACACACCACTGTGTTATATTTTACAGTAAATATGTTTAGGAAACTACAAGAATGCCAACTTTACAGGCAAACTTTGCCCGGCTCATCCAGTTCCACTAAACAGAACCTGCTGTTTGAGTGTGTGTGTGTGTGTGTGTGTGTGTGTGTGAGTGTGTGTGTGTGTGTGTGTGTGTGTGTGTGTGTGTGTGTGTGTGTGTGTGTGTGTGTGTGTGTGTGTGTGTGTGTGTGTGTGTGTGTGTGTGTGTGTGTGTGTGTGTGTGTGTGTGTGTGTGTGTGTGTGTGTGTGAGATTGGCCAGGCAAGCAGAGCTCTCTCAGGTTACATCCACACAGGGAGACTAAGAGCAATAACAAAGACGTTTCAAAGGAACCCTCAGCAGGTTAAGATAAAATGTTTTAGCGCAAACTGATAAAAAGCATCTGCGGCTTAAAGACGCAGGCGCTGGCATCAGCCCGCAGGTATGTACAGATTGAAACAGACAACGGATTCTCTCCCGAGTGGAACACACACACGGTCTGCCGTGGGAGAGGGTTTATGATGAGTGTGGCTGCTTTGGTACCGACAAACCTACCTGCGAAGATAATGCACTTAATCCAGTTCTGCCAACAATGTCCAGATTAAATCACTTATTGTGCTTTAAATTCACCACTTAATGTTTTACATATTTAATGACGCTTTAGCAAAAAAAAAACATCAATAATTGATCATATTTGATTATAGGTATGAAACAGCCAAACAACAAATACTGTTTAGAACATATCTGACGGCAGAGAGTCACAGCTGACTGTGTAGAACTACTATGGTATTAATGATTATCAGGCTTAAAGTTAACATTAAATCTGACATTTTCCTAATTCAGGACAGTATGAATAACTAGTTATTTTTATTGGTTAAATCCAGGACTACTAAGCACAATTTCTGTTAAGATCATATTTTTAGAAGATAATATAAAATCTCAAAAATGATCTTTTGAATTATTTAGTGTGAGCTAAAATGAAAGCACTTATTGTGTACTTTGTGTATTTATCTTCTTTAAACAATTTAGCAAGTGAAAGTCGGGAGTTTTGCACAGAAAATCAGGTAAAAAGGGAAATTTAGAGACATCTTTGTGTCAGCTCTTCGAATCTTACCTGGAAACCCTGGATGTGAGCCAGGTAATCAAGCTGCTGTGCTGGCTGTACAGAGACACTACAGGCCAGGTTCTTCCCCTTTGTGGGTAGCGACCCATCTGCTGGGGGTGACTGACCGTTGAGCAGCATCTCCCTGGCCATGGTAGCAGTGGGGCTGGGTGAGGCAGATGAGCCGCTGTAATACGGAGAATGTCCTGGGGGTAGGGGAGCAGAGCAGGACCCAATGTCTTTGGATGCTATGAAATTGACGGACCCTCCTGTGTTGTTGTTGCTGCTGCTGTTGCTTGGTGTGCTGCTCGCCTGCTTCCTGCTGGCTTCCATCTCCTGATAGACGTCGGGGCTGAGGTGCAGGAGACCCTTCTGGGCTGGAGGGATGAAAGAAGATGGGATTAAATCCTAAATAAACTGTGAAGATAATTGGGTGGAAAGACAAATGTGGTGATAAGATCCCACTGTTACTAATAAACTGGTAAAATGAATCATTTGTATATTAATGCTCCTTCAAGGAAAAGACTAAAAATCTGCTGGAATTTTCGACTATAAAAATAATATTAATAACATTCAAGCTAAATTACATTCTTAGTTCAATCTTGCAAATTGTCCAAAAAAACAGCTTTGTAAATATTGCTCTATAGTGAATGGATGATGATAATGTGAAAACTATGCTTAAAAAACTAAATACCTCCAATTATTGTAGTTTTGTTTTTTTTAAATACGATTTTTGCTTAAAAAGTCCTTAGCAAAATCAGGAACACTCATTCATATTATTACATCATTTCTCTCTTTTGTATGAAAAAAAAACTGTTTTCTTTAAAGCATATGCTGGCTTACAGATGGCAGCACCTGAGGACATCTGGCATCAGATAATAAAGACGTTAAACAAAAACAACAAACTTATGATAACGTAATAGCCTGAGATTATCAGTTAAAAGCTTTATACAAGTCCGAGATGAAAAGAAAATTGCTTACATGCTTTAAATTAAATAGTAAATTACCATTTTATCAGGAATTGACTGCAACAAGTACTGCCAAGAAGGAGGGAAAAACATGCAGCAGTTAACTTTAGAAAAGTCAAAGGAGATCTAAAAGTTACAAACAGGATTCCAACTGTTTTAAAACTATTATTATAATATTTGCCTAATTTGTTTAGCTTCTTTCAAATAAAGGATGCCAAAGTAGAAAATCTTCAAATATTTAGTCTTTACTACTCGTTTTTTATATATATGACCACTATCTAGTCATGAAACCACACAGTACCACAGTAGCTTATGATTCTGCATTTTGGGAAAAGGATCATTTTCTACTATTCATCAAAAAAACCCTAGATAAGCTAAAATAGAGAAACGATTGATGGATTCTAAATATTAGTCATTTCTACCAATCACCCACCCTTAGTTTGGAATCCAAATGTAAAATGAATATTTTTACTTTCAATTTTTTCAGGGATTTTCAGGGAAAGCAGAAAAGTTTTCAAATTGCCCTACTTTGATTTTAGCATGTGTATGAGTAAACAAATAGACAAAAAACCACAAAAGAAAGACCAAAATTGTCATCACAAAGAAACAATAGCAATACAATTATTTAAAATATATAGCTTTGAAATTTTATTACTTTTATTTTTTTAACTAAATTAAAAAGTTTTCACTTTTCATCCAGACTTGGACAAAGTCAGCTATGTTTGTATTAAGATAGAATGAAACACGTAATCAGATTAATGGAAGAAATTAGTTGGTTGAACTTAATTGCAACTAGAGTGATCAGTGTAAGGGGATAACAGCTTTTAGATCTTCAAAAGGTCTAAGCACTATGTATGTATCGTTCCAATTTCACGTTACGTTGAGTTTAAACAGTGTTGACTGAGAAACACACCATCTCTCTGCCTCACTCTCAATTGAACACACAAAGCATCCACTGAAATCAACAGAGACTCAGTGACATAATCCTTAATGGAAAGGCAGAATCAGCTAAGTAGCATCCTGTCCTACGTATGAAAATCTTGCAAGACCAAAGACCTGACAAACCCTGGATGAATTCCTCTGGATCTTAAAGAAACGTTATGGCAATTCAGATACAGGAAGTTCAAAAACTTTACTGTTTGAATAGGATGCAGTTCTAAAAAAAAACATGCTGAACTCCAAGACTTTGTTCTGTTCATTTCAGAGACAATTTTATGTCAGTGAGTAAAAAACTCGAGATGGTCCTCACAGACTAAGGTCGGAACAAAACTTTGAGTTCAACACTTGATCAAAGCTGCGGGTTTGAAAAACAAACATGTGAGGCGTGTCAGAGGAAGAAGACACCAGACAATGATGAGCTTGTGAGGGAGTCATAATAAAAGAGGATGTGAGGATGAGTGGATGCTAAAACCCCGCGAGGAGCCCTCCAAGCCCCATCCAAGGTCAGCAAAGACAGGAAGACCAGCTGTCTTTGTGCCTGCGTGTCTTGTCTGTGATCGTGTTTGTGTGCGGACTAACAGCTGGTAGAGAAGTGCTGGAGCGAGCACCATGACTGACAGGCCACTTCCTGTTTCACTTAACATTTACCATCCGCCACACAACGGCGGAGATTTGAGCACTTGTAGTAAACCCGTGTCTAAGGTTTCTGGGAACGTGATGACAGCGTTTCCCATTCCAAACACAGGGAGAAGCTGGCTCTAAGTCCGAAAAAGAAAAAGAAAGAAACCCTGAAGGAAAACGCCATTGAAATCCAAGGCTCATTAATCGTCCTACAACAAACCGCCTTTCGCCAACTGTGACACAAAGTCAAGGATGTTCTCTCCACTATCCCCCCCCCCACCCTTATCCAAGCATAACCTGAGGACACAGCGGCGTAAAAATAATAGAAGTTATCCAGCATGACATCAGAATACTGAAGGAGTGTGCATGTGAGGGTGTCTGCATGT
>JAVLVB010001131.1:1940950-1953768 GCA_032876305.1 Orestias chungarensis
GATAAATGCGAGCGAGAGAGAGCGCTGTGTTGTTCCTGAGGGGGTCCCACCCAGACTCAGTGTCCGGTGGGCCAGGGGAGTGCTGGAGGGAAGCCAGAGCCGAGCATGAGACTGATCGAAAACAGATAGGGCTGGAGCCCGCCGCTATAAATCACCAGTGTGGAGCAAGACCTTTACATAGTTCACACGCACACGATGCACACAAACACACACACATAAGCAGCAGGAAATGAATTGTGGCAACTCAAGTGAAAAGCCCTGCTGCAGCACC
This sequence comes from Orestias chungarensis, assembly GCA_032876305.1. Classification (NCBI taxonomy): domain Eukaryota; kingdom Metazoa; phylum Chordata; class Actinopteri; order Cyprinodontiformes; family Cyprinodontidae; genus Orestias; species Orestias chungarensis. Next base: position 1,941,222 of record JAVLVB010001131.1, read on the forward strand.
CATGGGAATGAAAGGGAGAAAAATCACTCCTCTGACTTTGTTTTCTTCTGCTTTCTTTTTACGCTCCCTTTCTGTCTCTGAGCCACCCTGTTTGCTGGAGCTGCATCTTCCGTGGATCACTTGGGGGGGGCAGACACACACGGTCTGGAATGATGTGTGTGAGAGAACGAACGAAAGACACATGACTACAAGAGAAGCCCACGACACATTCGCTATTTTTTTCAACACTAATGCAAATTTACTCTTTTATTTAGAGGAGAGGAGTGTTGGACCTACTCCATGAAACTCTCCTGTATGGCACACGGGCCAGATTGTTGACCAACAGTTATAAAAAAGTCCTGTTTGAAGTTTTCAACAAGCCAGGATTCAGTGCACATCACCTTGTCTCCATCCTCGTGTAATACATGGTGGTGGTAGCATCACGCTAAGGTTGTTCTACACTGGCTAGAAAAGTGGTCAGAGTTCATTGTAGCTGATTCAATAGAAGGTGCCACTGGAAGAAAAAAATGGACGGTGCAGCAGAGGCTCATTTCCAGGACAACATTGGGACTAAACATTCAGCCAGAGCTACAAAGGAATGGTTTAGATCCAATTATGCTGATATTTAAGAATATCCCAGTGAAGGAGCAGACCCAAATCCAATTCAGTATTTGTGGCAAGATTTGAAAACTGTGTTCAAAAATAATATCCTCACAGTCTTTTAACATAACCTTGTTCTGCAAAGCAGAATTGGCTAAGATGGTTGTCCTTAGCTGTATACAGCCGAAAAGTACGGCACAAAATCAGAAAACACATAATGTCGATACTGTTGCGGAAAGCTGTAGTCACGATGCCACTATCGTCGTAGGCATTAAACTCTTTTGCAAAGAGGTCGTGGTGACACAAAACGTCAAAAAAATGCATTGTTGCAAAAACAATTTGCATTTGCAAGTCCTTCTATTTATTAAATTACCAAAAACCTCAAACTGGTGCATTTAATAGCAAGAAACATAAAAATTTTAGATTTCTGTATAGCAACTGTGACAAGAAAGAATTTCTAAGCAAATACTATTAAAAAACTGTTTGATTATAATAAACTGTATTAAAATTCCTTTAAATAAGGTTTTATTGTGTCTCTTCTACAAGGACTATCTCTCCAACTGCTTGTTGCCTTACTGATGCTACGTTGATGTTTTCAAGTTTAACTGTAATCACTTTTTCAGAGTTAATCAGCCCTTAAATTGTATTATTAGCCTAGTTTGTTCTGCAGGATTTTCTAATGGGTGCTATTTCTTATGCTTGAGAACACCAAATTAATGATGAGAGCAAAGACATTTCCCCATGTTTCCAGTGCAGTAATGAACCAGAAATAAACCAGAGGGAGAAATCCTAGACACACAACTGAACTGTTAGAGGGTGAAGCTCCATGTCTGCCAGTGGGGAATGAAAGATAAGGAGATCTGTGCGGAGGACTGAACCTCCTTCCATTGTGTGTGCAAACCAGGTTAAAAACTATATGAAACACCAGAGTTTTGTGCGTATAAACAAAGGTTTCCAATTGCTTTTTTTCACTGTTGTATCTAATACTTGTTTCATGCAAGTTAAGGTGATTGGTTCGTCACATTTTGTTATTGTTATCAACAATACAACTTTTGACATTTATCCAAAAGCATTATTTCCTGTCAAGGCTGCTACAACTTTTCAACCCAAATAAACGGAGCCAATCGGAACAGAGGACAAATCAGAAACATCTTCCATTCACCCACCGCAAGCCCACGCAGATAACCGACACCAGCTGTATTTGTTTGAATGAGTTGTAAATGGTGTTTATGCAAAAACATTATCCAGACATTAGTGTCATGTGAGCGCTGAGCGAATCAGGCTTTTTTTTTTTTTTTAAAGAGCTGATTAGCAGGTAGTTAAGCCTCATGCGCGCCTTGAGAGATGAGACGAAAATGGCAGCGGACCAACGCCGTGCTAAATGTTAGCGAGAGAAACCGTCTCCAAATATGGAAGACGTTTCCCCAGGGGCTCTACTCTGGAAGTATCGGGCAACTCTGAATCCTGAGTAACCACAGAACCACACAGAAACACTGAAAAACTCGATCCAACAGTTTTACCGTGAATCTCTAAACATAAAGATGATAAATCTGTTAAAAGACTGGAACAAATTAAGATATTTGCTAATGGTATGGGAGTCATGATAGATGCCCCATGTTCTAATCTGGATTCTGTGTTTCAAGTCTAAAAGAGAACCAGTGGGCAGAATATTTGTTCTTCCATTTTTGTGCAGCTCAGGCTAAAACCCATTAAGATACAAGCTATAATATATCGTAGTCTTAATAGCAGTGCTAGATACAAGGTGAAATTTAAAGTTAGTATTTAAATCTGATCTGCTCCTCATTTTCGACCTCTCTGACTCGTTCACTCGTCCCCAAAAAAGGTTTATTTCTGAGCTCCAGGCATCAGGTTCGCTTGAATGATATTAAAACTTGCAATGACCTTTTGCCATTCTGGGACATCACAACCAATCAAGCTCAGTAAACAGCAGGCTAATTTAGGACACTGGCAATCATTTCTTTGTATCATCTGTTTCCCCTTTAATAAATCTGACATTCTCCACTGTGGACTTTAGAGTTTAAAACGACAAAAAAAAAAAAAAGACGCAGAATGGGAAGCAAATAACTTTTTTAATTTTCCTTGAGAAAAAAAAAAGACATTCCTACAAAGCTGCATCTTTTCATTACCTCTGAAGAACCCTTTGAGCCTGACTCCCCTCTGATAATAAAATATACCTTTGGGTCATTTCTTTTGCAAGTAAATTATAACATCATTGAATTATTCCGCACAAGTTCAAAAAAAAAGAAATGGAGTTACTATTAATGTTTATTTTATATTGTGTGAGTCACTTTCTACACTGCAACCCCAATTTTTTTTAATCTAAATGTAATGAGAAAATACTGATGTTATTAAGATATGAATCCAAATATGTCTCCATCAAACACATACAGACCAAGATCACAAGCACTGTTTTCGGGGTTGATATATTTGTCCCCAGCAAATATTAAATGGGAGGTTTTGCGGCAGATCTGGTGCCCAAACCATGGCGAGTTTCTCATCCTAGCTTAAGGGGGGCAGCATATTTGCACACATTGAAATTTAAAAAATGTTTCTAGAGTCTCAAATTTAAACAGATTCAAATTTGTAAGTATTACATAGTATTTATTTAAGCATATTGGTTGTCATGGCTACAACCTTTCATAATCAAATATATTATTCAGTAAATTCCACATTGGCACCGTATTAGGACGCCACCTGAGCAATGAACCTGATGGGTCAAAGGAATGGTCAAGAACTGACAGAAACAAACCTATTAATCCTATTGCAACTCTCCCCAGACCAGATCAAGTTGTTATACGGCTCTAGTTTGTGTGTGTGAGAACAGACATACAACCAAAAACATCTAGTGTACCTCGATTCTTCCCTTTACTTTGGTGTTAATTTTATGTAGCAAAGGCTGTTTAGCATTCCAGACAAAACAGAACGGTCCAATCCAGGCTAATAGATGTCTGCCATTCATTGAAACATGTTTGGTTTACAGTTTTCACAAAGAGGAATAAAAGAAAACAGTGTTATAGTGCAATATTTTTGATGGAATCTGCGACTGATGTACAATGCATTAATAACCTCCTACGATTTATGTTTCTTAACAAGAACGGTGATTTTTTTAAATCAATATACCCTTTGGTGTCTGTTTCGTGGAACGAACAACATGTTTGCGTGTGTGCAACTCCGTGCGCTTGCATGTTAATCCTGAATGAAAGGCTGTGGGGTTTTTTTTTTTTTTTGCTCAGGAAGGTAGTGGAGGGACTCCCCGGAGGGCCCCCGTGTGTTGGCCCTGTAAGCCCATGTGAATGAGCCTGAATTCGCAGGCTCCCCACGAGGACGCACGGCCAATTAAGCTGTCAGTCAGAAGCCCATTGACCAGTCACAGAGATTAAACGGCGGGCCATCTCGGTGGCTAAAACCACCTGCGAGATCGGAGGGGGTTTTGGAAAGCCTGCGAGGAGGAGTACAGGGAAATGGTAATAGACACAGGGAGACGTGCCGATACTCACTGTTACTCGTTGCTTCGGTAAAAGGCGCCTTTTGTCCGTTCCACCCTTTGTTCTCCATCTGTAGAGATGCGGAGAGAAGCATGAAAAAGGAGGGAGGGAGGTAAGAGAGATGTCGATTCTGGAACAGACAGCTTCTTCATGCATGTCAGACAAGTTCCTTCCTACTGTTTGCTCCACAAAGAGACAAACGCTCACATGATGGGACGCCGATGGGGACTACCGTCTCTCTAAGCCAGCTACTTATTTAGAGGGGGGCTCGTAAATGTTTGGAAACGTGAAAGAAAAAGGGGTTTCTTTTTGCAGAGCCGGTAAGCCTATTCGCCTGCACAAACACAAACAGCCACAATTCGCTGTTTGAAACGGAAACAAATTACTTATGATGCATGCAACAGGTGAAGAGATGCTGTAAATAAATCCAACCCACGGTCTATGAACAGTGGGTTGGATACTTCACTGAGAACCAAGAACAAAGCAAAAAAAGAAAAAAAACTCATGGGATGGAGGAAAAGAATGATGAATGAAGCAAAATGGAGCGCGATTTAAGGAGAGATAGGGGCTTCTATGAAAGCTACAGAGCTCAAGGTCTTCTGAAGACTTGAGGGAAAGTAGAACAGACAAGATAATAAGGGTAGGGTAAGCTCTCAGAGACCAGAGGCTACTACATATGTTGCATTTATTATACATTATTAGTTTATTATTCAATTAATTTTTTTACAAATTGCGAACATCTTTTTATGACCTGACTTTAAAAGATCAGAGTAAGGAAAATCCTTTCAGACAGAATAAAAGGTGGATTTATATGGACATGGACCAACTTTTATGAATAAAATAAAATAAAATTACAAACCTATGTGGGATTTTGAAGGGGCAGCATCAAAGACAGAGGCTTGATTGGATTTAGATTGGGAGACTTTTTATGTCGTATAGAACCACTTTGTGAAGTTACAAGGCGCACTTCCCGTCAAATGAGACCACATTCATCAGAGGCGCAAGTGGGCAGATAAGCGGAAAGTGTCAAAGCAACGTCCCTTGTGTTCAATGGGTTATCAGCAGGGTCTTGCAAAAGAGTATTCCTGCACACTTACGTCCTGCTTGTTTTCATTCCCAGATATCCGGTTGCAGCATAAAATAAATTCACAAATTTGACACTTCAAACCGCCTAATCAAGAGCTGTGTGTTTGTGAAACCCTTCACATTTACAATTATCTTAAATATTAGCTGTAGCTTCGTTATTAAAACTGTCTAATATAACAGTTGTAGAGAACAAAGACTTTCAGACCATTGGATTTTTATTAAAAACGTGGCAAGATGGTTTTCTTTGCCCTTTTTTTCAACAAAATAGTTGGAGCGTAAAAATAAGCCCTAACCATAAAATAAATCTAACAGAATTATTCGGTTTTGACTTTTTTTAGTAAATCAAAAAGTCTACAAACTCTAATGTGGCCTTATCCGCTGGCGGGGCGGTAAAAAAAAGGCATTCTGTGGATTAGGGTTGACCAAAATCAGGTCAGTCAGGTCAGCATAAGCCATGTGATTCCATCTAGAGCAACAAAGTCACTGCATAATCAGAAAAGAACATTTTAAAACAAAAAAAATAAAAATTAAGATTTTTGTGGGATGTAACCCTGACCCTGGTTTTCTTTTGCGGAATCTCTGACCTCTGCAAAATTTACTCAGCCAGCAAGAGCAGCAACTGAACTGAATCATCAGCCCCAATAAGTCTTTTCCAAAAGATGTTATTTGACAGAATCTTAATGCTGCTGGAACAAAGACGCTTATTATAACAATACTTAATTATTCCAATACTTTTCCCCTCACCTGTCAGGGGTCATTGTGTTACTGCTATCATTGTGCAGCAAAGCTGATGAAGACAATAATTAGCTATTCTATATTGGACTCTGTGTCCTCAAGCTTTATAACCGACGGGGTGCATGAAGATGAAGATGATCAGTGGTTGCTTGTTTCAGAAGAGCTGAACGTGTTACGCAATAGGTTAGCAGCACCAGGACCGATAAATCAAGGGAGCAGACTCAGTGATGGTATGCCTGCACATGGCTAAATTAATTAGACCCAATAAAAATGTTTACAATATAAATTAGGTTAGGAATAAATGTCCTCTCTTTTAGTGTATGCTTCAGTGTTTGATGGAATTTAAACATGAGTTGCCACATCCTGTTAATGTATACATGTTGAACTGTTAAGAGAGTTTCCAGAGGTTTCTTAAGCCTTTCACAATAGGTTTGTGGTGTATATTTCTACACAGATAAGTATGAAATCAACAAAAAAAAAGAAACATTGTGAGGACAGATGGCTGGATTAACGGAAGGCTAAATGAAGTGGAAAATACTTCAATCAAATTCTATATTTTTCCTGGCTTTTCCAAACAGTGTAGGATCCAATTTAGACCTTTTTTCTCCCAAAATGTTACTTTAAAAAAAGTCATCATACACCACAAACTTTAGTCATGCTCTCAGTGAGGCGATGACAGTTTAAAGGTTTGAAGAACTCCTGCTTACGGTTAATCCCACGCTGGAATAAATAAGTGGTTAAACATAACAACGGAGTGGGAGGTTTGTATAAAGATTGGAGAATGAAGTACAGAAGTTGCAGTAGGGTTTGATTTGTACCTCTGAGGGACTAGGAGAGACCGTGGAGGCCTTGTATCCCAGCTGCAGCAGCATGGCCTCGGCAGCGTTCCGCTTGGCCACCTTCTTGTTGGGTCCCGTTCCCGTGGCAACCTCGTTATTCACCTTCACCTGCGCACATGCGAAGAGAGGCGCTCAATCAGATGCGACGGCGGACATATTAAGTTTTAAGCGTCTTCTCTGTGGCGCATTCTTAAACTTCGCCCCTCCCCCTCCCACCCGGCTCTTAGGCCTCCATTCAGTTTTGGCTGAGATTTCTCGCGTCCCGCGCCAAATCAGCCACGCAAAGTGATGTGTTTGTTTTTTAGTACTCCCAAAGCATTAAATCTGTCCGCGCAGAATGTAAGCAGGATTTTTCCAAGACCTGATCGGACGTCGTCGTGTTATACAAACAGACAATTACGCTGTACAAATAACATTGTGGGGAGCCGAGCCTGTGAAACGCCAGGCCTCAACGCACTCATTCGAAGTGGCCTGACAAGCTCAAGAGCTCCTCTGAATGCATAAAGCTGGCAGCATCAGAGTAAATGACTAACTCCCAAGCAGAATCACTCCTTTATTAAGTATTAAATGTGGACAGGCACCTGAAAGCCATTTGATATAAGGTGAATGCTTTTTTTTTCTGTTTAAACAAAAGATTTGAAAACAGAGGCTCATTTCAGCCCTGCTGCCTACCGGGGGAAACAATGTGGTAATTTTAGAAGAGTAACTGGACTGCACAAAAGAACACACACACACACACACACTAATGTGTGCATCAAAGAGGCATAGAGAATAGATTTGGGGCTGAATTACTGCCTGATGGTGAGAGAAACTCTGTTCCTCATATAAAAAAGTTGGATTATGGACCTAAAGACAAATGAAGCAAGTTTGACTGAGAGTTGAATAGGAGCGCAAAAAGAGTACCCAGATGGTAAAAGTGGAATACATTATGCCAAGCGTGCTTGTTATATTTCCTGTTCAAGGTAAATGAGAAGGAACTAAGTTAAACATAAGGGATGTCTTACGTGAAAACCCAAACAGAGCAGCAGCAGCCTTGAAATGACGGCTCTGATGGCCGAAGCAGAAGCAGAAGGGACATCAAAATAAGAGAGGCTAAAGTTCACAGATTGTTTTTTTTATTTTAGTTTTGTTGTGCAAGCTTGAACCCTGTGTGTATTCATCAGAGTCACATTCCTGAGACACTGTGTTCCTCAGGGATCTGTTGACAAAATATTTCAGTGATGTTCCACGGTGACAGCTCTATCATCCAATACGGGTTCAGCCTAAAAAGACAACAAATGACTAAAATGTGGTTAGAACCTGATTACATTTTAGTCAAGCGTAAATATACAGAATTATATATTAGAAGTAACACTGGAAGCAATGTACCCTTTAAAACAAAAGTCCTGACTTTGGCAGCATCATGCCGGGGCTTTGTTTTGATGGCAGTTATTGTGGTGTGTTGTTGGACATGGACGGAACAAAAAGGGGAGAGGAATATTACAGCATGTTTAACTCTAACACAAAACAACAGCAGGATAGTAGAAACTTGAACACCGTTGGGTTTTTCTACAAGGCTGATCCCAAACTAACATGAAAATCAAAATATTTACACCAGGCAAAAATGACATCACCCTTTTATTTAATGGGTTTATTAACTGCATATTTTAAATTAACTTTCTGTTCTTTATGGATCCAGCCAGAATTTGTACAAAAGCAAGTGTTGCTTGTAATATTGCACCTTGCAAAGCGACACTTATCCTCCCCTTAGAAGACGTTTTGCATGTATATAACTGAGCCTAGATTTGTAATACAACTAAGACAATTAATCAAGAATTGTTCATCCAGGTTGTAATTTTAAACCAAACCCCAGGAGCATCTTTCCTATTCATTCTTGCCCCAACAACAAAGGAAAAAGACAGCAATAGCAGTTTTTCGTAAGCCAAAAACCACCACTGTAAGTTTAAACTCAGCACAGACAAACTGAGAAAACCTTATCGAGGCTCATCGAACTAGGCGGCCACCTTACCAATCTTGTACAGCTGTTGTTAGACCGTATTTGCACGAGTTTAGTCATATAACAACATTAATAATCTTTAAAACAAGCAAGCATGAAATCATTGAGTACTGCCAGTCACTTGTTGTATTTCTTTTAATGCACCATGTTTCAATTAATTATTAGTATATCAAGCTGTATGTGCCCACATTCTTATGGAGCTACACAGGAGTGTGCGGTTGGAGATAGATTTTATTGCTAAAAATGATGCGCACTGCCAACTGTGATTAGAGTGACAGGTTCATGTGCAAATCCGGAGGGAACGGTCATCTTATTTGGTTTTCCATCAAATCCCAACACAACCCCTTTCTCTGATTAATCAATCCGACCTAAATTCAGATGAAATTTATGCTCCATTTGTCCAGAGAGTACAGCTCGTCTCACCGTCTTATTTTAAACTCAAGTAAATCTGCTAAAACCCTAATGCTAAAAAAAACTTTTGATTATTTCTAGGATAAATCTGGCAAACCATATCGCTCAGTTCTCATGAAAGCAATCAGGTCCCTGTTTTAAGTAACAGAAGTTGAGCTGAGGTTTTTTATCGTGCGTGTATTTTAACTGGGATAAAGTTCATTGTCTATGTAAGGTCAAGCTAAGCCGCAGACATCCTCACTGAAGCAGACAGTGACCTCTGGATAAGATGTGCCATCAACAAGGTAAACACAGAAATGCGTCTAGACACAGGCCTAGGGATTCATGGACCTTCAGTTTAACAATGCACCTGCGAATGAGAAAGGCTTTCAATCTAGGATAGATTTTATGCAGTAGTTTTTTTTCTAGAAAACTAACTTTACTTTTAATTGTACATTTTTTAATGTAAAATTTTTACAAGATCCCAAAGAAATCCTATGACAAGAAGCTACCTATAATCTTTAACTGCAATATACCGCAGTAGCTTAAGTGATATGAGCTTTAATAAAACTAATTTGCTTTAAAAGTTGCAATCTAGAATTGCCTGTTAGTCTTTATGAATAATCTTAAAGCAACACTAAAGAACTTTCAGTTTTGGTTGATTTTTTGTGAGGCATTGTGGACAAAAGCGGTAGTGTTTTGTCTGAAGGAAGACTGCATTTGCCATAAGGACCAGCGCATAGCGTTGTACAATCCTGACCTCCCGGTTGCCTATAGTTGGATTGAAGTACATTTCTGTTTCCAGCGGCTGTGTGAAGGATTAATAGCAATGGGGTAATGAATCTAATTGTGGCGAAACAATATCATATGATGATCTTGAAAATAAGAAACGGGGGAAGTGACGTATGCCGTAAAGCATGTGTAGTTGTTTTTTGTGTGGCAGGGTTCCTGCCATCCTCCTCAAAGTTGCTTAGTGCCGGTTAAAAAGATAAGGACCGCCCTCTGTAAGTCGACATATATTCACAAACATTATGAAAATATTTTGTGAAGGTTGAAATATTAATTAGTGTTGTTTTAAAACATCAAAAATCTAAACAGATGAAGAGCATTAAAAAAATTCCTTATGAATAAGACGACTTTCTAGTTAGTTAATGGTGTGAAATTCCTTAGGGTCTTCATCAGTCCACCCCCATGATGTTTGTTAAACTAAACTACAGTTGAGAATAAAATAAAAAAGCTTTTAGCAATCACAGTTCTACCATGTATGAAGAAAATTGTAAAAATGCCTTACATTTTTAAACTATTCATTTTTTACTTACTCAGATTTACAAGGTGTTTTAGAAATGTGTTTTATTGATTCCTAATTTGATTTGGGTCAAGGCTTTGACTAGGCCATTATAGGACATGAACCGTTCATTTGACCCTCTATCGACTGCGAGAACCCGGGTTACTCGCAGTTTTGGTTTTCTGCCACCCTCATCTGATAAAGGTAGAAATATAATCATTAAACCTAATTTTATGTTTGGACTATTTTAACAAACTATTTAAAAGAAATCTCATCTCACCTGCATGACAAACTCCCGACGTCGGGGCATCCCTCTCTCAGAGAGCAGCTGGTATTCTGGCTCCTTCTCCTTCTTGGCCTGCTGGATTTGGGCTAACCGGCTGATTGGGTTCATGCCCTGACCGTAGTCGGGTCCCGTCTGAAAGGAAATGAAGAGATTAAAGACTTACTGCCACTAGAAATGCTTTTGCTGTGGCAATATAAGCAAACATTTTGGCAGTCATTGTAAAGGTTTGTAAAAGACCTTTTCCGAGGTGGTGATTAATGAAAGTTGACTATTGTGGCAGCAACTGGACAACCTGCCTTGTGAGTAGGATTCTCAGAGTCTGTATTTTTGGAATATTTTACAACATCAGTGTTTGTCTATTACAAAACAAATTAATATGGGGAAAAGAGCCTCATGATTAGTATGTTGGAGGCGGCTTGATGCTGTGGGCCTGTTCCTCCTCCAAAAAGGACCTTGTTAAAGCATGTGGTATCTTTGGGATAACAGGAATAAAAAAATAATAATAGCGTTTTCCAGTAAACTGATAATGTTATCACTGGCTATTTCAGCAGGACAGAGATCCAAAACTTATCAACGTGATCTGGACAGAACTTGCAGAGGCTCTCCTTCAAAAATATTTCTATTTTGTGAGAAGTTAGATGAGAACCTTAAGTGTCATACTACTGGCAAAATCTATTGTACAATAATTTAAAAAATAATAAAAAGTATATAATTTTTTAATAAGAAAACGATTTTTCCACATAATAAATGTATTTAAATTAAAGGATGTACTTTTTCAGGGCGATATCATGGTACATGCTAATAAAATGAGGCCTGCAGTATAAATTCTTGAATTGTTCCACTAAACGAGATCCAATCCAGTCCGAGTATCTCATTCAGGCAACCCAGAATTTCTGTAAATACTGCATTCTTGATTGCGGTGCACAAAAAATACGATTTATTGACAATTGCATATGAATAGAAGACGAGAATAAAGCAAGGTAGTGATGAGTGAAAATGGGAGAGAAGTTTTACAATTTATCAAAACCCATTGCAAACCTTTCTGAGGTTCGTGACATTTATATTACATTTTAAGGACATGTAAGAAAAATGGCTGGGGGGACCAGGCATTAATTGTATGCAACACATAGAAAAGCAGCAGCCCCCACCCCTACCTGTTGCTTAGTACAGGCGAGCAGCTGAGTAAAACATGGCATCTATACAAATTTGGCTGGTGGGAAATATGTCCTGCTGTTCAAGAGCATTTAGCTGTTTTTAAACTTAAGTTTTGGGCAAAATCACTGCGAGCAAGCTTCAAGCAGCATGTCTATAAAGCAGCTGACTTTAGGCTTGCTAATGAGGCTGATACTCAGGCTACCTATTATAGCTTTAGGTATAGTTTTACATTTAGAATCAAGCCTATTAGATGATACATTTCTGAGGTGGTTACTAAACTTACTGCACCCTACCTTGCCTTTTATATTTTTGATTTCAAGTTCTTGAGGTACATGAACAAAAAAAAAAGCAACAAATTAAAGCATGATTTGAATCTCCATTTCCTGAAACACCCCCACCCCCCTCGTCTGCAGCACCTTGAGGATAGTCTTGGTGCGTTTCTTGTAGTGTGTCTTGGGTTTATCCACTGCCGGTATGAAAGGGAGCTTCTTCAAGTCTTGCAGGATGGACAGAGCGGCGCGCTTCTTGGACAGCTTTTTGCTGTTCCCCTCACCCTCGGCGGAGAACTCTCCGACGGTGACGCGGGTCAGGAAGCTTTTCATGTGGGGCGGGCCGCTCTCCTTTAACACCTGGAAAAGTTTGTGCAACGTTTGCAACAAAACATTAACGCAGGGAAATGGAGAGAGGGGA
>JAVLVB010001131.1:1953868-1968555 GCA_032876305.1 Orestias chungarensis
CACACACACACACACACACACACACACACACACACACACACACACACACACACACACACACACACACACACACACACACACACACACACACACACACACACACACAGTAACATGTTCCTAAATGACAGTCTCCAGTGATGGAGGCTCAGTTTCCTTCCGCCAGCCTCTGGTCACCTGGGAGACCTAAAACAAACACCGGCTAGCGTTAGGTCATGCTTCTGCAATCACATCTACTTCCTATGAAGTCTGAGAACAATGTGTGTGCAGCAGGTGGGGTTCTATCTAACCTTACGTAGGAAAAGAATTAGGTTTCACACACATATGATTCCAGAGTTAAAACACTCGGTTGTCTGACATGTGTCCATGTTTAAACGGCGCCTGCGGCCTCAATGGTCGATGCTGTTTTTTTCTTTCTTCTTTGCAATCTCTCTTTCCTCCCTTTACAGCCTCTGAAGAATGTCTTTTCTAAACTCGGAACTGCTGCGCAGACAGCACAAATTGTAGCAATCAGCGGCAATCTAGAAACACTTAATTTAAACCCAGTGACCGATAAAACCTGATTTCGCTGAGGAGCGGCGGCTCGGGCATTCCTGAGATGCTTCGCTGAAATGCTTAGTTAGGAAACCGAAAGACTGGAAGGGGGGAGTTGGGGACTTATTCTGGTGTTACTCGTCACCAGAAATAGGAAATGCGACGTGACAGCTTACTGCACATACTAACGTTTAGAATGATCAGAAACACTGAATTGACAAAGGTTTTTGCTGCGCCGGTAGTTTGCGTTTGGCGACACGTCACGTCGCCTGGCCGTTTCTAGGCTAAAATTAAATCACTTGGAGGAAAAACGATATGAATTAGTAACGGATAGAGGATAGTGTGTTTTTTTGGCCGCTCGCTAGCAGCTGAGATGCGGCTCCTCAGCTGCTCTCAGTCCTGTGACTTGCCTCTCCGCCGCCCTCTCCCTTCTTGTTCATCACAAGGACCATGTGTAAGTACTCAGCATGAGGATCCCAGGGATAGAAACATTCACACAGATGGTGCCGTGTTTGTGAAAGGATTTCCAGAAATGTTTTTATTACAATAATAATAATTCTCGTGATGATAAAGTTTTGTTTTTTTCTCGAAGCTTTGTTAAAGTAAATTAGGCGCATCATCTTAGAGACGTAAACAGCAATATCAGGCTTTTTCCCAGTTTGATTTTTGTTACATCTCATTGTTTAGTTGTCAGGCAACAAGCAGAGAAGTTACTGCTCCAAGCCAACAAATAGTTTGGCACGTAAAGCCCCATAGGCAGCAAGTTGTAGATTACACACTTCAGGGTTTGAAATGGTTTAAACACATGAATTCCTCAACTTCTTTATACTTTGCTTTAAAGGAGACAATTCTCCCTGTACCAGTTGTGTAACAGTCCGTCGCTATTTCTATATCTGTCTCCTGGTACCTGACCATGACCTCCAGGAATCACATACCAGGGGGTCCAATGTTTTAGTTGTTTGCATATTAGAAACTTCAATTTTTGAAGTCCACTGTAGCTATTGTGGGTGTGCCCGTTCCAAGAAGTGTAATATCTGAAGGAAATAATGTTATAATACAGCCAAATATCTTTGTAAATCAATAGTGTCCAATAGTTTTATGCCATTATCTGGTTAATCCCATGTTCCGGCTTGTGCTCTATTCTACTATACTGTCACAAATGAGGACTCTATCTTATAATCAACAGAAACTGTGGTTATACTCAAGTTATAGTCAAGTTAAATGCAGGACATTTACTAAATAGAGAAAACCTGCCAGGCTATTTTCTAATAAAAATGCCTAAAAGTTGAGATCTTACTTATATATATATAAAAAAAGCTTCTAAGGACGTATGACTGTGTTGTCCAACCTTTTACAACCTTCAGGGAGAAAGAAACAAATGTAGGTCAACAAGATGTGTGACACAAGATGTATAGGCACAACATTTCCCTCGGTCTAGAACGGCAACAGAGAAGCTGCAGTCAGTCTCCTGGCATCCGACACAGGATCTGTAACGCCACCGATGGGATTTCAGCACTTCTATTCACCTTTAAGCCAAGCCCGCACACAGACACGCAAACAAACACGCCCGTCTACCACCCGACAACAAGGAGATCAGGTTGTGCTCAGGAAGCTTTCTGTAATTCAATGTAGATTTTTTTTTTCCCCCTTTCCCTCCCATATGCCCGTCTCTTCATCCTTTCTTATTCAAACATGGGAGGCCTTCACTTTGGCTTCTCAGAGAGAAATTAATACCCTGGGCAGTCTGAGGATCTGTGCAAGCTAGAACTCAGGTACTGTAGTAGAGGAGGCTGTGGGATCAGGGGTATGACAATGGTGAGGACTGGTACAGAGAAGAAAGACCTTTTTGCGAAGAGCGGTGGATGGACATGCTCTGAAGGTAATTGCTCCTTGTAAGCAACTTCTTGGCCTGGATGCTCTTCCCTTATGTCATAGCCACCCCCAACACACACAAACAAACAAGCTGTGATTTTTAGATTGGTTCCTCTTTGATGCCAAGGCGATTGAAGGCGATTAAATGAGAGGAAAATCTGTTATGTTGTTGGACAGAATGCATAGAAGAGTAAGATGTTATGGATCTTAAAGATTAAATTTAAAGAAAGAGCAAAATAGATGACAACAGTCAAGAAAAAGCTGGAGCGAAGGCCTGGGATGGTAAAAAACCAAAAATCCAAAGAGACACAGAAGTTTCATTGTGGAGGTACTGTGGTGCACAACTTTTAACCTTTTTAATACATTACAAACATTTTAATGATGTATGGAACATAATACACAAATTGTTATGAAAAATAAGTTTGTCAAGGGAGCCAGCTGACAGAGAGGACCCAGGTAATGTGTTGTGGTGGGAAATGGAGGCTGGGAAGAACGATGGTTGTCTTTTTTGTGTTTGTTTTAAGATTACCTCCATAGAAATATATCTGAATCCAACAGTCTAACTCGCATCTCATCATCAGATAAACCAAACCTGCTACGAATCTTTTGGACATTTCAATACAAGTCTGCCACATGAACACCATGGCTCCCTTATGCCATCAAATTCCTCTTCATGCCAACGGAAAGAATACTTGTTAGCATAACCTAATCCAACACGCTATACAGATGCTTTTCTTACCAAAGCACAAGCAAGGGATGAGAATGAATCTGAAACTGGAGTTATTACTTTCTTATTAAATAGTTAGTAAAAATTTGACTTTCCTGGATTTCCTGTTGATCCTTTCAGGTAACAAACCCCCTTAATAACACCGCTGGACTAGAGTTTAACCCCACTAATATCCAGTGTACATTAATTCTTCACAACAGGAGGGAATCAAGCTTTCTTCAAGGACGTCAAAGGGGACTTGATGTTCGACAAAATATATTTCCTTTTCCCATGATAAGACCTAATCAACGGGTGTTTGTTAATTACTGTTTTTTTTTAAACGCTAGTACACATGGTGACGACTGAGACCAGCCTTACCAAGATTACTAGCGAATTTACCCGCTTGTCAAGAGGTGCGACAGGTGTCGCCCCCTTCCTCAGTGATCTTTGATCTTCTGACATAAGGAGCATACTTGCGGAGTGTTACGGTGTCAACATAACTGACTTGCATGAATAGTTGATTTTTCTGTCTGAGTTTTTTAGATTTCATAATTTGAGTTTATGTAATTGGTTTTCCCCAGACAATTGAATGTACATAAAATGTACATAAAATTGAATGCAATTATGAGAAGAGCAACACTTACACAAAAACGTTTTTTTTTTTTTTTACATCAAAAATAAATAAATAAAAGAATAATGGAACAGACTTAAGAAACCGTTAAAGTACAGAATAAAAAAAAACAGAACAACTTTCTGAATTCAATGTAGTTGGTTCCAATAATAGAGAGCTTTCTATGCATTTTTGAATGCCGCTAGATTTGGATTTCTTATCTAATTGTTCTTCTTTCATGCTACATCTTACTTTATCAAATCGTGTTTTGTTCTCAGTCCAGCATATCTCTCACAGTTTATAGGTCCGATATAAAAGATGTAAGAAAAAGTAAACAACAGTGCTATCTTTGATGATTTTAGACCGCTGTCCTCCAGCTTAAGAGGAATTAGTGTCCTTAATATAGATTTTGTGACTATCGTACAGTTAATGGACGGTGAAGAATGAGTCTGCAATCTTTTTACGTTTTTTTTCAACCCATGTAACAAATATAGAAAGAAAGCCAGTAAGCGAGCAACACATTTCAGCTGCTACAAATGTTTAACTGTGAAAGAATACACATGATACCTGGCCAGTGCTGCTTTATGCATTATGGGCTGTTAATGGCTCATGACAATTTGTGTATGCCAGCTGTAGCCTCACAATAATCACCCCATGAAAGTTTCTCTAAAAGGACGGCGCCGTCTAACGACTTTTGACGATATGGGTAAAGATTAAAACATAACTTACATCTGACATTTTCTCACCGTTAAGCTAATAGCAGCCAAGTTAAAAGGCCAATTGTTCATGAAATATTGCATTAAAAGAACTTCCTGACCGGTTAATATGAAAAAAATATATATATAAATAAGAGCAATCCCTTCTGAAGTTTATCATTAATTTTATACGTTTGTAAACGACTAACCCGAACGCATTTTTACGATTGCAATTAAGCTACTTTTCAGATGGTAAATTAAATGTTGAATGATTAAAAGCCATCTTTAAAGAAACATAAAAAATATATAAAGGTAATACATTTTTAGAACAAAAACTGACGGATGTGGAATCCTAACCTGGAGCGATGGACGGTTGGAGGTGACCTAGATGTCATGGATGTGATGAGACAACCTTTAATTGAGTTGTTGGAGGCTTGGAGTTTGACTCCAAATTTTGAAAAATAACTTGCGACTTGATCTTAGTATCTTTACTGAGGGAAAAAAAGACATCGTAAACATACAGACTATGATAGCTGATGTGTCAAGGTGTTGGATGCAAAACAAATAATGATGAAGATGCGCTTAATGGGGGAATAAAGGTAAACATATATAAACATATATATATTATATAGTTTAACAGCAAACAGGAACTACGCAAATTAAAAAGAAGGAATTCTAAAATATAAATTATTTTTGATAAAAATTTGAAAAGGGGATTTAAAAAGTTAATAGAAAAATAAACACAGATCAGAAATTAATTAGTTAGAACAAGAAATGGTTCAGAGGAACATGGCTGCCTTTGAAAAACACACACTTTCAGCGATAAAAGCATGACAGATAATGAATTACCTCAGACCCTGATTTAGCTGCCCAAAATAATTAATGTTCCAGAGGGAAAGCTACATCCTGCTTAATAGGCAAATGAGAAGTGAAAGATTAGTTAGGGGAACAAATGGAAGGGCTGCAATTTTCCAGATCAATTTTCCAGTGTTTGGTAAACTCATACTAACAAGACAAGACAGCAGAGAGAAAATATGTTACTTCTCTTACTGCGTCTGCATCTCCCCCTTGTCTCCACACGCAACCGCCTCATTTGTGATTGTTGGGAGTGATGGAGATGGAAGGGAGAGCTCTGGGGAGGAAGGGAGGGAGCGCACAGTGTAAACCTAGCTTCCCTTGTTTTTGGCACTTCACCTAGTGCAAACGAAGAAGAGGAGGTGGCGGCTTTGGGGGAGAATATTAGATGAGTCAGCGATGATATGGTAAAAGCCAAGAAGAACAGAGCAGGTCATGTGAGGACAGAGTGTGCTACACTGACTCTGAGGTTGAAACTTTGAGATGTGTAGAAAAGAAACTGCAAGAAGCAACTGTGGCTGATTCTAGACGGAGCACCAATCAGGAGTTTTGTTTCCAATTTCAGAGCTTCAGTTTTTGGGAGACATAAGACTTAATTACAGATGAAAACTTAATGTTCCAGACTTGCTTCTTAATAAAATGTGTGCCTTTTTTCAATCTTAAGAAAGTAGGCCATCAAATGTACTTACAATAATTGAGCAGCGTCCTTCATTACCTAGAGAATCATTTAGTGCAAAAAACCGACTAGGTTTACCTAAACTGAAACTTTTTACACTGCTTGGAAATAATGAATCATTTCATATTTATTTCAAATTCATTCTTTTTTTTTTTTTATTGTGAAAAATCTCTTCCCAATTTACAGACATATCATCATCATTATCATATGGCAACATGGTGGCATGTCTTTGTTCTTACCTCAAAGTTAACTGACAGGTTTCTCTTGAGGGCGATTTCATAGACGAGGCTAATCTCTGATTTGCTGGCATCGGTTCCTTCTGGTGTCTCCACTTTTTCCTCTGGATTCTGAATGTCAATAAGAAGTGTAAATTGCAGAAAAATATTAACCCAAATTAGGTGCTAGTTAAAAATGGTATGGATAAGCTGAATGTGTATATAAACAACAACTATTTTGTTGGATTATTGGAAGAACTACTTATTTTTAAAGTAACTTTAGAATTTTTAAACAAATATTGCACCAAAACAAAGTTTAAGAACCTAATTTGGTGTCTTTTTAGGAGGCTTTTAATAAAAAACTAATAGTTAGCATGAAAAGTCTGCACATCTATTCAAACATGCAAGGGTTTTGTAACTTAAAAGACTTAAATCATGGCCACAACACAGGCAGCTGCCACAAACTCTTCATTTCTTGGCCTTTAATCACATCATTGCCTTTAAATACCTTGTATTTTTTGGTGAAAAGGGGTAAATCTGAAAAAAAAAAATTAAATACTTCAAACACTAACATGAAAACTGCCTGTTTTGTGGACTCTGCACTTCTTTGACTGGGTTTTCATTTTATTTACCAATTGGGACTTGGGCAATTGATTCCATTAGATATAAGAAATCCTGGCAGTTAGAACTAAGATTTTTATTAAACTAGAGCTTATATTTTTAATTACATTTGCTTATTTACCTTAAAATCTGATGTCTCCAGCTTGAGCCCTTAGGCCACTGGTTTTGTATATAACTAGATCAATGAGAGAAACTACCAGGAAATCACCGGCTTACAGTCACTTCAGCTGAAAATGAAACCAAGCTCACTCCTGTGAGATCATATCCCACAACAGGGGACTTTATGCTGCCTATAGTTCGCTGGAATGCAGCGCTATGTCTCGATCCTTATCTTTTCATGTCCAGCTCTTTGTCTCATTATGTCTGACTGGCTGCAGTATTTCCCCTCTGGGTTCTGTCCATTTGGTTTCACTGTGGGGGCCTGACGCAGACCACGATGAATACTCTGAGATGAGATTTCTTGGATTTCCCTGGAAGCAGACACTGTGCTGCGTCAGAACTCAATTCAATTATAACACATGCAGTGGTGTGGAGCTGCTTTGGGGCAGTTTGAAGGCTTTTTATCATCATCTGTCATACAGAAGCACCATAGCAGTTTCTTTTTCTGTAGACAGAAAACAAAATAAGGTACTGCAACAGTCAGGTAAGAGTGGCGTCTGTAAAAGAGTGGGAAGCTAGAGGAAGTCATTCTTTCCCTTTTGATCTTCCAACACTTTAACAGTGAAATAAACGATTACACAACATTTGTGATAGATCTATTTATTTGTACTTTACTGAACTCCTTATCTGTCAACCTTTGGTATATTACATAACATAACACAATCTACTTCAGTTGTCACTTAAATTGCCGCTTTGAATAAAGAATCCAAACGTAAGGTTGCCTTAAAAAAAAAAAACTCTCTTGATAGGGGAGGCTGGAAACAAGGCCAGGCTGGAATGCTCACACAGATAAGCAGAATCGCTTTGACAAAGACAGATAGTGGACCGGACCGGACCGAAACTCATCACTGCTTCTATTTATTGATGTTCGGGTCAGAGAGTCCTTGGGTAGAAACACATACAGTGCGGCATACCAGTCACCCTGAAGGAACTTTTAAAATCCAAAGTGATGCGAGCAAAGAAAAGAAATGAGAAACTTCTTAACCTCTAGCTACAAGGTTATGACCGCTTTCTTTCATAAGGTTCATGGTGGCGTTTTGAGGATGAAGAGCCACTAAAAAACAATTTTTTTGTTTCGACTTTGAGCCATTAATATATGGACCGGTGCATAAAACAGACGTTCCAGATATTAAGGCTGAACATTCTTTTTTTGGACTTTGTGGGGGTAGAGCAGCCCCAGATCACCTCACTCCCTCATCCATGTTTGAATGTCTAAATTAATTTTATTTTCTAAAATTCTGGTTGTTTCAGAGCTGGTAAAACAGAAAGCAAAACTTTCACCAGTTTTTTTTTTTGGGATATTCAACAAAAAATAAAGAACCATCAAGATGTTGTAAGGCAGCAGTGGTTCTGGCCTTCAGTGCAGTTTTCAATGGATTCAGTTTGTTATTATTAAATCATGAAAAATGACCATAACTAGGCCAAGAAATTCATATATTGTTCTCATCCGAATTTCTGAATGAGCAGTGTGCTTTTGGAGAAATTTCGGGGAGGATGGCCACCCCTGGAAGGTTTATAAGTGCTTCATGTTTTCACCTTTTGTATTAATTGGCTCTCACTGCGGAGTTTCAAAGGCTTAGAAAAGGTCTTTTCTTGGAAAGTCTTGAGACGTGTTCAGTTAAAAATAAACATTCAGGGAACACACAAGACAAACCTTTAGCTTTTTGGGTGTCCTCGACACACCAAAACACACTGGAACACACACACACGCGCGCAGAGACAGAATGATATGCTTATACTGTAGACACAATGCAGCTCAATTTGTAAATCAAGACTCAGCAGGAGCAAACAGAGAGCTCGTTTATGATGGCCGACGCCACAAGACAGCGAGTCAGGCAAGTGAGAACAGCCAAAGCGTTTTAAATAACCTTCCACGATGCCAGGCAACCGAGAATAGGGGGTAATTTGATTTCCGGCGGGGAGATACCAACAACAGTCAACAAGTACGACTTTAACTTTGGAGAGGGACTGCAACATTGGGGGAAGGCAGAAAGAGAAGAGCAGGGAATCAGAAAATTAAATCCTGCCAGGTGCCAACTAGACGGCAAGGCTTCTGTGACACATTAGAGTAATTAGAGCTGAGGCGGATTTGGCTTCAATCTGATTAAGGGTGGATACACACTCATCTTAGTAACTGCACCAAACTAAAAAGAAAAAAAAACATTGTTGAATCCTTTTCAGATAATGAAGAGATGAACTAAGAGCACTTAACGTTTTCACTTTTAATTAAAGTTTCCGGTTGGAATAGACTTCTAAAGTACAGCAGCGACAACCCTACAAGTATGAGGTTTCAGTGTGAAACTAGTTCAATACAGATATTTATATCTAACTCAGACTTTTGGAATGAGTGAAGGGTAAGAACCAAAAAGATGTGCTGCAACACGTAAATGCCACATGGATGCAGACGGATTAACAGATGATTAACGGATGTAGGTGCACATTATTGTCTTTCTGAGGACTAAATAGTGTACTTTTTAATGTTTTGGTGCAGAATTAAATACTTTTACAATCATTATGCTGCTTTCTGCAGCTTTTATTTGCAAAAAAAAACAAAACAAAAAAACAAGTGCACATTCAAGTTGAAAAGGTTAACATTTAAGCTTCCTGAGTATTAGTTGAGCCTTGCGATAATTTGGCTTCAAAAAGCATAAATTGGCTTTCAATTTTCAAAGAAGCAGATTTCTCTCGGCTATAAGCAGATTCTTAAGACTATGCTATGCGAACTTTGTTATTTTTGGTGATTAGTTTGGTATTTCTGACCTATTTTAACTTGGTATCCGTTTGTTGCATCTCTTAAACCAAAATACTGAACTCTCAATCCCCTGTTCCGCTCCGGTGCAGCGGGCATTTGTCCCATTTGCTTTTCTTTTTTGGGGGGTTACGATACCTAAAACTAAAACGACGTGTTAAAGGCCGGATACATAGAGTGCAGGGCTAATACTTGGAGTGCAGCTCCTCCAAAGTTATCTGATAAAAAAACTTGGACAGCCATGTCTTGGTTAGTCCTAATTTGGACGATGTGTAAAAGGTTAAAAGCCTATGACTACTTTTGAAAGCCCCTTTTGATAACAACAATACTAATATGTCTCTAATAAACATCCGGAGGTATTCTGTGTCATCGTAGGAGTTGTACACCTTTGTTTTTACCTGTGGCGGCCGTTCGGGGATAGGTTCGTTGTGCAGTGCTTGTAGGGCTTTCATGGCAGCGCTGTGCCTCGCTGCCTGACGGGTGCGTCCTTCCCCAATGAACTCTCGGCTCCCCACAGAGAGCTGCACGTAGAAGATCTTGGGGACGGGATAATGGTACCTAAACCCGACAAACAAGAGTACATTTAGGCTGAAAATTATGTTTTTAGTTCTAAATTTTACAGCATGTCCATTTAAGACGTGAAACAGGGGGAGAAAAAGAAGTTCCAACAGAGCCATCAATTCAGTAAGTTTACACCATTCCCAATTTAAAGGCCTACCACTTCATCAGGGTCAATTACTACACAATGCTCTGTTGGCCAGCTATCTGAGTAATGTCCCGCTATTGAATCTCAGCTCATGGATGCGAAACAAAGCACAGGGACATATATCCTCCACTCTTTCTTCTCGCCCCAAACATAGATTATCCCCTCTTTCACTGGGCCTTGACAAAGTGGGGCTGAACTGTCACCGGGCAGATTTAAAGGTCTGTGTGCGCAATACCCCTCCCCATCGGGTCAGGAGGAGAGGAGCTGAGAATGTCTGCCGAACTGGGAAAAAAAGAAAGAAAAATAGTGGGAAAACTAATAAGTGAGGAAACCAAAGATTTTAATATCCCTCTCCCTGTCTGCTTTAATCACTGCAAAGATCCACTTATATTCACAAGCGCATACAGACACGCCGTATGTGGTCGACACAAGCTGCGATTTATGGAAATATGTCTCGATTAGTGTCTAGTTCCCAGACTTTTGCGAATTTCCGGGTTCGGCACTGGGCTTCTATTCACAGAATAAAAAACCTTAAAGATAGAGTTCGCTTAATAGCAAAGATTTATAGATACACATTCGTAGTTTTATAGTATGCATAGATGTCTCCACGGCGGCATCCTCATTGGCTCTGCCGTTAAGCTGCACTTTATGAGAGTTCATGAATTCACATCGGAAAAAAAACAAACGAACATAAAACGGCGCGAGTGGTTCAAATCTATGTGGTTGCTTTAATGACAAATTACACATATGCTCCTCATTAGAAAAAGAGAAATTAAGTTAGGATAATCATAACCCAACAATCCCCTTTTGATACTAACAAAAACACGTTTAAAGTGCATATAAATCTTTTTTACAACTGAGGTTTAATGATAGAATCTATCTAACCTTAACAGGGAACCCTTGCGATCAATCATCGCCACCAATAGGAAACGTCTTCTCTCATGGAAAATTTGATTAACCCACTCGACTGCTTAGCAAACGAACGCCAATCAGTCCCATGAAAACCATTGGGATCAGATGGATCTGATGGCTTATGGGTAGTATTTCCACATGGCCTTGGCTGCTCAAGGTCAGCGACAACCCTCCTCGTAACTGAATTAAAAGTTGCTTTTCTTTTATTAGTTTTTTCAAGCGACTTATCATAAACACTTTTTTACCTTGGAAAGCAAAAATATGTTTGCAAGACTTATAGGAAATACATATTTTTTCCCCAAGGTTTAAAACTATGAGTTGTTCAAGTATCTTTGGGCCAGTTAGGACCGGTTCTGCAAAATCTTTGAAAAGAAAAATATACTTAATTGTATACTGGAGTTGAATTGATGTCAAATGTTGTCTTGCCTTGGATTGAGGAAAAAGGCATTTAATTAGCCAGTGTTCACCTACTTAAAAAGTTGAGAGATCCATAATTTTCATTATAGGTGCACTTCAACTATGAAACACAAAATTAATTCAGGAAATGACAATGTACGTTCTGTAAAGAACTGCTTCTTGAATATAGAACTGCTCTGCTTCTCGATCAGAGTACTGATCGGTGGCTGACTAACCACGGCAGATGCCCTTGCGGATCCAGAAGCAAAGCAATCAAATCCCTTTATTAAGTGTATTAAAAGAGACATTTGTTTAACCCAAATACATTCGACAGTCTTTTTCTTAATGTCAATGACGGAGCACCAGGTGGACCGAGTGAGGGATTGTTTAGTGTCACGATGACATCTCCCTGAATCATGTTTAGTGTAGGGAGTCAAAGGCAAAGCAAAGATGAGTAACTAGTATCAAAAATCCTAAATATTTTATAAATCGTATTTGGGACACATCATCAGTAGTGAACCTTGGCGTCATCGGGTGTTATCGGGTATTATCACTAGACACTCACACAAGGGTTAGAGGCCAGTTATTCTGCATTTTACGTAACTGGAAATGATAAAAAAAACTTTAATCACACTGTTTAATCACATTCTAGCAAAAATCTGGAAAACATTTCCATCAAAATTTATGACACTGAGTGAATGAGATACTAACCATCAGATGATCAAATATCTGGTACTCTTAATTATATATAATTATATTATATATAATTGGCAGCAATCAAGGGACGATAAAGTTGGTAATTAATCTGTGAGCTCTGACTGTCCAAACTTAAACTAATACATCAGAGAGTACTTCAAGATTTTCAACGAGGAACTTGAAAATCTAACTTCTGAGTCCCAAAGTGAATACAACATTATTATTATTATTATTATTATTATGATTCTACGTTTGCTAGTTAACCGACTTTTTTTCCTTTCTAGAGTCAAAAATCAAGGTTGTATTAACTTGTGCAACTATTCTAGACATCTTCTCTTTCTTTTGATGTTTTTCCCCCTATAGTCTGATTCAACCAAGGTAAAAGAAAAAAAATTATTTAAAAAAATCAATTCGCATGACACTCCTAGAATTTCAGCCAGTCCTTCTCGCGGACACATCCCTCCTCTCATACGTCTGCTCTTAACTCATGGCCACAGGAGTCTTCCCTGGGTGGGGGCCGGCCTGGGCCTCGCACGTCAAGCGTGGCCCCAAGTTCTCAGAGGACATGCCAAGTGCAACATTGGCTAAGGCAACCTGCTCTGAGCCGAGATGGGAGCAGCTGGAGTTACGGCAGCGAAGTACAGGTGCAGAGCGGAGGAGAGGACAGAGCAGATGAAGGAGAGAGGGGAGGAAAAGAATGAGACATGAGAGAGAGAGAGAGAGAGAGAGAGAGAGAGAGAGCGAGAGAAAGAGAGGGAGGTGCCGGGAGGCCTGCGGGAGACCCGACTCCACAACGTGGGAAAGTAGTGGCTTACACACAAGCAAGGAAGCCAAAAGTGCAGGCCAGCACACGTGCACGCATCAAAATCACGTAGACGGAAAACACAGGAAAAAAAACTCATTTCCGTTCAGCGACCGCGTCTGCCTGTACCGCGTGACCATTATTATTTTTCCCGGAGATCCTACGACTCTGATGAAATCGGATCGGGAAACCTGCTGCCTGACTATGGAGACGGCTCCGAGGGAAAGGAAAAGTGATTACGCAGAAACAGAACTGCATCTGTTCAAAGTCGTCCGAGTCAACGGACAGAAGAACTGGTACCAGAACTCAATCGAAAGATAAATCATCGCCGTTTAGAAGTTTGCCTTTGAAGGCACAACCTTCCCCACGGCTGGCCTTTCATGTGGGCCCCCGTCAGCGAAGGTTACCGTGTCATTTTAATCATTCCAAGAGCCATGTGTGAACACACAAAGACGCAGACACATCCAAGCATCACGCAGCCTTTAAGGCCCACACACAGTCCTACTAGGAAATACAAGTTTTGTTATTGCAATCAGTGCTACGAATGACATTTCAGCTGGAAACTATTTAGTTCAGTGGTGTGAAGAAAAAATAAATAAAATAAAAACCTTCCCCCATAAATGCCTGGGCAGGAAAAAAAAAACGTGTTGTCTTTTACAAAATGTTACAGCCCTTTTTAAACAAAATAACCTAGTTGTAATTCCTTTTTCATGTGTGTAGACAGTTCGATTGTTTTACAATATTCGGGAGTATTTATTTTAAAATTCACAAGACAAAGCAATTAGCTGAACATTTTGACTAACTGCACGCTGCTGCTGACCTGACCGCAGTCAGTAGCCTCTTTCACAAAAATGATTCAAGAAAGGCCCGAAGCTCTTACCAGACACATGTATGCGATGCTACAAAAGGACCTGTAGTCCCAGGCCTGCAAACGGCAGGATTTACAAGCGTAAGCAAGCGTCTGAAATCATTTCAGTGAGAAGTTAGGAATGATGTATGGAGGTGTTTCAATGTGAAGCAACAGCCCGACTACAGCAGCATTGCTACCTATTGTTACCAGTATTGGTTTGAAAGGAATGGTAGAGAGAGACCTTTAACACAAATCATCCCTATTGTCTGATTTATTTTTTGTACTCTCATGGCCACGTGTGATTTCACCCTCCAATAGTGATTTATGAGCTTAAACAGTGTCTTGTTCTTTCGGGTTTGTAAAAGAAGCTAATCGTAATCGTACGAGAGAGAACTGAGTTCGGGGTAAGATTCTCGCAGCTTTATCTTAAAAAAACAAACAAACAACAAAGCTTTGTGTGTTTTATGTAAAGTGTTGTTTAAATATTTTCAATAACTTTCTTAGATCAATTTAACTGGGTGCTGAAGCGTGTAAGGATATTCAACAAGTCTGAAGAGGGACAAGATATAATCTATGTCATTTGATCCAGTAAATAAATGTATTTTAATTTATGCTGGAAAATTGAAAAAAAAAAAA
>JAVLVB010001131.1:1970253-2011269 GCA_032876305.1 Orestias chungarensis
GGGGGGGGGGGGGGGCACACACTTCAAGAGGACTAATATAAATACTGTTATTAAAATTTCATAGATTCAAATGAAAATAAATATGTAACACAAACCTGCATGTTAAGGATATTTAAACTCTCACTTGCAAACGTCTGTCCTAAGGTAGCCATTATGAAACGATTCAACATGCACCAATCAAGTGGGCAATTTTTGTTGGCAAGTGATAGACAAATCCTGACCAAAAAAGAAAAATATTGTATATTTCTGCCTATTAATTAACCAAAATGTTCTTTAAAGTAGGTAAGTGTATTAAATGTCAGCTTCCAGGTATGCAAAATAAGCATTTGATAGTAAAAACTAAAATAAATGTACTAAATTCTTCATTTTCTGTTGGCCCTTTCTCTAATGCTTGTAGTCCTTACAAAATAATCTAAATCCGTTAAAAGTGTAATCAGTCTTGGCCAGAAACAGCATAATCAATTAAAAAGTACGTCAAAAAAGACTTGAATCTTTCTTAAATGTATCTAAAAACAAAAAGAATCTCCGATCACAGGAGACTTTAAGGCCTTAAGAACACCTAATGTCACTACTTTTTTTTTTTGGAACTGCAGGACATTTGTAATTTGACTGTAGTATTTTAAACTATAAATATTGCTACAAATGATGCTTAAATACAAAACAGTGCAGGGCCTTGTTTCACGCACAAGTTGGGATGTATAGAAATGAAAATTGTGCGAAACTACGGCTAAATATACACAATCTTTTAACCTCCTGTTAGGATGTGCAGACAGTCACACAAACATTTTCATTCCACGTTATCAAACCCTGTGGACATGTCTGTTTCAGCACGGTTTCAGGGAACACCTTTGAAAGACATCCAAAGCTGCAATCTGGACAACCCGGCATGAAACACAAACGATGTATCTTACAACATGAGGGACCTCGCCTGGAGCGAGGAATGTGTGTGATTACATGACCGGAGATCAGCTGC
This sequence comes from Orestias chungarensis, assembly GCA_032876305.1. Taxonomy (NCBI): domain Eukaryota; kingdom Metazoa; phylum Chordata; class Actinopteri; order Cyprinodontiformes; family Cyprinodontidae; genus Orestias; species Orestias chungarensis. The sequence goes on from JAVLVB010001131.1 coordinate 1,971,227, forward strand.
GTGTCATCGGACATTTCTAACGAAAGGAAGTCTTGTTAGTTCTGTCTGCCAGTCAACACTGTTTTAATGTAATAGTGAAGGGAATGTGAAGTCAAAATTCTCAACAACCTGATAAAAGATTGTTGGTTCTGTTCTGGAAACCACTGTGGAACCAGTAAATATGATGGTGCAAAGGTTTCGTCATAAAATTCAAGAAGACTATGGACAACTGTGAGCATTAACTTCATGAAACTACTCAAGAACAACAGTATCTTCAGTTCAGAGTAGCTGTAATACAGTGTATTACATGTGAGTGTTCCTATATTTTTGTAGTGAGCTGAAATTCAGAGAAACCAGGTTACTGGCTTAACCTAATGTTTGATTCAAACCAAAGCAAAAACAGAATATAAAGTTGAAGGAGATTTGTGATATTTCTCTCTTTTCGTCACACCTATTCCAGTGACTCATCTGACCAAAGCAGAGTGACTGGAAATTGTGACCTGTACTGAAAAGAAAAAGTGCTCTGCTATTCCAGGGAACCTGGGTAAAGCCATAAACACATAGGTGCATCCCCGGACTATAAACAATCAGACATGAAAAAGACAATTTATAGAATTGGGACAGTTTAAATTGTCCTTTTTTTAAAAAAATACAAGAGGTACGGCCTTTAATACATTTGGCCTAGATTAAACCGAAAGGCCCAAAGGAACGGGATATGATTTTGATCAAATCCTGCTATTCTGTGAAGTTGATGCACAATACCAAAGGGAAAGTAGGACAGTTTGTCTCTCAGCGTGGGATTTGCATTAGCCCATAATGATCGGCACCAACAATGGCTGGCAATATTATGTGTGTTACGAGGCAGCTGTGTTTACTACCCAATAAACGAGGCAACCAGAAGGACCATCAGAAAGAGAAAAAAAAAACACAAGCATAAACACATCGCTCTACATGTATTAGAAACCCTGGAAAAGGTTTTCACATAAAGTAAAAGGAGTTGAATATGTTTGCAATGAACAAATTTTGAACACTCAAGACCAAAAAACACAAAATAATGAGCCAATAAGATGAGAATTATGTTTTTCCTATTAAATATTTAGAATAGCATACAGTGATGTTTGGCCACGCCTATCTGGTCATGTGTGCTTCTCAATGCTGGACAGTAACAGAGAACATGTACTTTAGACCCACTATATTTCTAAGAAGCTTCTCATTACTCTCTCCTTTTAAGCTCAGCATAGTTTTGTAATCCATGGTTGTTGTTCCTGTAACGCCAGCACCCAGGATGGATTTGGAATCGAGTAAACCTCCTTCAGCTGCTCCGCCTTCCTACAAAAAGAGCTAGGCAATAGAAAAAGAGACTTTGAAATAAGAAACAGTTCGTATCATCTCCAAGCTTGACTGAACCAGACCGTTGCTGAGATCTTTCAAGCAACTAACTTGATTACCTGTGAGATGGATCGAAGAAACGATTTGGTGAAAAGATGCGGACTAATGTTGGGATCATTGTATTTTTATGGCAACGTTTTTACAGGTAGTAAAGACACATGCCAGCACATAATCAGGTAGTTTTTAGAGAATTCACAATCTCTGTCAAAGGACTCGGTAAGCAATATAGCAATGTACTGATATATTGTATTTTTGAACGCTTAAGAGTATGTAAGTACCTAAGTACTTGAACTACTGAAATATTTTGACCGTGCAACTTTCACTTATAGTTGAGTAAGATTTTATTAGGAGTATCAATACTTTCAGTTTACCACTGAATCATTCATCTGACAGAACTTCCCTGATTTGTCTCTTGAACCAAGTGTAGATATAGGCAAATGTTTGGTGTCAATAGAACAGATATTTATTATTTTAGGTGAATATATGTGTATAAAAATAAAATAAAATAAACAGGCTTAAGGGATTTAATAGGTTTTGAAAATTAACCAACTTTCCTTGCCATTGACACTAAAAGGCTATAAAGTGCTTTTGTTGATATATTCTTGTTTCAGACCTAGTTTCTAAGAAGGGGGGATGATTTAAGGACGACCCGCAGGGATACAAAATCCCGAAACTTTACTCAGAAGAGACGAGAAGAAAGGGGAAGGCGGACTTCTGTATCACAGAGTCTGGTGAACACAAATCATGTGAGCATTTGTTTATGTTGGAGCCATATCTCCCTCCCCCCTTACTCAATAAAACACGGCTTTACGACAATTAGGACATATTATCCTCTCCACTGGTGTGTCACCCATGGGGATTTACAATCTATAACAGTTAAAATGATTTGATTTTGGGAAATGTGTGTTGACACAAAAAAAAAAGTAATGCAATAAAAAAAAAATTAGTTATTTCTCTTGGCTTTGGCTGTTTCTTTTCATCTGAGGGCAGCTGTGATGAAGATAGAAAAGAAAGGAATTCCCAAAGAGAACATTGTGTCCTGAAAAATTTAAAGGCCAACTTAACAAGGAGCTATATAAAAAAATAACCTAGGCAGGGAGCTAAGATTGAATAAAAAAATTTATATTTTGTGTTGAGAAGACCTCAGAGGACAAGCAACATGTAAATATATAGGAAGAGATGAGAGGGAATGGGGAATGTTGAAAAACCGCAGATGGGCAAATTTTTTTTAATGAGGGGGGATGCCCCAATTAGAACGGCAGGTTACAAAGTACGGCGCAGATCCTCGACGTGCTCTGTGTCTGAAGTGCCATCTGATATCCTGCAGTCACGGGATAGATCTTTTCATTCACATAATCCACAGATAGACATTCTGTACCTTAATGTCCGAGGATTGTACCGGAACCCACAAGGCAAACATACTAGAAAACATGCTATAATGGCGAGACAGTCTATACAAAAACAGCTATCGTTAGGAACAAGGTCAACGATAGAAACGTTTGGAGAATACTCCTGCAGACCTGATTTAATTTCTGCTTATTACATGAAAGCCTGTTTTATTTGTACCAAGTTGTGGACAAACATGCTTGAGCACTCACTGTTCCTCTGCCTTGGCCTTGGAAAACTAGTAAGAGCAAAAGCACTGTAAAAAACATCAGCCAGCGCGTGAGTCCGAGTGTCTCTCTGTCCTTCTATCACCACTGACTTACTTAAGCACAAACTGATTTTCTTGGACATCTAATATTATAAGGTTTTGCAGAAAAACGTTATCCAGTGTTATTCTCAACATCTAATTAATATCAATTGACATCACTTTATGCTGCATGCATCATTACACCTCTAGCAGTTTCCATAAAGGGAAAAATATAAACAAATATATCATAACAAATACCATACAAATAGCACATGTTGACTTTGAGTTAAATTATCCCCAAAAAAAAAAAATACAAAAAAAAAAAAAAACAAAGCAGAGAAGCACAATATACCCATTAGCATTGGTACTGTTCAATGTTCGTGATTTTTTTTTTTTTTACATGCCGGTACTGGTCTACTCAGTACAAATGAGACGATGTTGCCCTTTGTGGATGCTTAACAGCCAATTTCCATGTCTATGCATCCCTAATTTAGATGTCATTGAAAGTGTGTTGCCAAGGATGAGTGTATGAGTTCATCAAGGTATAGGACTTTAAATCTTTCAAGAAAAAAATGTTTTCATCTTATTCACTTATTATTAACAGCACCTGGATGTAATGTGATGTTGTGACCAGAGAGTGGCGCTAATGACAATCTCCACAGCAAAGTGTTAAATTTTATTTATTTTTTAAACAGTTGTCAGTCTGACAACAAGTAGTTTCTTTGCAGCTTCCTTGTGCATCACATGTATTTCGTAGACTCCTTGGGCAAGACACCAAACTCCAAGTTAGCTCCAGATTTCACGAATCAGTGAATATTCTTTTGAGTGTGGATTAGGCGACTGTGACTAATAGTGTCAAAGCTATTTTCATGGTTCGTAAAATTAGAAAACACCACTATCTCCATGGCTCTAGAAAACGTTGCCTCTTTGGCAAACCATACCACCATTTCAAACCCTGGCTTTGTCATTTCATCATTTTCTACTTTTGCTTTGTTCTCATGAACAAACCATTTGGTATTCATGTGCTTAAACCATTTTTTATTTTTTATTTTTGGTGAACAATTTTTATGAGGTGTGGAGAGAAAAGTCTTAAAAACAATTATATCTCTTAACTAGCCATGCATTTATGAATAGAGTGTGAAATATTAATAATCCCTTTTTCATCTGTAAACTCCCTTAAGGTAAAATTATTTACAAACTTGTTGTACATGTTAAGTTTAGTTTTAAACACTTGTTTATTATGCAATAGCTTTGTTGCTTTCTAAATTTAGACAAACTTTTGAGATATATTTCAATATAGGTCAAATTTTTCACTTTGTTTTGTTTCTGACTTGTGGTATCCAAATTATTATAACAGGTTCAGAAACCTTGAAAAATAAATCTATGCTTAAATGGACAGACAACACCTTAATAGGGGAAAGATGTTTTAACTACCACAGTCTTATATAACTTAATGTTTGCATGAACATAGAGTAGAAAATGCCTTAATTGCACTTTCTTTACCAAAGGAATGAGATCAAAGCTTCAACTACAAACAATTTTTAATTAATAAGCTGTAGATAATGGTAAATTGGAGGTGAAGAAGTGAAACGCTGGAAAAAAATCAAAGATAAAATAAAATTTTAGCTCTTTTCATTCTCCAACTGCACCAAAATCTCAGTCAGGCCGCAGGTGATATTTCTTTTTTCTTTTTTTGCACTTCCGACAGAGAAAGCAGCAACTGACCAACCTGTATCTGAAAATCATCAGAGGAGGAAATGTCACAGAGCAAAACACCCGCAGTCATTCAACCCACTCTTCTTCCAGCTGATATAACGTTACTGTCATAACCAAATGAGGGCTGGGAGGACATTACACAGGTTTTGCTTCATTGGGGAAAGTCCAATCCAAATTCAAACCCCCAACCAAATGCTTATGCTTGCCAACCCCGCTGAGATTAAAGCGGTGGGACGAAAGCCGGGACCGCCGTGGATAAACTGGGAGAGCCTCCGCATGACTCACTGGAACCAGGTGTTCCAATGATAACAAAAGTATTAGGGATTGTCAATGAGCATGGTTGATGTAATAAGATGTCTTGATAACACAAATATGCAGTCCCGGGTACTTTGTTTGATACAGTCCCATTTTTTCTCTAAATATCCCCAAATCAGAGGTGCAGACCACAACACAGCTTTGAATTCAGGATTAGAAAGAAGTATTTAATAAAATGTTTGCTCTAAATACTAAGAGTAAAGAAAAAGCTCACGGTGAACTGTGGGAATATTCAATCCATTGGAAGTTTTTATAACCTTTTGAGTTTTCCAATTTTACTCCTGGATTGACTGTTTTACTTTTAATATTACTCAAACACTTTATGTTCACTACATTACTCATACTTAACATTTTAATACACATGATCTCAGTTACTGAGTGAAACAAAAACACTTGATACCGCAAAGCATCTTCCCGAGCCAGCGATAGGTTTTGTCACCCATTTTGGAATTTGCACACATTTGGACGGAAAGTCCTTAACAATGCGACGGTCATTTCTGCACGATAACAGAGATGCATCGCTCGTTTAAACATGAACCTGGGCGGGGAAGAGTTATGTCCTTTGCAATAAATAAGATTCATTAAGACGCTGATAAATACGCGTTTTATATTACCGCAGTATTTCCTCCACAGGGGCACTTTCTGAACGAATCAATACGAATCTTGGCGGTCATTAGAGAACTGATGGATCAGAGCCAGGCTGCCCTTTTAATGGGAAGATTTTCCATCAACACGATTCCGGATCGTTCTTATTCATCATAATAGGTAAGGACAAGAATATATGGAAACCTCCGCTTCCCCGCCGCATCGTTTAGCTGACAAATGGCAAATATGGCCCGTCACTCGGCTACACAGTCCCTCATCTGGTGAAGAGAATTCCCATTCAGAAGGTCTCTCCCCTTCATTAATCCCACCCTCATTCACACTTAAAGAAATCATAAGTGACCTTGGAATGAAATATGTCTCCTCTGCCCACAAAACGGCACGCATCTTCGAACCCTTCTGTTCGCCACGCCGATCGAGTGAAATCAGAATAGAAAACAGACCGCGGGAGATAAATACCGCCGGTGTCTTCTTAGAAACTCGTCACTGTGACAGGCGACACTGAAAAATAGACGTTGGCAAGCAGATTTTCTGCTCTACCCCAAAGACATTCATCTTTTCTACCCCCATCCACTCCTGCATGGATCAAATAGTAAAAAGATGCGAGCCAGATGCTGGGCTCTCTTCTGACTACACTTAGTTACTCAACACTGCCACTGAGTCACCCGTTTTATTTTGGCAAGGTAACGCTTTCTTATAATAAATCTATTCTCTTTGGCTTTGCCACACCACAAAGAATTCACTTCAAAACCCGTCTTTAAAATAATAATAATAAAAAAACTAAAAACAAATCAGCAATACGTCTTTATTACATGTTCATTTGTTTAAATGATCAACGACTAAAACTGCTACTACAGGACTAAAATAAGCAAAATCTTAAATACACATATTTCTTCAAAGCAGTTATAGTAGTGCTCAATCAAATATAGAAAGGAATTCAGGACAGTTATAAAATAATGAAACACTGCCACCTGGAGGGACTCAAAGCAATTGAAACGAACCCGACCAAGTCTGTCTTTTTAAGTCAGGATGATTTAGGGACAATCTTTTGTCTTAAAAAGCATAAGTATAAGGTTATATATATGAGATCATTCAATCTAACTTTTTATTTCATTTCAAAATCAGGTTTAAGAAACTTGAGGAGAAATAAATGATAAAATCAAGAGTAAGTATACGTATCAGCAGGTGCTGCTAGTGTCAATGTGCTTATCACGTTTTGACTTTAAGGTGTTCATGGATTCTAAGTTGATAATATTAAATTAACTTTCATAGTGTTTCAATATAATGCCTTACAGCACTAAAATACAGAGTGAACTAAAATATATGAAAATATTACATTAAACGTAATGTATTTATTGCAATTTTAAGTGACAGACAAACAAAATGAAGGCCATAGTCAGGAAGTGAAAAGCAAAAAGATTCATGACACATTTTCATACCCCCCCCCCCCCCCCCTTCTCTTGAAATTAGTCAAATATCAATGTAATGTTTATATTAGTTAAGTTTTTGATGAGGATAAAAAAATTGATTTTTAAGGTTTATTTAAAGCAAATACAACATTTTTCAAAAGTTTTCGTTACATAACGGAAGCAACTCCAGAAACACTCAATCAGCAGACACAATGGTCTTAAATGCAGTTGTCAATTGAGCCGTTAAAGGGGTTTTTACTTTTCCTTTAAAATGCAAACTATCAGACGTTTTAGAGAAGGAATCTGGAAGAGTTTGCTTTACAGTGCTCACCTTTGGTTGATCATCCCTCTGAAATTGTAATTAGCTCTGTAGTTGGGCATGGGTTTGGGATCCAAGGGCCTGTAAATAGCCGGCTCCCCTCGCTTCATGGCCAGACCATTCAGCTCCACTGTGGGTGTTATGCTGCCTGTCATGGTCAGACGCACACAGTAGATCAAACAGCGAAATTTTAAGATGTTCATGTTTAGAAAACAACCACAAAATCAACGTCAGAGGGATAGTGATGACATTAAAAGGGAGTGGGGGTATTATGGGATGTTGATACAGTTAAGGAAAGCTAATAATTAAGAGACTATCATTTTCATAGCGTCTTGCAAAAGTATTCACACACCTTTAACAATTTTCAGGTATAACCAACTTTTTGTGATAGCAATTCTGTCTGTATTGGTCAAAATGCAACGAAAACCATACAGAGTATTTTTGTTTCACCAATAAAAAAAACCTAAAAACAAACATATATACCGTACTTCTGTATTTAATGCTCATTTGTTTAAATGATCACCAACTGAAACCATTTCTCGTGTTACATGAATAGAATGAGCAAAGTGTTACATAGATATATTTCTTCAAAGCAGTTAAAGGTAAAAGCTTCAAGGAAAATGAAAGCTTTGTATTCATCGCTGGAAAACCAACACATTGCAGAGCTACATTCTTACCCCCGTTACATCTGCAAGCCTTTATAGGTTCATTAGAATAAATTGGATTTATGTTATAGATTGGATTTATGTTTAAAGCATTTGATTTTAGCCTTGGCTGGACCTTGACGGTCGTCGTGTAAGAGGCAGGTTCCCCTCCATCAACTTTAAGAGGTTTCCATTCCCACACCATGACGAAATCACCACTCTTAGTCGCCATGAGGATGATGTATTTGTGGTCATGTGCAGATTGTTTTAAGCCAAACATGGGTTTTTCATGAAGCAGTGAACTTAAAAATGTGGACTTTGCAAGTTAGCATCCTGTTATATACATGTAAATAAATAAATAACTAAAGCAAGAGAGAACCCACATAGTCAATAGGAGAAAATGCAATTCCAGAAAATGTAAATGCCTCTTCTGAAAACCTTTTTTTTCCATTCCAATTCCAACTGAAAATCATTTATTTTATGTAAACTATTCCAGAAGTGTGATTTAATATAACATTGATTATTAAGTTTAGATATAATTAGAAAAACTAACTTGAATTTAAGGTCAGGTAACATGAAACGAGTGGAAAAATGAGTTTAGCAATATCCCTGGGAGGCCTGCGCAGCGTTCAGGTACCTGGGTTGCTGTTGACATCTACTTTAGGTGAGCGGGCCGCGGGCCTGGGAAGCACGCTCTCGGCCAGTGCTTTGGCAGCCGTAGAGTGCTGGGCCTTCTTGATGCTGGTGCCCTCTGCCTCCCACGCCTGCTCCCCAAGAGTCAGCTGCACTGTAAAGATCTGCAACAGCGACACCCAGAGGACAAACCATCACCTTACAAAACGTTCCTTCTAGAGCAGAGGTGTCAAACTCCAGTCCTCAGGGGCCGGTGTCCTACAACTTTTACGTTTCTCCCCAATCCAACACACCTGAATCAAACGGTTGAATCACCTCCTCAGTAGCAGTCAAGTTCTCTGGAGTCCTGCTAAAGACCTGATTATTTGACTCAGGTGTGTTGAAGCAGAGACTCGTCGAAAACTTGCAGGACACTGGACTTCTAGAGGCACTCGGAGAAACACGGCACTTCACGACACGTACGAAAAAAGCTGCGATATCTCACCTTAGCGTGTGCCGGGCCTCTCTCATTGAGGAGCTTGTACTGTGGCTGGATCCTGTTGAAACGGGCCAATTCATTCACCAAGCACATTGGAGTTTTCTCTTTAGGGTTTGCCATGTTCTCCTGGGGCGAGCCTTTGACACACAAGGGAAACCAACGGCAGAACATTGAGGACCCATCAGAACTGCAGGCATTCACACGTAGTTTAGACACATCATGCTGTGTTTGTGTGGAGAGCTCTGTTGATAAACTTTACCTGAGCTTCACCCAAAAAAAAATATAATACTTTATTTATAAGTTTATCCCAATACCTTTTATTTTAATCGTTTCAACCACAAAGTCAATCTTATTTATCATACAGATTCATCACACACACAGTGATGTAGTTTACTCATTTATTTTAGCAGAATGAGGCGTAAAACTGGTACTATTAAAAATCCAGCTTCCTAGACAATCTTTGTCATGCATAAATGTTCTAGAGTGTGTATTGAACAGGATATGCGCTTAACACCTGATCAGAGCATAAAATAGCGCAGCTGTATTGGAACGTTCAGCTCATCTGCATTGTTAGCTGGTTTCTCTCATCTTCCTCAAGAGGTAAACCCCATTTGTTCTCTGAAGCAGTGTGAGCCGGTACCAAGTAATGCTGTAAAAAATTAAATCAGGATTTCCGTAAAGTTTGGAAGCAGTGGGAAGAATAACGAGGTCTAAGATCTCCTGTTAAGACGGCTACACTATTGGACTAACAGCAGCAGATGACAGGGCAGCCCAAATGAGTACTGTCAGTGCAAAACTTCAGATTTCACCTCAAGTAGCCTGGATTATGTGCCTCTTCATTCCCTTCAGCCAATAGAGACATTTATTTTACAAACCAAATTGAAATTCCTCTTCAGTCCTAAGAAAAAGGCCTACTAGGAAGCTTTTTTCTGCTATATTGTCTGGTTTATTCATGTTCTGGAGGTATCAATAGTTTTGTGGATCTCAAAGCTCTGCCTCCAGCAGCAATCCTCACCTTGTGAATCTACCCCACACTTCTTCCTTCGACTAAACCACATTGACATTTGCTTAGCTTACTGTGAACAGCATACGTTTTAGCATTTTTTTTTTTTATAGCAGCACTTTGAGGAAGCCGTCCATTGCAATATGTCAACAATCTTCTCTCAAAATTTGTGGACCACTTTAGAACTTTAAAAAAATTTTTTTTTTTAATGCAATAGTCAACGAAACAATAAATACCTTGATGACTTATCTTCGTCTAGTTAATTCACAAGATCGCATTTCTGATAGAATAACTGAGATGCTCCTTTTGTTGCAAACTGGTCAAGCTTTTCATTAAAGCATACAAAATGCAACACATGAACATTTGGCAAGAACAATTTAAGTGGAATTTGCTTCTAGTAACGAAAAATAAGGTGAAAACAATTTGTCAAAACCAAATAATACAACACAGGTTCTGCACGGGAGCGAGTTGTGTGCTGTTCCGTCATACCTGGTGGAGAGGCAGACACAGGAGCGTCCCCATATCCAACTGCAGGAGCAGGGCAGGCGGGTGTGGGGGCCGGGCCTGTGCCGTTGACAGAGGGCTGCAGACCCAGAGGTCCTGGGCTGGCCATGGCCACCGGAGGAACTCCAGGGGAGAGGCCAGGACCAGCCAGGGGCACTGTGGTCTGTACTTTCACTTGAGCCATGCTCTAATCCTGTGGGGGGAATAAATAAAAAAAACGGAACAGGTCATTTCGCTTTCAATTTTTCAACCAACAGCATATATATAAGAGCATAGTTTCAAATCAGATTATTTTCCTTAATTTTACAAACTGCTTGAAATCTAAGCTGGACATTGTACTGTCCCCACACACAAACACACACACACACACACACACACACACACACACACACACACACACACTCACACACACACACATAAATCCATTTAAGACATTTCTGTGCACTGAGCCCAGAGAACCGGCTCCAAACCGAGCAGTTCCCCAACATTCTGACCCAGCGGCAGCTAACAGACACAAACAATGACGCTTTATTCCAAGCAGCTTTACTCATGTTACTGCCGCCAAAGGCAAAACGGAGGAAGCCTGTAATAGTGGTCCGATCAAGACAATGGACTTTGAATTACAATTTTGTTTTTCAGTGGGAATAAGTGGGTAGCATTATGTTAGGGTCAGCCGCATGCAGGATGCAAACAAAAACAAAATATCTGTAAAGGCCAACTCAAAGGTTTACACTTCATTGGGACCAAGATTGTCAAACTATTTGAATTTTGTTTTGAATGAATTTTTCAAAAAAGCCTCAAAAACACCTAATAAAACACACAAAAGATTTGTGAATATGCATAACTTTGAATTCATTGTGGATATGAAGAGTCTCAAGGAAGTATTTTTCCTTTGTTTTTCTACATTTACCTTGTATGATGGACTGGAACTTTTGGCAGCCCCACAGGCTGATGCTGCCAGCACCGTGACTCTCCATTAGGAGAGTGTGCATTCTTTGATTTAACCACTGTGGCTATGAATTTAAATTGTTAACTTGTCCGTTAGGACAATTACAACGATCAACCAAGCTTTAAGGAGTCTTTCTACGAGAAGGTGGTTATAGTTTGGTTGCGAGACTGTAAATGTAAAACTTGCTCAGCTGTGAACAGTGGCAGCAGTGTTCGAGCATCTTCACGTTCCTAACAGGACAATGATCCTAAACCATCATAAAAAACGTGTTAAACCAGGAACCTAAAACTGCATCACCAAAGGGAGGAATTGAACAGCAAATCTGTTATCATCCAAGTGAATAAAGGTCTTTCAGAAAGCTCTGAAAGACAGCATATGTGCAAACACCGGAGAAAATCAGGATCACATTTGCAAACCTGTCTTTATTTAACTGAAAACAGCAGATTGGAGACTAAGGACTAGCTTGTGGTTACACTTAAGGAGTAAGTCCATACCATAGCATTTCCTCACAAATGAACAGATAACCAAGGCAGGGAAGGCGATAAAGCTGAATGTTCCTCTTTAGATTTTTTAGGAATGTACATTAATATTTTGATAAATGTAGCGTCATGACAGTTCCCTGCTTGCAAACTGTAGATACATAGTGCGTCTTTGTACCATGTGTTGCTTAACCAATCGACTGTGAACGTTGGCCAAATGATGCTGTAGTGCCTGTTTTTTAACTAACTGGATCAGTTTCGTAGCGGGTTTTATTTTCAAACGTAGCCTCGCTTCTATGAATCACATACATCACAATAGAACAGCTTTACAAGAAGGTAGTTGTGTGCGCCAATGGAAACTTTTATTAAATGATAAAGTAAAAGATGTCAGATTTTAACACAAATCTATTTTTGAGAAAATTTCATGCACATTGTGACCGTTTATTGGTAGATTAACAAGCAGTAATGTACTTGAGCTTGCTTTTTCATTTCATTTCATCCATTCTAACTTCCCTAATGCTTAAACATAGGCTGTTGTTTTTTTATTACATCCTAGGAAACCCAGACTTTTAAGTTTCTTCAGTGGGGGGAGAAATAAAATCATGACGAACAGTTTGAATATGATTTCAAAGTCATTTTCAGAGCAACAACATAAGCAAGGTCTAGACTGGCCCAGTCAAAACCTAGATTTACAGTAAGTCTCACTAGAGGCTGTAATATGACTCCAAACAAGCAAATAATGCAACATATCTTCCAATGTATAGTATAAATATACATTTTATTATGTGCCTTATCTATTTTGGTTAGCTAAACTGTGTAAGCCGTTCAGTAAACATATGCTGTGTTTAAGTACGCTTACAAGAACGGTTTGGCATTCAAATCTTTCTCATCTTGACAATATGCAACATACATGTGTGACAACAGATATTTAGGCAAATACTTCATCACAACACTGCAGTGGAATGATGCAGGTCATGCCATGTTTTTGTGATAACATCCAGGATCAGTGAAATATTGGTGTTGACATTCATTTGAGTTTTTAATACACTGATGTGAAGTGTTCAGCTGATGTTGAATGTATGAAAAAAAACAAAAAACAGGAAAAACCATTTATTCCCAGGAATAAGGCAAAGGGATAAACGTTTTTAATCTCTTGACTGTGGATGTAGCATTTATAGGAAGGGGTTTTCTAGGTTTTCTTTATCTTGTGCACAAGTGTCGATTGTGATCACGTTTACAATAGTGTGAACAACAGTATTAATCAAAAAGCTACGAGACTCTGCAGCAGCAACTTGGTGTATTTACACTTTTCCTGCTACTGGGACACCAGTTGTCTCGCTGCAGCTCTCTGTTGAAACAGCGACCCATCGGGGTTTATAGCTTTTTATTAAGTTGAAAGCTTAAAAAAAACAACAGGTTGGGTAACATTTAGTCTGTGCATCACAGCTTAGCGAGGACAGATAAACGTTACCAGCAGGAAAAAACTGCGTTTCCCCCTGATGTCAGCTCCTGAAAACGATGCAGCCGAACAGCTTAAAGCGGATAAAACCACGACGGTGTCGTCGTGATCAATCAGCCCCTTTAACTGTGCGGTTTTTTGGGTTCTTAAATCATGGCAATCTCCGGGTAAAGCTCGCCTAGCCAGCCGGTGGAGGTTCATCATGGCTGACCGGGGCCGAGAACACCACTCTCTCTCTCTCTCTCTCTAAGCTAGCATCTCCAACGCCGCCCCATCTTCCACGGATAAGTCGTGGGGGGAAAAATTGTTTTTAGCTCAAACAAGACGCACGGACGGACGACTGGGAGTCAAACCTTATCGTAAACACCAGACAACGACGGAATATTTAGAGGTAACGTTGTTTTTTTACCTTTGTCCAGGGCCAGACCCCAGTTACACCTCCAACATTGGCAAACACTAAAGAGAACTGGATGGAAGGGGGGAGTCAACCATCTTACTGGTCTGGGAGAGAAATGACAAAAATCTTTGTTGTTTGTTTTAGAAAGCGAAATGTAAAGAGTGATGACATATGTAAATATCTTATTTTAGCTTATTTAGTGTTATTTACAATTTTCAAAACGTGATTGCAAAACCACTAGAGGTTAAGGTTTGTATTGGATGAATCCGCGACCCCCCCCCGTCTTGAGGAGAAAATGGTTCCGTCCAGGTTCGCTACCTTAAAGCTACAAGTTAACTTCTGACTTTAATCCACGTCCTGCAGGTTTTAAATGGGCCGCGTGTGTTTTAATCAATGGTATCTTCCCTGTAAAGAGGTCACTTTAAAGTTACCATGTATTTTTGATTACGCACTTATACAGCACTTTTTGTAGTAAAGGCTGTGGATATGTTTGCAGTAGGACAGAAAATTAAGAATGGCGCTTTTTGTATAAATGAAGTGATGCAAACCTGCAGATCAAATGTAACACAAACCACAATACATACTTCTAAAACCACCTTGTTTAATATGGTTAAGTAATTACATTTTCTAGTTCTCTAGAAGATGCACAATTGGCCCCTCAGATATTTGGACTAAGATACTGTCATCAGTAGAGGGCGCCACGACACAGCTTCTCATTTACCATGCAAGTTTTAAAGGTTCTTAGCAATTTTGGTAATTGTTTTAAAAGGGATAAAATGCATTAAATAAAACGTATTTCAATACGATGTCTAACAAATATAGTGGCCATCTTTTTCCATAAAGATTAAGTTTAGCAAATAGAATACAATTCTGACTGAGAACTATTACATGAATTATTTCTGGCTTAGTTTAAAAATGTGCATTCCTTATATCTGTTGATGAAATTAGGATTTAATATAAACTTATGAGACTAGTGGACACGTCTTTGGGCAGAGGTTCCATATGAATTGCTGTAATGCAGACTGCTCCAGAAGATCTGGACTCTATAACTCATGAAGAACATTTTGAGTTACATTTAATGTCCTTTTGGGTTGTTGTTGTTTTTTAATAAAAATAATAAAAACCTGTTCAGAACCTGATGTTTCTCACATTTTACAAAAACATTTTTTCTCTATTAAATCAAACTGTTAAAAGAAAATGCTTAATTTTGCCCTTCTGGTGAGGTTTTCTTTCCTTCTAAAAATGTGCAAAAGACGTGAACGCACAAACCGAGATTAAAAGTGAATTCTTACTTTATTGTTGATTATGAAAATGAACAGGCACCTATTACATGGAGCTTGCACATCACAAAACAAAAATATTTAAATATAAATAACACACCCTCATTAGTGTTCATCACTCACAAAAACCTGCAAACTAAAAGTTCGGAAACACATCGAGGAAAAGTCATAATAATAATAATAATAATAATAATGGAAAAACAAAACAAAGAATCTTGTAACATATTCACTCAAGTTTCCAAAATCTCCTGAACCTGCTTGCTGAGTGAAGGCCTGTTCTTATTTTTTTTGGCTCTTCATAATTCCTGTTCCGACTGCATTTACATTTCCTTCTCTAGCACTCTTGTCGTTGTAGCAAGACAACCAACGCGACCCGCTGCGATGGGGAAAATAATTGCCTTAAAAGAGTGGTCTGTCGTTTTTGAGATAGCTGTGGCATTTTCATCACATTCACTACATCCCCGCCCCAAACTACACGAACCCATGTTGGAAAATTCAAGTATCTTACTGGAAGAATGTTTAATAAGGAATGGAGTGACTACAGCCTGAATTGAGCGTGAAATTAATTTGAAACGGACAAACATCCTAAAGGCTGAAACAACAAAATGTTTGACGTTGGTATGAAAGGGTTGGGTTTAGAGTTGCATGCATCCCCACCGTAAAACTATTAACTTTAAATTTTGTTGTACCAACCTGTATCTGCAGCTGACTGTACATACCGTAATTAGCCAAAGATACAGACTTAACTAACCTCAAACGAAATAAAGCACTCAATTAATCAGCCAGAAACTAAACGCATCCTGTGCAGTGCTCAACTGCGCCGTCAAGCATTTAAAAAGACCTATGTACAGTATTTTCAGACAACGTAATGAGTTTACAACATAACAGTCTGTTTTGGTGAAAATATAGTTAAATTCAAAATATTTAATAGGTATCCTTTTTAAACGTTATCTCTTTATTGAAAAAAGTACCTGAGCCAAAAACTCTGACAGGGGGAGAAACGTCACAAAAGCTTTTTGTATGAGACCTTTTTTTTTCCTCATTTGCTGCTGCTCTGGAGTTCAAATGAGGATTTAAAAAGAAGAAAAAAAAGAAAATAACCATACTGACCCTTTAAAACAACCCTCTTTCCAATGTATCAGTTAGTCAGAAAAACGTACAAAAGCAGATTTAAAATCAACCGTTTCAAAGACAGAAAATGAAAGCATGTTAATTTAAAAAATACATAAATATATTTATATATATATAATCGTACATATAAAAATGAATCAATGTTCTCTTATAGACATTCTTTAGGTGGAAGATAGGCGGCTGTGCAACTTAAAGGCCCGACTAGTGACAACTACCCCAGCATCTTGCATTAAGGGCCTCAGATGACTGCAGGTGCGTCGCCTCTTCCGTTTTATCCCCGTTTGTAGCGCAGAAGGAACAACAGCAACCAGGGCTCCGAATGGAAGATGAAGAGAAACCGTGTGATGCTGATAGTGGTCTCAAAATATAGTGGCTTATAGTATATTACACCTGGAAGCCGCAAATAACGTATGAATAGTTCCTTTTCAAAGCCGACTTTCACAGTGCAATACAATAAAAATAATAATGAAAAAACAAACAAACCAACCAAATAGAAGCAGATGAAGCATTTTTGTTGGGGCTTGATGGTCAGATCCATTCTAGAGGACAGTTACATTAGGATTCCTCTTTGCACGCCCCGACATGCATCAATCAGTCGGTATTGAACAATACAAGTACCTTAAAAATGCACCCACACGCAAAAAAAAGAAGAAAAAAAAAAGTAATAGTCGCCAAAACTGGAGTTTCCAATCAATCGTCTCTAAACCGCCTGTGGTTTCTCGCTGCATTTTTATTTGCCAAAAATGATGCATCTCGGGCACTTCTAAATCTCCGTTTATTTTCCGTTTTCTAAGTTACAACCAACTAAAAACATGCAGCCCACTGCTCGCTTGGAAAATGCAGTCGAGAGCCTCCAGCACACCGTGTCCGTTATTCCAGTCAAAGATCAGAGTTCAAAGACTTAATGATTAAAAAGTGCTTTTACGTAGGTCAGTAGGACTTCTTTCTTCTACGATTATTACAAAGTTTGTACATTAGCATGTATCATCTGTGAAAGAAAAACAATCACGCAGTTATAGTCATCTCATTTTTTAAACCTAAAAAAAACGAGTTTGTTTGAAGAAGTTACTCACCATGATACCACCATTTTGTTTTCTTTGGATTTTTGTTACACGTTCTTACATAAAAGGAGTTATCAGGTGGTCGTCTCTGCAAGAAAACAGAAAATCATAATTTCAAGTTCAACGTCTGTAGAAAACAGCGGGGTTTTTTTTTTTTTATGTGCGGTCGGGCAAGAAATACCTTTTCTTTGCAGCTGGACAACATGCTGATAATACTAAGACAAACTGATTGCACAGAGAGCGCTGGTGACCAGTCCTCCGTCAGAATGGATAAACAGATGTGACCGTTGCTATACACGTGTGGGTGGACAGGTATATTCTCGCCTGTGAACATTACCTGCCAAATTAAATCGAAACAAATACAAGGGCGGTTATTGAAATAATAGTAAACCAGAAACAAACCACAGCTGGAAGGTGACATTTAACTAGAAACGTCACATAAAAAAAAATAAATAAAACGTTTTTCCAGCCGTTTGTTTACGAATGTTCTCTATCAAACTTCGGAAGCCTTCACTAATGGTTTGAAGATTTTAAATGCAATTGCATTTTATATAGGAGTAAACGGAATTTAATATAAATGCGCATCACACTTTTCACATTTTACCTGCAAAACTTATAAAAAACCATGCAATACTTTTCTCCCACTGTTCAATTATTTGACTTAGAACAATGTCGTAAAAATATATATAAAAAAAGTCTAAAACAGCATGAACCCATTAAAAAGGAAAAGAAATATGAAATAAACAATGTAAAAAACATTCTACTTTTGTTTTTTCTACTCAAAGAATGTTAATGATTATTTTTGATTTGGACTATTGGAACAACCTGACCCCGTGCATAAAGCACAGAGGTCAGGTTGTGAAGAAGCAAAACCAAAGAACAATTAGACAAAGGCATTAAAACTGCTGGTATGTAAAAAGTAAAGAAATTATATAGATTGATTTAAATATTTGTAGACCAAGTGGTTGGAGAGGACAGAGTAGAAAGGGATATGATAAAGGGATGAACATAGAGTTCAGGCATCAAGCTGGGCCACACAGGAGATTCCCAGAACCACAAGTCACACAGAACAAGGCCAGATAAAAGTACACACTACATATCAATGCAACACAAAGATTATTGGATTTATGCTCCATGGAGAACAAAGGGTAGATTGCATGGCAAATTAAGCCCTCAATAACTAGTTTATCAGTGCAGCATTTCAGACTTCTGCGCTACAACCAGTTTTAAAAACACATGTACGTATTTGATCGATAACTTTTAGGTTTTTTACCTGTCAAAGCTTAAATGACCTCGGTTTACACTAAATACAACGTCGAGGCTCATGCCCTAAATACCTTATAATAATAACAATAATGTATACTTTATTGATCCCGTAGGAAATTGTTTTTGGTGTAAACCACACCGAGGAAGCGCAAAGGGTCTTGCCTAAGGACCCACACTGGATGCTGTGGTGTATTTTTCCCCTGGGCTGGATTTGTCTGGTGACATTCCAAAGGAGCTATCCAGCTATACGTCACACTTGAGTTTTTACTGCATCCCACATGTGTAGTTACCGAGTGGGATCACGCTGCAGACAGGAGATTAGCTATCTATTTGCAAGTCCAGCAGAAACAAGAAAAAAGGATCAAAGCTGCAGCTTAAAGCATTTCTCTTTAAAATCTCTCCATTTCACCAACACAATAAGAAATATAACGAAAGTTGTTAGATGAAGTTCCTAAACCAAATGTATTTTATTAAAATTGCCTTAAATTAAAGTCACATATTTTACAGTTTAGTAGGAAATCAAGATCTGGTTAAACAAGCCAGTCATTGTATGTGAAATTTGAAGAAATCTACTCAATACCCACAGATCAAACATCCAAAAACCACAGGAAGTTAAGCAACAATAGTCTTTGTGTATCAAACCCTTTTTCAGTTGACTAATGGATGAGTTGCAAGATAAATGGAGACGTTTAATTCCTTTTTGTAAAGTTATGAGTCCCAAGATAAACAAAATGTTTTAACGAATTTAATCAGAGGAACTCTAAACTTGAATAGTGGCGCCGATTAAACGTATAGCCCTGTTGTGTAAATGTTCAATGAAAATTCTCGCGTAATAACTATTTTAAGTTAGTTAATGAGGTTTAGGTTTTGAACTATGCACCCTTTTTTGTTTTTGTACCTTCGTTAACTGTTATTGTTAAGGGTTAACTTGCACTCAGATGAAGGCCAGTGTGGTATATCTCCTCTGTTTTCTATGCTATCCAAATGATTTTTCAGCTCAGGATTTTATCACCGGAAGGTGAACAGATATCTCAAGATGTCCCTTTGCCTTGTTTGACTGATAACAGATTAAAAAACAAAAAGAGCCCCCCCCCCCAATGATAACTAAATATTTTAAAATTACCCACGAGAGAAATTTGGGTTGCAATTGAGTGTTGTATTTGGTTTTGCATACGTAAACATGTTTATAAATTTATAGTGGCTTTTTAAAACCTCTCAGAAACTTCAAGTCTTGTTTACCTTAATTCTAAATTGTGCAAATTGAATAACATGATATTGTAACAACAACGATACACTGTGGTAATTTGTTTCTTATATTTCAAGAATATGTCGGAATCTAGACTAGAGTAGTTTATGCTGTGTAACCAGACAAGACAAATGAGCCCTAAAAGAAGCAATAAGATAATAAAAAAACAGGCAGGATATGCTTAGGTGAGAGTCATGTGGGCTAAACTGTCCATGGTTTCATCTCCTCAATCATCTAAAAGAAAAACATACGTGGCTCCTTGTAGGAATTTATCCCCATTTTTTATAAAGGGTGGTTTGCAATAGAGACTGGTTACTGAATAACACAAGAAGACTGTTCATTAACTTACCTGAGGTGAATCAAAAGGATATCGACCACTAAATTTGAAAAGCAGCTGAAATTTCTCTCCTTCATACAATGTGCCAGACGCACCTTCCATATCTACAATCCACCTAAACAAAACAAAAAAAATGTATTAAAAAAATGTTAAAATATGACAGGAATCTGATTCAAACAGACTGATTACAACATCCAATTAGTCAACCAAAGATAAACACAGGTGACGTAAGGTGAAAAAAATAAACCGGGTTTGAAGGAAAATGTTTGAGTGGTTAAAATGATAAAGCTGTGTTCATTTCTTTTCTAAGCCAATAATATGTAATTTTTTTTTTTTAGGTACGAGAAATTAATTATGACTACATAATTTCTGAGTAACCTTAATATAAATTATCTTCATGAGCTGCAATATTACTAAAGAAATAGTTGCAAAAGTCTATAAAATCATTAACAAAGACAAAAACAAAGATGTGCAGATCTATCATCCAGTGACAGAAGTCATGGTCTGATGTAAAGAACTGAGTGGATTTCTATGAGGACATAATCGTATAACAGCAACAAACGTCAACAAGAGGTGACAGCCCCTGCTTTAAGATATTAGAATGATGGTGATTATAAGGTTGATACCTCAAAAGAAATTAAGATACAAAATGCTTCTCGTAACATGGTAAATTTTACAACAAGCAATGAACAAAGTGAAGGGTAAACTGATCAATGACTGGTTAAACAAGTCAACTGAGTTTAGATAGGACTGTTGTAACAGCTAAGAGCTAGATAAGGTTAAAAGATGTTTTCTTTCTGTTACTAACACGTAAATAAATACTGCTCACCATAATAACCAAATTTGGATGCTTAGCTTTTGGGCATGTGTCATTTTTTTTATTTAATTTTTTTTACTGCAAGCTAGAAAGGTCCAAAGTTTACAATCTGTATTATTTTAAGCTTGAAAGAACAAAACAGATTTCATAAACAGCTAATATTTCGTATTCTACCATTTCTCACACAGCCCCACAAATCTAGCCAGCAAGCTAAAAAGTAGCCCTGTATTTTTCTTATGTATGTAAAATTTAATCTGTACGGCTTATGCAAAGAACACTGTTGTTGAGCAACCAACTGCTACAGATAGCCTGCCTAATTATTTTGCTGACTATCTTGTGTTACTTTTAGTATGAAGATCAGAACATTTTTGTGAAATAAATTTTGATGTAGTTTCTTATATCATTTTCCAAACATATCAAAACAATAAATGTTTGCAGACATTTAATGAAAAAAAAATCATTGAAAATCATTGAAAATAAACGCTACAAACTGATTTTTCCACTATAGATACATGTCTGTGTTTCTAATATGGGAGAAGCAGCCATAGTGATCTCTTATGTAATGTTCAGAAACATTTTACTTTTTAATTTCATCAGATTAAGAGGAAATAAAAAAATCTTACTTTAATTCTACATTAAGTGTAGAATAAAAAGACTTTGGTCCAACAACAATGACAATGAAAAATAAGCCATGTTTTAACAGTGATTTGGTAACAAAATATAAATTTAATGATTTCGAAGTCCAGTTACAGGACTGAGCTGAAAAACAAAACATCTGTATACAGCACCATCACAGTCAAAACTACCAAGAGGATTAACTTTAGACCTGCTGGTATTTTAACACTTGCTTAGATTGAAATGATTACAAGTTTCAGTGATGTTAGAGAAACCTCATCAGACCTGTTTGCTCACCTCACTCTGACCCAGTGATGCCTCTACATGATTACATGTAAAGCATGACATTGTCTGTGGCGCACCTGTGTCAAACTGAAGTTTATTTATGGCCCTAAATAGTCTATTATGGCAACATAAATAGAAAATTTAAAACAAAACAGCTTTGTAGTAAAATTTTATTTTATGAATAAAATCAGTTTCGCATAATACTAAATTACATGCGGAAAGATGCGTTTCATTGAAAGCAGATAGATATTTAAGTATTTTAACAGTTTTTTAATTTTAACAAATGCTTTCTGTCAGAACAGGCCATTTGACAAAAATTATGATTTTTGTTTGGCCTGAATTAAAAATGGGTTTGACATCCGTATGTTGAGGCATAATATCTACGCTAATATAAAACTAATAATACTATATATCTTTCACTTTGTTACAAAAAAATCTTGCTGTCTATTTTCTGTTACTGTCTTTTCAACTTGATTATTTTTGGTTTGCAATTGTATAAATTAAATTCACAAAAAGATGAGAAATTTCGAAACAAGCAAAGGAAAAAAAACATGGTTGGAATCTCTCTTTTTACACTAAAACCATAGGGTGACAACATCTCTGATCTCTGACTGAGTTTGTATATTGAGGTTGAGCAGACAGGATTTGAAAAAAGATTTTAGTCTCTTTAAAATGTAAACAGAGAAAAGAGCGTGTGAAGCTAAAGGCAAACATCAACTCTAAGACATTCTACATCTGCAATTGAGCAGAAATTGTATCAGCGATCTTTCTGATGTAAAAACACTGTGTGACAACATCCGCAAAGAGCAGAGCCAAGGACAAAATGTTCATCGTTATCAAATTCGCTTTGGCCGGCTCGTAATATGACCTAGTCAATAAATGTAAGATTAAATCACTTGGACAAATGATGGGTTGGGTGTCATAATTCCATAACTAAGCTGCAGGGAAGGCATAACAGGGTTTTTAGGTGGGATTTTCCATATTGCGGGCCCCTAATTACGCCATTAAGCCAGCTAAAACCTGATAAGCTATAACAAACAAAGACACAGCGTGTTCTATAAACAAAAGCTATCAAACTGACAACACATCATCATCGAATAGACATCACATGAAAGTGTCTCTTGTAAGGATTTCTTGCCCATTATGTTTGGATTAAGTGGGATTTATGGTTAAGTAGGAATGGGTAGGAATATGCTTCCCTAGCTGAGCAGCATATCACCATTGCTGTCAATCTATTCACCTGAGATGAATAGAGAAAATTTTCAACCTCTGTGTTGCAAAAAGAGAACACACCCATGCATACCATCCCAAACCTGAGGTGCAAAAATATCCCACAAGCCAGCTGAACTGGTTAGGAGACTTTGTCAGTCATGAAAAACATTAATTTGCGTCACCCTCCAGGTGACTGTTATGTAATAAGAAAATTGTAAAAACATGCTTTGTTTTCCTTCTACCAAACTCGACCAAACTTCATCTTAACGCTAGGTTGCTTAAAGCAAGCAAGAACCAATGAATGTGGAAGAACACAGAGCTTTCTCTTTTTAAATCTTAATTTCCATAACTGCTTTCTACAGCTTAGGTTCATGTGAATTGTGCGATATGTATTCCATTGTTTGCACCTCGGCCGAGCAGGTGTGACGTCAGTGTATTTTGATCAAGCAGACTGTATTGACAATAGTTTAAGAATCTCAGAACGATGCAGCAGCATTTAAAAGTAGCTTTTTTTTTAAGTTTTTCACAAGAAACAGAAAAAAAACAAGTATTATTCTTAATGAACGATCAAAATTTAAAACCAAACTTGTTAGATGCGATGTGATTCACAGACAATGATATCCAGAAGGTTTCAAGGAAGGAATACAGGGAGAAAAGTTTAGCTTCGAGCAGCCTGTGTTCCTTGTTACACAAGCCAAACTCATGAACGCCAGCCATTAAATATTTTATTAGACTGGATAGTGACACTAAGCGTTAGAGACGAGGGCCAGAACTGCCAGTCATTAAAATGACCCCTGATTCTTCCTCATACAGGAGCCTCCTTTTACCACCAAACCATATTTATGGCACAAGCAACCTGCTCTCCATACATGATCAACACACTAGAATACAGTGGTAATAAAAACTTTCATAAAATCTTATAATATAAGTGTTCAGAAAAAAGACTGTGTTCCCTAAACAACTTTTCAATAATTTTGCAAGACTAAAATAAAGCAAGAGTCACAGGTACTTACTGTGTTATAGTGTTCTGTACACTTTTCTCATTGAGCGTCATTCCTGGGGGTGGATCATTTTGCAGAGCTAATAATTCCTTCTGTAGTCGTTTCTGTTGGGGAAAAAAACATGTTTATGTTCATATCTTAGGCTAAAGTTAAAACTCTAAAATGACATCAAGGAAAACAATGCAAAAAAAAACTTGAGAGTCCAAATAGAAAATCACAAAAAAATGAAATAAAAAATAATGAACTTGTACAAAACCATATTATTAGTTTTTTTTAATGTTTTTATCTAATGTTATATGTGACCCAAACTACTTAAAAAGTTTTAAACTAACTTTAAACTAATATATTCACTTAAAATCAATATGTCTATATATGAAAGGCATATAAGTAGTATGCTGTACAACAAATCACTCTGAGACATTAAAAAAGGAGCGTGTATCACATACTATAAAAGATTCATTTATAGAAAAATGGGAAAGGGTAAAAATTAGAGCTGCAGAATACACTAAATTAATATAATCTCACAATCAATGTCTCCAATTTTCTAATTACAAAATGCTGCTTGGAAGCAATATTTTATGAGTAGCTATTCTTAAGTGTCCTACATTCACTAAATACATTTGGTCAGTCAGGTTTGCTCTTAATACACACAATTAGTATTGATTTCAGCGACCAGGGTGCAACTGATCGAAGACTGATGGGGACACCATGACAGAATGGAGTAGTGAGAAGATTACAGATTAATCCCAATTTACATCTTAATATTCAACAACAGCAATGCAATAAAATGTTTGCCTACCATCATACAGCTGTGTTAGTATTGAAGGTAAACTTAAATCAATCCAGGCTACAGCTTTAGGTAGGCTCTTAAAACTGTTAGCACTCAGGTGCACACAGTCCCATTCCTGTTGTTTGTTGACACTTTACAGCAACAAATTTATCAGAGGTTTGACACTAGACTGTAGGTAATAGTTACGTAACTTGGTCCAAACCATCTAAAGGTTTGTAGACCCACAATTACAAGATAGGAAGAGATGCAGCAAACTCTTAAAGACATGAGTTCCTTTCTATTTTCTTTTGCCTTTGTTAAAGCCGTATAATTATTGAAGTATTTCTCAAAACAAATAGAACTTAATCAAAAATGTGGAAAAAAATTGCTTTACATTTTCAGGCACTTGTTTAATCCGTGGCAGGCGTCGGTTTTTTAAAATTCTCACTGTATAATAAAATATATTTTTTATTTTTTTTTAAAAGGCCAATTTTGAAATATTGAAAAAGAAAGATAATTCAACTTAAATCATAATCTGACTTTCTAAACTGACTAGTATTTTCCAAATGTTCACTGCACACAGTATTGGACATTTAGGAAATTCTGCTCTTTATATAGTAACACAAGTATAACTAGCAAGCTAATCTTAGATGTTTGGTCACGCAGGAGGCTCCTTTACAGATCTTCCAACTTGAAACGGATTTAAATTACAGTGTGATCTTAGTAGGGCCATTTTTTTTTGCACTCCTTTAGCTTCCACACAATACCTGTTTTTCTTTTTACAACCATAAATATTTCCAAACAAACAAATGTGTCTTTTAATAAACAAAGAGCAAGGTAACCTAAGCTAAACTAGAGCTAAATATTAGGAGTGTCCCAATATTACTTTCTCCCTTCAGATATGATAAGGATGTTGCTGTCTTCAGTATCACACGATACCGACATTGACCTGGAACTATATCAGCATGAATTTGTACATACTTTATCAATTTGGCAGTGTAAGATGTTAGAAAGGGCTTGATTAAGAGAAATTACTTAAATAATTAACAATACTTTACAACAGTAGAGAATTAGCAATTGCATTTGGAGCGATTACATTGGCTCTGCATGCTGGATTCAAGCAGCCAAATACAAACGGTGGTGAATGAGTGCAGATATCAGAGATTGTAGAGTCAGGCCGATATAATCGGAGATTAATCTGTTTCTCGATATCGGATCGGGACACCCCTACTGAAAATAAAGAACTTTACACATAACGGAAACTGAGACAACACTCAGCGCTCTGTAAACCATAGGAAGGAACATTTTTTGGGATTTGAAAACTGAACTTTTTAAAACCTCGCTACACCCAGCAGCTAGATCAGCCAGTTCACATAGAATGGGACAGTACCGTATTTAAATTCTGATGTGTACTTATATCTTATTTTATAATCAACAGACAGGAAGAAAATCCCTCATGTCATTTCGGCTTTCTGAATCTCAACAAATATACAAACATATATTTAACAACTTTTAGGATTAAAACGTGTTTAAAATGCCTGATTCAAGGCTTAAGGGGTCAAAAACAAACCCAGCAGAAGAGTTACAGTAGTTTCATTAATAAGCCACTACAGTCATTAACTCTTTATGTACTGTCTACTTTTAGCATCTACTTTGTGTGTAAAATACACCTGTTCGGGTCAGCCTAAAGTTGCGTTGGACTGCGCACCGCGTTTGTTAACAGGGTGTAGAGCAGGTCGATGAAACAGAGACCAGCTACCAGAATGCAATTTTTGTCTTTCAATTATCACTCCTGGTTATTAGGAGGAATAGTCCTAGGCGAGCATCAGCACGTAGTTCTAGGAAGCCAGTTTCCCCTCAGCTCGCGGTTGGTGGTGATGGTGATGAAGAGCTAGTGGTGTTGCTAGCTTAAAAAAAAAACCCAACTGCCGAACCTGAGTAGTTTAGTTAAACCTTTCACGGCTTTTGTCTGAATGTCACTGTTGCTTTTTTGGACGAAGAGACACAGGGAAACGAATTGGCAGTCAACAGTCGAGAAAGAACAAAACGCACAGCCGGTAAAGATTAGAAATATGTGCTCGCAGTTAATTGTATCCTTACCTGCATCGACGCCATGTTGGAACCCCCCCTTCCTTCTCCTCCTCCTCCTCCTCCCTGAACCAGCGCAGAGCGGAGGACGCTGCGTCAGGCGGTCACGTGACGGCAGAAGTTGTTTTGACGCTCGGGAATCCGTTTTCACGTACCTCGCTTAAAAAAAAAAAACGCGCTTTTCACGGCCCAGTCCCGTCAGGTCGTTTGCGAGATGTGACGTAGTCTGCAGAGCCACAACAGTTTTAATACGATAAAACAAAAAAAGTTAAAAAGCAAGAGCTCACGTGACCAGCACGTCAGCCAATGACCTCTGCTGAAGGAGGGCTGAACCTGAGTCACGTTAAATGTTCATTTATTTGGTCATTTATTACCTGTAGGCACAACTTTGACCCAGCCTTAGTTAATTAGGCTCATAATAGGTTAGTAACATGTTTTTGCAGTGTAGGCATAATGTTGTTAAATGAGATTCACATTTAAGACTGTAGTTCATATCCCCAAATGATTCATTTAAGTCTGTTTCAATTAAACTTATGTATGCAGTGCTATATTCTATTTCTAATATTAAGTTATTTTATTTTGAGAACCTAAAATCTATCTCTCTTTCTCTCTCTCTCTCTCTCTATATATATATATATATATATAGAGAGAGAGAGAGAGAGAGAGAGAGAGAGAGAGAGAGAGAGAGAGAGAGAGATGTGATGGCTATGTGACGTAAGATGGCTAAGTTAAAATTAATTGGAAGAACAAGCAGGGTACACAAAAAATATCAGCCTAGGATTTTATAGCAATGGTACTAGTTATTTCAGCAAGTATTGCTATTTTTTTTTAAAGGCGTGGCTGCTAGTCCCACAGGAAAGTGAAAGTCAAACGCATAAAGCTCACCAACCAAGGAAAGTCTAAAGAGCTCTAAAATTCCTTACTAAATGGATATGCTGACTTTGAGCTTGTTGGAAAGCAAACAAACAAACAAAAAAATGTACCTACAACGGCTGATAATAAGAAACCTCTCAATGGACATCAAGCAAAGTAGATTATGTAGCTTTCTGTTCGTTCTCTCTACTCTGGGATATTGATTTCCAAATTAAATGCAAAATTTACTTCCATCTAACACTGTTTGCTTAGCCTGAAAAAGACACTGCAGTGGCTATTTGGGTCTGGACAGACTTTACACAGGGCCAGTAATGATCGTAGCCCTAGTTCTGTGTCCGTTCGTGAAAAAGCCCATATCTCCTACACTTCTGAATGAACTTTGGATCAGAATCTTCATGAACCAATACCAGCCTGAGCCCCCTGAACTGGCTCCTCTCGACATGGTGAAGTAGTGATCCTGCTCAGAGTCCCTCCCAGATGACCAAACTCCTCACCCTATCTCTAAGGGAGAACCCAGACACCCTGCGGAGGAAACTCATTTTGACCACTTGTATCCATGACCTCGTTCTTTTGGTCACAACCTAAAGCTCATGACCATAGATGAGGGCGGGAAGGTAGATCAACCCGTAAATAGAGCTTTGCTTTTTGATTCAGCTCTCTTTTCACCACAAGAGTTGGTACAGCGCCCGTCTATCCATTTCCCACTCCATTTTTCCCTCTTTCTTGAACAAGACCCCAATATACTTAAACTCCTCTACTTGAGGCAGGACCTCCCTCCCGACCCGGAGAGAGCACTCTACCCTTTTCCGGCTCAAGACCATAGCCTCAGACTTGGAGGCACTCATCCCGGTCACCAAAACGGATACCCTTAGCACCTTAGATGCGCCTATAAATTCTGTCCATGAACAGAATCTGTGATAAAGGGCAACTTTGGCGGAGTCCAACCCTCACCGGAAACAAGCCCGACTTACTGCAGGCAGAGCAGCCAGACTCTGACACTGGTCATACAGTGACCTGAAATGTTTAGGTGTTATGCAAAGAAGTGTACACCAGAAGGAGAGTGCTCACCAAATAAGTATTTATTTAACATGGAGAGGTGAGGACACGTCTCTGGAGGAAAGGTGGAATCAGCCCCTTCCCTGGCTTAACATTTTTACTAATACAAGCAAAAACCATGACAAAAGACAAGGAGCAGAAAAGTATCATGTGAAATAAATGGTAAAACAATTAAATACTCAGAAAAAAAAAGAAAAAAGAAAAAAAGGTTCTTTGTTTTTACATTGTTTTTTGTAACTTTAACAATCCAAAAAGTTTGCAGCCATGAGCAGTTCCAGAGCGATCTCGGGAGCGATGGGGAACTCGGGTATCTCTGTGGAGCTGTTGGTATAACGGACCTTGTATGTGAAATACATGCAGACCTTGGAGAGGACGTGGGACGGGATCTCCCTGAAATTCACCTCGTTGGTTTCGTTCTCTGCGAACTGTCCTGCAGGTACAATGTTGCAAACAAGAAAGCAGCTGGATGAGAAAACTTGTGAGAAACAGGTTCGACTTGGTTCATAGAAAAACACTTCTTGTTTTGGATGCTGGACACCAAAATAAGCGATTCTGAAAGAAGCTACAACTGTTAAGAAAAATAATATTGATGTAATACTGTTTGAGGATGTTTACCCAGTTGGATTTTTTTTTTTATAAGCCAAGTATTCTGTGTTTGTAAATAAAGTACACCAGTCTGTGTGGTGAAAACAGACTTGACCTAGCCTTAGTTAAACTCATCAAAAGTTTGTTAGTGAGGGAGATCCTGTTCCATCTTTGGCACAAACACAGAGCAGAACTGTCTTAATGTCTTAATTGTGATAAGGACGGTGTGGTCAAAGTCAATCTGTAAGATTTAGGAACTTCTAGATTTTGTTTTGTGGCTGTGAATTTCTGCATTTCTAACAATGTTTTTCTAAGTTACTAACCACCACACAGAATTCTATTAATTTCTTATTTCATCTGGTTTAAATTGTATTTTTCGGGTTTCGATAAATTATTTTTAGAGTAGCAAAGTTGGTTCTGAACACAACATTGTTCCCCTTTAACTTTTAACAAAATCCTTCAATGTAATTTTTAATAAGAAAAATGTTTTATGAAGTCATTTTGCTGAGTGCAAGCTCAACTTTATTTTAAGGCTCCTTAGAAGAGTCAAAATGAATCCCTCCAGCAGTTCTAGCCACGAGAGAAGTTCAACTCCCATTCTCACAGTAATTCGTTTTCCATTTTTTGTGTGTGTGTGGACTTCTGTTTGAACTGTTTACAAAAACAACACAAATGCGCATAGGCAGAATACAGATGTCACACAGGAGCAAAGTATTTAGGTAAGTAAGAATGGATGCACTCTTCTGTGGATCGTTTTTAAATATTTGTGAGCTGATCGTATCGTCATAAGACGTAGTAAGCTAAACGAAAAACAAACAAACAAAAAAAAAACGGCACCCTATGCTAAGTCCAGAAACTTGTTTAAAAGTTCTATTGCCTATAATAACAATAATACCAACTGCCTAAAATAACACAAAATCGAAGTTGGTTACCACTGTTTGTTTTTATATATTTATACATTGAGCCATATTACCCTTTTTTTCTTCCTTTTAGTATAAAGATCAAAAAGTATAGTTTAAGACAGGATTCAAAATGAGTAGGGTTCAGTTTAAACTTTTCTAAAGGTTGAAGGCTCAATTATTTATGGTGATTTAAATACTTTATATTGTAAAAATTAAAAAAAGACTATGGAATGTACAGAAGTAAAGAGAAGTGCAATGTCTATTGAAGAGAAGATATACGGAGTAAACCAAAGAGGTCTATGCAGTAGATAGTGAGGAAAGCCTAACGTGATGATTGGAGCATCCCTATCCTCTATCCTGGATCTGTTAAGGGTCACCATCGGAACAGGGAAATAAACCTTTAGAGCTAGGAGTAACTTCTAAATTTGTTGTATGGAATTTAATATACAACACATTTGGTTTCAGACGTGCTCTTGTTCTATTAATAGCCTTAAAACACCAAAGTCTTACCAGTCAAGATGCGTTTTAAAGCTCAACAAGGGAAGCTATTTTTTTAATAATTGATAATAAGGATTGTGGC
Organism: Orestias chungarensis; assembly: GCA_032876305.1. Taxonomy (NCBI): domain Eukaryota; kingdom Metazoa; phylum Chordata; class Actinopteri; order Cyprinodontiformes; family Cyprinodontidae; genus Orestias; species Orestias chungarensis. The sequence goes on from JAVLVB010001131.1 coordinate 2,002,240, forward strand.
TTAGAGGGTTTCTGATTTTACATCTAAGGAGTGAATCTATAATGGCGTTGCTTATAACGTTTTACTTATTTCTTACCCGGCCCACTTAACATGGCTTTGATGGTTCCAGATGTCAAGGCGTGTTCTCGTTTCACAATAAATTCATGGCCATCTGAGGAGATGAGCTTCACATACATGGCATCTGGCCCTTCACAGCCACCGTAGGTTCTCTCCTCACCATCTATCAAGTGATGATATTAAAAAAGACTAAATAACAGAGCCAAAAATTAAAACAAGGTATAGCCTTGAACAAGGTATAGCCTGTTTTTTTCCCCCTCCACGATAAATCCAAAAAAACGTTAAAACTGCGTGGCAGTAAAGTGATTTTAAGGACTGACAAAAAGATTTTTACAGTACAGATAAATGTGTGATAGAAGTCTCACCCATTCTGTTCCGGGATTTCTTTTAATCCTAGAAAGAGAAAATTGGAAAATGAAGAACACAATGCAATCCCCTGTAAAACCAGAGCTTATTATCAGCAGGCATTTAGTAACGCGACGTGAGAAACTGTCAAACTCTATCTGGGAAGTGCCGGGAATCTCACTTGAGCTCTTGGTTTACTGGAAGTGATTTTTGACAGTCATTGCGGAACGATAAATTTAGCCTCGATCAAGATGGTTCCAGATATTAATTAAGACACTCTCCAATGTATAGATGTGTGTTTAAGACTGTAACGTAAGCATAACCGTGCTCTACACGTGTTTCACCCATAAAGACGGCAGTCTCCAGAAGTTGTATGTTATTAATAGTTACAAAAGAGGTCGCGTTAGCTGCGCTAGCTAAGGAGGCTAACATATTTCCAAATAAACCTGAAAGCTTCCCAGTAATCAATTTCGGCGTAAATTACAAATTGGACATGTGGTTCGAGGGATGGCAACGATAAAAGACATTAAACTAAAACCTATAGTTGTTTCTTACCGCCGTGTAACTTACCGAGCGACGAAGATTCAATTTTAGCTAACGTTAGCCACCGAAATCTTACCCGGAACCAGTTCGCGGTCCGCACTAAATGTCTTCCGTGGGGAAATACAAAAACAACAGAAATCCACATAAATGATTCCCATAGCTTAAATAAAAGTATTAGTAAATAACTAAAATACAGAAATGGGGGGTCTAAATGTAATCTAAGGATTACAGTAAACATATACATAAACATACTTGTATGAAAACAGCATTACTTTTGTTTTCTCACATAAAATCAGATTTTATTTGCGCTCTTTTTCAGTTTTAGTTTAATCGTTAATACATGATTATTATTATTATTATTATTTTTTTAAATAGAAGTAGTAGTAGTAATATTTTACCTATGTTTTTCTTTCCAGAACAGATCCTTGTATAATAATAACAACAACAATAACAATAATTCCTAAGTATTCGGTACCTTCAACTTTGGCCCATCTTTATTGAATGAGCTCATGTAACTAATTGAAGTTTGTAGACTTTAGAATTTTCCACAACTGTTTTGTTAGGTTAGGATCAGGGACATTTAATGAAAGACTTTGTAATCTGATATATTGACGTTCTGCCACATATCTGGTAAATTCCACAAAGATCTATGGAAACGTCTGTGGTATTTTTTGGTGAAGGTGCATTCTGGCTTGCCTCTCTTTTTCCGCCAAATATTACAATGATAATTATAGTCAAACATTTTGATTTTGTTCATTTATTTTATTACCCCAAAACCATAGACTATATGTTTCTAAAAATTGTAATTCCTTGTCCCCATTTGCAAAATGACTTGTTTAATCCTGCTTTTGAAAGATATGTGGATAACGGTCTGTTTTGGCCTGAATCTTCATGAACTACTTTGCTGTTGTTCTTGGGATGGTATATACTATTTTTTCCAAAATATGTTCATCTCTGGGTGTTTAAAATTTTGCCTTAAGACATTTAGCCTAGTCTAAGTTGTTCAAAGGCATTGTAAGCTTAGTGTGTGTAATTCCTGGAATTTTTAGATAGTTTTATCAGTAATTTATTATTTCTGCATTTTACTAATCTAAATGCTTTTGGTAAATCTAACTGAGTTAAAACAGAATAAAAATCCACCCTGATTTAATGTCTTTCAGACAAAAGGTTTGGTGCCTTTTTATACAACATATGTAAATATTTACCTTTAAGTTTTAACTAATAGTAAAGGTAACACTGATCATACCTGGGTTACCATTAGTTGTACTTATTTTTATTATTATTTATTATTTGTACATTGAAATAGATTGATTTTTATTCAGTTTTTCAGTTACCTTTGATGGCAAAATAGAAAATAATAAAAAAAGCCTTTCTCTACATTTTCTATTTTTAAACACTGTAGCAAGATGGTCAATAAATATTGTCACGTGTTTTGTGTGGACGATTTTTTAAGATGTAAATCATAGCAAATGGAAGTTTGCATTGTATTTATTTATTTATTTTGTTATGTATACACAAGACAGCCGTGTTGGATTTTCAGGTCCAGTTTTTTTGTCAATCTTCTAATTTTCCATCCATCTGGAAGTCCAACCTCTTGCAGCATATCTTTCATGCAACTAAAAGCATACTAAAAGCTTTAGCTATAGCATATTATGAAAGTGCACCCTTTAACCAATCCAGCAGTTCAACATACTTTCAGAGTCCAAGTTGGAATATGATCCTGTTTTAAAATGAAAGTCAATCAGTTACACAAAAACAAAATGATTTCCAAAAAACAAAAATCCTACTTCTCAGGTCCACTACAACCTAGGTCCAGGTTGGTCTACATTCTACCAAAGACACACAAAGAACCAGTTAAACAAAGTGTACTCACTATATCTTTTTCATCTCTTAAATCGTTTAGTGCTGCGAGCTCAGCAGGAGTTAAATTAGGCTCGATGTGGAGTGTAACAACCTGAGAACCACTACTTTTGGTCCGCATTTCATTGTGCTGTTTATCCAACAGGGGGCGCCTGGGGCAAATATGGCTGCGTCTGCCTCCACTCTCCTTGATGAGTTAAAACAGGTGGTTGTGGGACACCACAGATACATTTTGCAAGCCCATAAATCTGGATTTATCACAGAAGACGTGTACTCTGTACCCCCTATAAACTCTCCTTGGTCCATCCAATAATGCAGATTAAATAGACTGATGAATAAGAACAGCCATGTTAAACAGTGTGTGTTAATTAAATAATAGAAAATGTAGACACTGGATGACAGCGACTCTTGGGTATATATAATGTCATTACACAGCTGCATTAAACATCCATGTTTTCAAAGAAAGCAATTTAGTTTGGTACTTGAATCAACAACAAACTCTTTCATCAAACTCCTAAAAACCGTTGAGGAAGCGTGGCTCTTTTCTGCAGACATACTTAGATCCGTGATGTGACTTTGCCCTTATCCTAGTGTGGGTGCTTTCAGGAAGAAAAGTGATGACTGCTGAAATCTGAGGCTTCCAAATGGAAAGAGTCATCTGAGCTGAGACACTGACAGCTCAAACATTGAGTGTGACTGTAAATTGTGCCGTTTGACCCAGAAGAGCTTACAGAGGGAGCACTGTGATCCTCATACGCTCGGGGTGACGCGTTCTACTATTTATTAACACTTTGATAATTTAGGATGCTTTTAAAAAAGCTAGCCGATTTTTTTCTTCTCCCCAGATATCTCTGGTGAGTATTTATTAACTGCCTACTGGTAGAACACATGTCAGCAGAGACTTACTTAGGGGTGACATCTGACCTGGTGTTTCTCTCTGAGCTTAAGTTATCCTGTCATTTTTTTTATTTTTTTATTCCCTGAATGGTCTTAGCGTCTGCCACTGTTTCGTGTAAATTCTTGCTAAAACAACTCACAGAAGACCAAAAACAATCACCTTGCATTACCTTCCATTACAACATTAGTACTTGATCATAAGTGGGCGGGAGAGAGCAGCCGCTTTGATGTCTTTCTGATATGACCCACCCGGCTGCAGCTGCTCTCAGCTCTATTTTGAGGCGGCTGCTGCGGGCCTTCAAAACAGAGCTTCCTAAATGCACACATAAACACAGACAATGCATGAAAGTTCCCTCGTTTGGCTCAACCGGAAGAACGGTCCCTTCGATTGCTCTGACGAAAGTCTCACATATGCAGATAATGTGCAACAACAGGCAGCTGGCAATTTCACACGTGACACATAAAACAGATTTTTTATGTTTATTGACAAAGAAACATTCATATACTGTCATATACAATGCCTTGCTTTTTTTCTCATGATAAATCTCAAAACCTAATGTATTTTATTTTGGATCTTATGTGGGAAAGAAACATAAAGTAGTGTGTCATAAAGAGAAAGGAATGTTTTTTTTAATTTATTTTAACAAATGAAATTCTGAAAAGTGTTGTGTGCATTTCTATTCAGCCTCCGTTATTCTGAAACTGTGAAAAGCAACAAAATAAATGAAAATGGGGCACTGACTTTAGTCTGGAACCGAGGTTTACATTCCAGCATGCGGCCTGATTTGCTATGTTATCAGCTGGATTAAAACATATTCATGTGTTTGAATGGTCCAGCCAAATTCCAGAGCTAAATCCAACAGAGAGGCAGTTAGCAAACGTTTTACGTTCCGTGGATTTTGAGTTTAGTTTAGTCTTAGTTGTATTTTCTAGTTCTGATGTGAATCATATCAGAATCCTGTTCTGTGATGTCCAGTCCAAAAAGCTAAAGCATATCCGTTGAACTTGGAAATAACTAATCCTGTTTTCAGTAATCAATCTCTTTCACCATTTCTCAGCTGTTCTGCAAAATTGATAATGTAAAAAAACAAAAACATTCAATTCGTGAGACTGTAACTTAACCGAAGTAAATCATAACAAATGCTGTCCATGGGACTGTCTGAGCTATTTTGCAAAGAATAGACGGAAGTGTGAGTTTCCTGATGTGCAAAGCTGGTAGAGATGCCCCTGCTTTAGCTGCAGAAAAAGGTGATTTTACAAGATATTAAGTCAGGGGAGCTGAACACAAATTAACACTACATTACCATTCTTAAAGCCATTTGCCATGTTCCGTAGGCTTAACAATTATAAACTTTCTTGAACCTACTGTTTAAAAACTCAAAACTAGTCACATGCCACTTCACACGATCTTTCTGACCAGGTTTTTGCTTAAAAAAATCTCTAAATAAAATCAGGTCACATTTTCTGGTCATGATATGGAATAATGGGGTGGGGGATGTGGGGGGGCTTGTCACAATAGATTTGAGGGGTTATGTTGTTTTAGCCTGCAGCCATTCTCAAGCCCTGAAATTCTCCTTTAAGCAGTCAATAGGCCTAGCTCATAAGGAAATCTCAATAAAAAATGAGTTGTGAAACTGTTTTTTTTTTGTATTTTTCAGTTTTCATTCATGTGGTGTCAAATAGATATTTTTTTTGTACTTGATTTTTGTCTAAGTTGAATTCAAGCTAAATCTTTTAAATGGCTTGGATGACAGCTGTACCCACACTTAGACGAGCTATGGTTGTTCCACATGCAACGTTGTCCTATACACACTCACTCAAAAAGGGCAATTGCATCTTTCCTCTTCTTTTTGAAATTTTTGAGAAAATGAACAACTAGTTGCAACTGTGATGTTTATTAAACAGATGTATATTACTGGAGGGAAATAGGAGCTGACCTCAATGTCTAATTTTGAAATGTTTTTTTTAACTAATTACAGCAGGATACTGATATTGTCTACATATCCTATGATACAGGGGACATTTCAAAACTACCAGCTTGTGCAAAGACCAAGTCATTTCCTCATCGATCGCTTTGAATCTTGGATTAAAATATTTTCTCTTTACAGCTTTTACTCTGCTTACAGTGGAAGCTTTAAAGACCAATTAAGTAGATGTGACAAACATTTACATTGTATTATGTTGAGACGCTACTTGGTGTAAGTGCAATGACTCACCGCAGGAGAACCCTCATAAAACAGATCTTTACCGTATCTCATAGGCCACTAAATAAACAGGAAGAAAAACCTTAAACTGAACATATTAGATTATGTTGATCTTTTTTATATATCACTAAAAACGTGTGGGAGAACAGTTTTATTACTGCGTAACTGTGACAAGGTGCTGCTTCCTATTTGCATAATGAGACACAGGACATAGCAAGCTGTAAATGATAGTAAGCTTTATAGTTTTATGACAGAGTTTTGTTACTTTTTGTGTAATAGAATATATAATGCTAAGTTATCCTGGCTGTACAAAGAAAGAAGATGGGATGTACTTAAGACTAACATCTTAGTAGAAGTTATTCAAAGCACTGGGTCCTGATGATCTCCTGGGGTCATTTTGGTTGGTCATTCAATCCAGGAAAGGTTTACCAAAGTACCCAGTTTTTTCCCTGCATGCTATCTCAATGTGATTTTAAATTTGTTTTAAACCTGAATAAATAACTTATCAGACTCATAAGGTGCAACAGTCTTCTTTCCAAAGGGCAAAAAGAGCTCTCTGGATCTCAACATGATGTTCAGGCTGACTTAAATGTGAAAAAAGAAAGAAATAAACATCTGATGTTGAATCATTACAATACCTGTTTGATTTTATGCATTAAAAATGAGAAATGAGTGGGGATTTCCAGATATAATCCTCAAAAGATATTGGAGATAAACATATATTTGAGTCAAAATGTCTGAAAAACGTGTCTTGGACCTCAGTTTATCCTGGCTGTACAGGAAGCGTAACAGTTTCCCTAGTCAAAAACAAATGCATGAAAGATTTCCCTCACTCATTTATGTTTTTTCTTCTTATACAACTATATGTTGATTAAAATATATCTGCTAGGTACTAATGTCCTTTTTTATTTGACTTAGGCTGAGTTTGTTACTATTTTCAGTTTTTATTTTTTTCTGTAGCAGTTGGAGGTTTCCAGAAAAAAATAACTAAGACAGAAAATTCCCCAGGGAGCAAAAAGGAAAGCTTCAAATAAAAGTCCAGCATGTAAAGCTCTATTACCTGCTGATTTGTTGAAGCACAGTGCTTTTCACTTCTCAATATGATCCATCCATTTGAATATAAACTGCATAAAGCACTGTGGGTTTAAATTGTAGCTACCCCTGCAATTTGTTAAAAACCCAGCAGGAGGCTAGGACTTAAAAGGGTCTGGTTTATATTTGTCCAAGGCAGCTGGTGCAACCAAATCTTACTCAGCTAAATGTGCCATATTAGAACAATAACAGATATATTCTATACTATTAAGTCGAAGCTCTGCCTTACACAGGGTTTTTCTGTGCTCCCTGGAATATTCCAATGAAAGCAAACAAACTAAACCATGACAAGTCAAAGGAAATTTCCGAAAAGCCTGACAGATACATAACATAGCATTGCTAAGACCAGGCAGGTGCTGCTGCTGGTGTAACACTACACTTATCTGCAGCCAGTCCACAGGAAACAGTGTAAACTGTGTTAAGACAAACTACAGCACATGCCCTCGCTTGCACAATTAATGTAAGACCCCTTTCAAGATGCTTTGATTCAATGCCTTGTCTTTTCCCCCTGGATCTCATTATGAGAAGGTCAAAATTAGGCCAATGTTTTGCTTAGAGACACACAGAAGTGATTACAAGACTGGGTACAAACTCTCAAGTGGAAATCCTGAAATACCCCGAATTATATCTATCTTTATTTACTTTTTTATAAATTGGGGAGCAATAACTTCATAAATAAAAACACAAATTAAGCGTATCAAGCTACATTTCTAGGAATATTGAATTAGGTGTCCATCGATCAAACTGATTGTGATTAAGACAGGCAAGAAGTGAAAATTCAGGCTTTAGAAATTCTCTCAACTTCTCTTCACACCATATAAACAACATTTACCTAACAACAAATTTAACTGACAAAATATAAACGGGGATGGAAAATAGACCTGCTTTAGTGTTTATTTTTACAAATAAAAATACTTTTTTAGCCTTTTTTTCTCTGGCATCCCCAAATAAAACCTTGTGCTTCCAAATGCCTTAAAAAGTCTCTTAATCAGCCCACAGAGCACACCTTTGTGGATTTCAATCACAGCTTAAATGTACAATTTATTTCTGTGAAGACCTCCGCTATCCAGCTGGCCAACATTAATGTGCTATAACAGCTCTGTCAAAGCCCAGACTTAATAGAGCATCTAAGGAGGTCACATACAAACACATATGGCCACAGACATTCTCTATCCAATCTGACTGAGCTCAAGTTATTTTTCCCAAAAATATGCAGCGATTTAGTTAAAATAATACAAAAATAGTTCATGTGAACTCTTGTAGTGAGGACATAACTTGAGCCTTGCCTAAACCTTTCGAATGATCTAACATTTTGGAAAATAACAAAAAAATTACTGCATAGTGTGTATATATATATATATATATATACAGTAAATGTTATTATTATATATATATATACAGTAAATGTTATTGTGAACAGCAATTAAATAACACACAAATGCATCTCATTTGTTGAACAAGGCATTATTACTTTATTTTATACATATAACTTCATCTCCAAAGACTTTGCACAAATCAGTGGGGCTTCATGAACCTTAACATATCATAACTGTCCCACAGTTTTTTTTTTATCTCATAAAATCCTCAAAACAAGTACATCTGCCTTTCACATCCCCAAATGGTACATACAGTATGACCAATTAGAAATAAAACATCTGTTTTTTTTTCTTTTTCAACTTTCAAACATTATCATATGTGCATTACATTACAAACAAAAGTTATCTTCATTGTCAAAATACAGGTGTGCAAATTGTTAGAAAAATACCGACTCATACCAGATTCTGGATTGTGCTCTGTAAAAATCCTTACAAACAGTATATATTAATCTATGTAGAAATTTCTCCAACATGCAATGTTGTATTTCAAAAAAAAAATCCAACAAACAGGCTGTTCTGTTAAACCTTCTAAAAGACTAATCTTCACCTTTCTTATTCTGTCTAGAGAATATTACAATTACATTTCAGTATTAGGCTTTCCAATTGTTTCGCCAAAATGCCAAACTGATTCAATAATTGTTCAAGACTTCGCTGCT
>JAVLVB010001131.1:2011369-2048987 GCA_032876305.1 Orestias chungarensis
TATATATATATATATATATATGAATATATTTTTAAGCCCTTTTTTGTGATGATCAATGTTTTAACAAACACATCAGTTGTACAACAAATAAATACTCCATATTGGTAGGGGTGACAGTAAAATGTTCACCGCATACAAAACCACTTTGGAAATCAAAGAAACTCATGCCATACCCGCAACAAAGACTACAAGCAGCTGGGATGAAGCAAGTCAGAAGCATGGTTCAGGTGATGACAACAGTCAAAACAACCCTAACCCTCCCTCCCACAAGAGAGTTAAGACAAGGATGGCATCTATTTTAATTCCCTCCCTTCCTCATCTCTTTTGAGGTAAACAGTATCACTGTTAAAGACTTCTAAAGGCATAACTTCTTCTCCCTATATCCACATTCCCCGTGGTCTAAACCTGAATAAATTTCCACTGTCCATAAAATCCAGTCTCACACACATGCAAGGCTGGGCCTTTTTTTTTTTTTTTTTTTTACTCGAGCAGCCGTGGGAAGCTGCAACTTTGCATCTCAGTTGTGGTGTGAAACAGTGAACGCAAATAATGAACTTCAATAAAAGCGGATGGGTGTAGGCAATGTACAATAAAATATATTCTTTTCCTCTTCTCTTTTCATAAATAATGTAAGACATTTGTTACTTCACTCTCACAGAGCTATCTGACTTTTCAAGAATAAACCAAGTCCATCGTTATAAATCCTGCCATCAGCAGAAGTCGTATTTCAACAAAGTAGGCTACTCAAATTACCTGCGTCTGACGAATAAAATAAAAAAAAGATTTTATTAGAATAGCAGAACACTATCTCTGGCAAAATAGATTATGAGCCTAAAAAGAGAAACATATTGCACTTTCAGTAAGATGGATGTGTAATGTCGAATGAGATTGTTTAATAAAATTTAAATAAAACGGGAAAATAAATGTTTTTTACTCATTCTCCGACAAGGTTTCTACGAGCATGAGAACGTAGGTATCCAGCGTTTGGAGGACAGCAGTGAACAAAAAGCTACATAAGAACAACAAACTAATATTTTTATTTTATCTTTTTAAAAACTGTACCATGGACGGGGAGTGTTTTCAAAGCAGTGTATCCTGGATCACAATGGACGGAGGTTGAGAAACCTGTTTGGATGTTTGGGTTATCAGAGTAAGACTGGCTAGTGACCGTGCAAGCACTGGCTTCTGGCAACGGTCGCGAACGGTTTGCTCCCTTGCAAAAGTGGCTTGAACCCCAGTAAAATCGTCCAAGCACCCGAGCCCCAAACCCCTCCCCAAATGCTACCCCCCATCCTTCTCTTTGTTTGTCTCTCTCTCTCTTTTGGCCGCTCTGGGGCTGAGCTTACATCTCCCCATCAAATCGTCAGATGGCAAAATAGAAAGGCAGCTGTTTGCACCCGTCAACTAAAAGTGCATCTCCACACTCCTCCAGCAAGGTCCGTCAGCCCACTACTATGTCTGCCAAGGCAGTGAGAGTGGGCTACAGAGACCTGAGCTTGGGTCAGCACACATGTAGGTTTCAATAACTTTTTTATTTTTTCATACTTTGTATGTTTGGTAGCATTTTTACTAATTTTTCTTGTATATCTGTTGTTGTTTTTTTAACTCACTAGACATAACGTTTCACTTCTGGTAATACAGAAGCCAAAGGAGTGCTAATTGACAGGGCTGGCGCTAAGGAAGGCCAAAGACAGGTTGATAGTAGTGATGCCTTTCTCCTGATTCTCTTCGGTGTCATGCTGATTCCTAAACACCTCTGGCCGCCCCCGTTTCAAACTGGCGCCATTTTCACTCTTCAAGGAGACAATGCAACGGTACCAGTTGCCATGGTTTCACTGAAATGTAGAACAGTCGGGATTTAATTGGCTCATTGTCACAATTCAGATATGGATAAACAAATAAAATTAAATAAAAGTAAAAGTTATCAGGTTCGGTTTTTCACCAGCGCAGAAATATTAATGATAATACATCTATATGAATGAACTTACCATAGAAACAGCATCATCATGTCAGAAAGTGGACAAATATAATTGCAAGGCCAATATTCAACAGCATCACCAGAGCAACAAGAATTGAATTAGGACCCTGCAAACATAAAAAGTAATGTTAGTCTACAACAGCAAACACCCCCCCCTCCTCCCCAAACTATTAAAAACAAAAACTAATATGTTACCACTTAATTTAGTCATTAAATACTTGATCAGATTAAAAAGACCTAAATTATGGATTCAGCCGGAAACAACTTATTTTAGGGTTGGACAGAATGCAATAACAGAAGTTGTTAAATCGCTAACTTGTTAAACGTCTTTGACTAATTCCAGAAGAATTACTTTTAGACATTACATTAGAAAAATGTGAACATTTTCTCCCCATTCTAAATAGAATATTGGTCATATTTAACAACAAGCAAAGTTTGAGTGTTGAGCTGCTATTTAATAAATATGTGCAAAGCATTCAAATTAAACCCTCACATATATAAACAGCAGTGGCTAAATCTAAATTGGAAGTGATGGAACTATAACCTCCTTTTTTCATAACGCCAACATTATGTTTGTCCTTAAGCTGTGTATACTTACAAAAGAATATTAAAGACCAGTAACTTAATTACAACATTGTGTAGGCCTGTAGAACCTATAAATTGTGAACCATAAGATGTTTTTAAATATATTACACAAAAGAACTGTGATTATATTCATATATATATATATTATATTTATATTAGGTTGTTGGCAAATATTAAGAAGAGTGTATACATGTCCACTTATTTTTTTCTGATGTTGTAGTTAATGTTTACATTAATCAGATCAATAAATATTTACAAAAATGCTCACATCTAACAATATTTAAACAAGTTGGTTATTGTTTCTGACATTTTTACATTGCGCCATGTTTCCATAAATTCAGGTTCTGATTGTCTTTACAAAATATGACCTTGGATCAAACTAAGGAACCTCCTACAGGTGAATATTTAACAATCATACACTAAACCACACAGATGTTTTAGATCATGGCATACTTTTTAATATAACAAAGATAAGAAGGACCAAAATTAGGTATCATAAACTAAATCCTCCAATCCTATGTGAAAAGGTGATGTTAACAGCAGATTTTGCAACCCTTGGCGGCAACGATTGTCATCAAGTCTAGGACTTTTACATTTCTGTGGATAGACAGCAAAATCCATTCTTCATACTGACAAGGCTTTAACAAACTTTTTTTTGTCATTCAGATGTGGAGTTGCAGGTGAGCTTTCATGATTGCAGTTTTTAGCAGAGACATTAAATACATTTTCATTACACACAGTAGATTAAGTATTTCATATATATTAATACTTCAATATTAAAAGAAAAATCAATAACATTATTTCACATCCAAACAGTTTGATTTAGATACATTTCTTTACCTTACTAAATGAACCCTGATTTTAATATTGCACCAATCCACCTATTACTCTTGCTATTTTCCCCCTCATTTGAGAGGAAGAGCTTGATATACTTTGTTGACCTTGTCCCCAACACGAAAAAGGGATTCTACCCTTTTCAAGGTCAAGAACCTTGTCTTGAATGATTCAGTCCATAAAGGTTGCGAACAGAATTGATGACCAAGCCTGACTAACTGCGACCAACCAGTCGTAGATGTACCTAACAGATGTACCAAAAACAGATGTTGGGTTTACAGCTGGTCCAGTGTTCCAGGGCTAACACAAAAACCACACTATTTCTCCTAAATCTGAGGCTTGACAATTTAGCAGATTATTTTGTTCAGAACCCAAAAATATCTCACCATACGGGGCATGGCAGTGTAACCCCCCCCCCCTTTAGTTGGAACACACTCTTCCTCCCGCTTTTTAAACGGTAAAAAATTACATGTATAAAAAGAAATCATCTTAATTTTGAGAAAATGTAATGACCGTATAAGAATATGTGTATATTGATTAAAATACAATATACTCACTGTTTCTTCCGTGCTTTCTGCTATTTCCATGCTTGCTTTCTTTGTGTCTGCGAGGCTCCTTGGTTTTAGGGAATCTTGCTTCCTGAGTTTCGTGTCACTCTTGCTCTCCCGAGTGGAAGGTGGCTTAGGAGTTGGGGTGGGGGTGCTAAAGGATTTTGGTTGTGGGGGCAGACGAGCCAGAGCCTGGGGACTCAGTTCTCCTTCTACTTCCTCAGGTTCAAGAGGTGGAGGGCCCCGTGGAGGGGGCTTAACATAGTAACTGTGGTATTCAGTATGGAGCTGGCCGTTGACTGGAACGGTGGGAGGCTGTGAAGGGGGTGCAGACACTGGGATCGGTTGTTGAACTTTAGCCGGTTTAGAAGGAGCCTCAATGTGTGCATGTGAAGTCTTGGGGCCGTCAGTCAAGGACAGTCTCTCCTCTTTACTCAGCTTCCTGCTAGATCTCTCATCCTTACTGGCCTTATAACTGGATTTTTCTTCTTTGCTTATCTTACGGGATGGTTTTTCCTCTTTGCTTGGTTTGTGGCTAATGCTGTTGCCAGTCTGGCCAGTCTTCTTACTCGTCTCAGATGAGGGGGGAGGAGTGGCTGCATGACTGGCGACGGGAGAATGGGGTGGAGTCGTGCCCTTGCGGTAAAAGTGGGGAGAATCATGTGGAGAGTTTTCCTTTTTCTCCACAGGGAGCTCTTTAATTTCCACTGGTTCTTTTAACTGTTGACTAATGTAGTCTGGTCCTGGAAAGATAAAGAGAAGTAACGCACATGTTATAAAAGCATCATTCCACTTTTAATAACTAAAGACAATGTTTCACAAGGAAAAACAATTTTATAATTTACAACTAATACCATCTTGCTGAAATAAGCAAAGTCTTTGGCTTCAAATAAAATGTTCTTTACTTTTGCTGTGTACTGCCTAAATACTTTCCTTTTATCTTTGATTGAATTCATAATTTTACCACAAATGTATATAGATTTTACTTGAATACAAACTATACCTTTCCACCTTTAAAATCAGGTGTGCAGAATTAACACTAAATCTCAATAAAGCAAATGGCCAGAATCAAACAGCAAAACTAAAACTTCCTTATCAATACTGTTAATCAGACTATTCTCTTTATTCTTGTACATGAGAATTCCTTATAGTTTTCTGTGTAATTTTACAAATAAAATTGATCAAAAAAAGAAAAATCCAGGAAATCAAAATGAGAGTCTAAAAAAGTTTTCAAGTAAAACTAACTTTATGTGACACAACTAGAATCACATAGTGAATTATTAAGTTTAAAAAGAACACAGAAATATTTCTTAGAGTAATTTCATATGTTTATATGAAGTATATTCAGTTATTGTCAGCTGTATTATATCGGAGGCCTGGAGTATTCATATTCCTCTTGTTTTTATGTTAATTCAGCTGTGTGGCATTCCTTTTCTTTGTTTTTGGAACTACCTTGACCAATAAGACCCACTACAAAGAGAAAGGATGGACATGAAAACATGTGTGGGAATTGACATATAGCCCTCCAGCTTAATTTCACACCACTCCACGGGCGAGAGTGAGTAATTTCTCTGTGTTTGTGCAGACAGATTCTTGCGGAGGGGTCCAGGCATTTTCTACATGGTTTTCAACATCTAAGTGACCTCAAACTTCAAACACTTGCAGGTCCAGTGGGGTCAGGACAATTAATTTAGTGCGATTTACATAAAGTTGCACACAGGAAAAACCTTAGACATGTTTAAACTTTTGCTTTTGAGAAATTTTTGCTGATTTACAGTCCCCGGATATGGTTTAGACATGCAAAATCAATAAAACTCATGAAGTCTATGGAAATTTTCACTCAGATACAAACAACGTTATGTGTGGTTAAAAGCAAAAAAAACACCAAAAGACTACTTTAAATACAGCACGTTACTTATTGAAATTGAGATTAAAAAAAGGAAAACAAAATAGATAACAATATTTTTGTAAATTAAATGTAGTGCAAATCTTAATAAATTAGAATATCATTTAAAAGTTATTTAATTTCAGTAACTCAAATGAAACAGTAACAGCTATATATGTTACATAGAGTTATTACACAAAGAGAACTATATTTCAGTAATTTCTTTCTTTTAATCTGAAAGATTATGGCTAATGCCTAATAACACAAAAAATGCATCTGTCTATCTACTGTCCATTCCAATGATCCTTGCAGGATATCTAGACATATGGGGCGGTTGGTGTGTACAACTTGGACAGGTCACCGGTTCATCACAGGCCAACACAAAGACAAACAGGACAACCAATTCTGCAATACACAGAGTCGTAAGGGCAAGTTAACCAAATAGTCCCTGTGTATTTTTTGGTTTTCATTGAACAGAACATTTGAATTGCATGCGGAAACATCCCAGGTTAAGATTCAAACCACTAACCCTTTTTGCTGCAAGAGAACATTTTAAACAACTGTGCCACCATACAGCACATTTCTTAATATTAAAAAAATCATATGTCATGACACTTTTTCAACAGAATGTCAATAGCTAATGTAATTGCTTAAGTGATTGGCTGTTTATACAAAGCTGTATCAAAGCGTATTACTAAAATGTTTAGTAGAAGGAAAATGTGTGGTGTAGAAAAGAAACCCAAACAGCAGTGATGATGATGGAGACAGAGCTTAATGGTGAAGGTCACTTTCCATGGTCGCTAGATTTATTAGTGATGCTGATTTATGTTTTCAGCAAGACTTGATACCTGCCTGAACTGCCAAAGGCACCAATGGTTGTTTAAATGGCCGTAGAGTTACTGTGCTAGACAAGCCAGCAAACCTGCCTGACCCAAACACAATGGATATTCATCACGGAGGTAGTAAAACCACACCCAACAATTCAGAATGTTACTCATTCATGCAAAAACAGGCCAGACTGAGTATTGAATGTACAGTAAAGTCGAATACACAAACGTACTTTTCAAAAGGCTGAAACCTTTGCATTAGAAAACTCGTTTTTTATTTTATTTAATTATCTGAGAAAAGAAACATTGGGCTTTTATTAATTGTAAACCTGAGTATTAAAATGGACAGTAATAAATGCCCAAAATATATTTTTTTACACATAATGAATCTATATGTTATGGGATGTGCATTGTTGTAAAAAGCCATAATTCCCTGTTAAGATAACTGTTACCTCCTTAAGCTCGCTAGAGTTCAAGCTTTTGTCTAAGCTGCAGCAGTTTGCCAATTCTGCTTATGTTAATCCAAAGCAAATTCTCCGCTCCAGTGCACTCTTAGCAAAATACGAGCACTCTCCCCTCCTCGTGCACAAATGTGGGCAATCATAGAGCAGTACAAAACACAACAGATCAGCCCTTTATGACCAACACTGATTCCTTCTGACCTTAATATTGAACGGCGGTTAAAAGGAGAAAAGCTTTGTAAAAAAAAAAAAAAGGAAAAATGTATTTGCGTGTATTTGTCCACAGACACAGGAGGAGGAACATCAGTGGACACTAAAATGGGTTCAGCTAAACATACCTAGCAGGGCTGACCCAAGCCTCCATGGGGCCCTAAGCAGAATTTAATTTTGGAGGCCTCTATTTCCGTGAATATCGCTTGTTGATCATTCATACTCCTACAGTAAACTTAAAGCAGCTGTAGCAGTAATGTTTACCTTCTATTGACAGCCTGACATGTCTTTACACATGTTGAAATTAAGCCATTGCTGTTTCTTCAAAGGTAAAATAAAAATAAATATAGGTAATACCAATGAAATTATAAATCATGTCTAGGTTGTCACATATAGTAATTAATGTTAAAGGAAAACACAAAACTACAAAAAATTCAATTGTACAAAAACAGACAGAATAATTAAACAATAAATATGACCCAAATACTTAATAATATAAATGAAGTTACCTGAAACAAGGTAAGACAAAAAAAAACAACAACAAAAAAAATAAACTGCAGAAAATAAACACCATTATTGCTCACATTTGACTTCCAGTGCCGTAGTTCTTCCTCAATATTCCACCCACTCCTAAAATATATACTTCCTCGCACACAATTTCATTTAATTTCCCTTTGGGATAAATAAAGTATTTTTGATTTGTATTGATTTTCTAGAGGCATAGTCACTTTAATTATGCATAGAAAATAACAAATAAATTACTTTTTTTAAACTGCTCTTGGGGGCCCCCTATTGGCCTTGGGGCCCTAAGCCGGTGCTTAGTTCGCTTATGCCTTGGGCCGGCTGTGATACCTAGGCAGCATGTACTTCATTATTCCATGTTATAGAACGCTTTTTAAATTGCCGTAACTGTTGTTCACCACTTATGTCCTTTTACTGTTGAAGAGCTGACAATCAAACACCTACACAAAGATGTTTTTGCTTTATAAAAGATGGCAGGGCTTCCCTGCTGCCTCGTCAGACTAGGAGACAACAGTAACCGGAGAGAAAACATTTCTAAGCGTTTGAATCTCCTATAGTGCACCATGGTAATAGTGATCTAAATTGTTTGATGGTATATTATGGTACTTATTGAATTTCCACTATGCAAATGTTTTATCCATTTTAGTCACAGCCCATCTTTATTTAAGGTTATAACATACATGACCGTTTATTTATAAATTACGCTAATCTGCCATAACCACAACCAAAACCTTTGTGGAATTTGTTTTTTTTGTCACATGCTAAATGTCTTGAAAAAGCCTCAAAGATCTTGATTTTTTTCTCCCCTATGACATTGCTTGACTGAAGTGTCTATGGAGTAGGTAGCTAGAACAATTTGTTTTATTACCTGTTTGGAGTCACCATAAATTGTCAAATTCAACACCCTGAGCCAGATTAAATAGTAAATAGTAAATAGTAAGACACATATAAAATAACTAACATTTTACATGCAATTGACATGCAAAATCATAATAGAATTTTTTCAATGCAAAGACCTATCGCCACTGAAATCAAATTTTGCACAGTGGCCATTGAATAATTATTTGCATTCTCACTGCGAAGCAGCACACCCATTTTTATGTGGATGGTAAATATAAAACTTTAGCGAAAGGATAATTTTTTAATGATTCCAATGTATCCAGTCTGGATAAAATCATCCCCTACAGAACAGCCCTTGACCAGTAAAGCAAAAATGTTCAGAACACATTTATATGATTGTTGCATATATTAATATGAAGAATGCATTTGAAAACTTTTCTTTTTCTTCTTCTTACAATTAGTTATGGTTGCACCAAAATGTCTGTTAGGTTTCTGGAAGAAGATAGCTAAAAACAAAGCTATTCAGCATCACATGATTATAAGCCTAATCACCAATAGATTGTGACTGTTCCATTGTAATTCATTTTAACCTTAGTAGTACTACTTAAATATCTAGTTTAAGGTGGTAGTAGTTTTGCATAAAAATAATTGGTGTAACACTGAAATTGACATTTTTTAACTTGAACACGGACTCTGTGAGGTAATGCCCACTGGCTGTTGTTCAGGACAGCTGAAAGAAACTTTTGCTTTACAACTGAAACTAACTGGAAGCTTTTTTTTCATATTTATGGGTGTTACTGTGTCTGCTAATTACGTTTAAGTTTTTGCAATATAAAATATGAAAAAGAATCAGGTATGTTTGTATTAAAACTTCATTTAGAGTTCTTCTAAAAGTCATAAGACGTTCCTGCCTTTGATTACCACAAAGGAAAACTACTGAGTGAAAGCTTACACCCCACCTGCTGCTATGTATACCCAGCAACACCTGCTCGTATCTGCCTTTTAGCTCTGACAGTTACTGGCTTTTTATTTCCCCACCTGGTTCAAGTACACCTTGACTTGGTCAAACAGGGTGGAGCAGGATCCTTCTTGCCCCCCTGCCCCCATCCCATCTCTCTGACAAGCAGCTGAAGGAAGGAACAGCTGATGTGTGAGTCCTCTCAGTGCATAAGGATTTAAACTATGTCTCTATTAGACCTCAGTGAAAACACATCAGGCCCAAACATAGCCCAATTAACGTCACACAAGAGGCCACGCCCAGAAAACCCCCCACTGTCCCCCCTTGGGGTAGTGTGTGTGCGAACCAATCATAAAGGTCAGGGTCCTATTTACTTTGACCCTCTCGCTCCTTTTGAAGCACATAGTCCCAATCTTAGTGATAATCTGTCATGAGTCTGAAATGCTAATTACAAACAACAAGAGGTATTGTTGTAATGCTATTTTTAGAAACTGGGGGATGAGTAGGAAGGAAAACCAACTTGACAGGAAAACTTATCTTATAGTAATTAAATTAAAATAGAATGTATATATATACAGTTTTTACAAGACATGTCTTCATTTTATCTGTAAGTAAATTTGTTTGAGAACAGCTCCACATTCCTTCCTCAGCACAGAAACGTACAATAAATCGACAACCAGTGTAGATGATCTAACTCCCTTTATACTGGAAAAACACCGGGCCTTTCAGATACTATTAGAAAAAAAAACATTTACGTATGTTGAATAAGTTTGGTTATTTGCAGGTGCCTGTTCGGCTTTCAGTTAGACTTAACAGACAAGCTTACGTAACTGAACGTTTAAATGTTCCGGCTCGTATGTCACCCTGCGCTGCACATTATTATGACATCGGCCACTCTCTCATTCATGATCCGACTTATAAGGCAAGGACACTCTACGTGCACACGCTTACACAACACACACCTCGGAGAACACTCAGCCTGCCAGGCATGACCACTGTTTTCCACAACACAAACAAGCGGCAGGATGTTTCTGGCCTTGGCTGGCCATTTCTGTGGCTTAGACAGCGACATGCTTGAATGGAGCCCCTTGTCAATCTGTATGTCACCTACAATTTTGTAGTGGCTTTTGGAAAGGGCCCAAAATTTGCTTTCTCATAGAGCTAGACATATTCCACCAAATCGAATGGGGGCGAAGATGGCATTTATCTTACACGGTAAATAAAAATAAACAAAAAGGTGGGGCATTGTTTCAAAGAATATTTGAGCTCTTTTAGAGAGAGAATTGGAGAAAACCTTAGCCCCAAACATCTAATGTTAGTGGTCTGGATATATATATATATATATATATATATATATATATATATATATATATATATATATATATATTTTATTTTTTTCTAGTTATGCTTATTTAATTCATAGGATAAAGTAAGATGAAAATGTAAAGGTTTCCACACGGGAATCATTCACACACCAAACACCTGTCACAAAAAGGTATAACACAATGGCAATCTAAGAAGGAATTAGGGTTAACAACTATTTCTATTCTCGTCAGTCAGAAAAATAAGCAACAAACAAAAATGGTCCTGTCCTTTCGTTTCGCACATCTTTCCATTACAACAAGTCTTTCAGAGCAGGGAATAGGCTTCCAACTAGAATACAGCGGTCTGTTTTAGTGTAGCCACACAGGCCTTTACTGTAGTGTCAGGAATCGTCTTCAGTGTCTTGACTGTTAAATCACACAGCTGAGACACTAAACTTGTGTACCAAGCTGACATTTAGGAACAAGCTCAGTCATTAAAACCTCTAACATGCAAAGAAACCCATTTCCCACTTGACTAATTGCTACAAATATGTCTGAATGTTATGGACAGATTCGTAGCTTAGAGAAACAGAGATTGTATGCGTTAGGTTAGACGGCTCATTGATGGAAATTACAATCAATTTAACTTCAATCTCATGTGTGGTCCAGCAACCTGTAAAATGACTGAAAACAGACTGAAACCATTTCTACGTGCATGGCCAAGAAAACGCTGGGACTAATATAGCCACAAGAAAAGTGTTGCATTTCACCCAACGCATTGACCTCCTTAACCTCACAGTGAACATGCAGCTTGAGTCTGGATGGAGGGTTTTTGTGTCCAAGTTTTCTAACAACAGGGAACGTTGTCAGCATGGCTTTACCCCTGTTTTAGTAATCCACTGTTTCAAAAAAGAACTTTAAAGGTGTAGATGACAGAAAATAATCCTTGCTAGCTTTGTTTAGTGCAGTGTTTTTTTTCTCTCTCAAAATTCTAGTTTGATCCGGGTATTCCCACTCTGTGTCTTTAAAAAATTTTGAACTTAAATTTGAAAGCCACAGAGGGAAACAGTGTGTGCCCTAAAGCCCTATCAGGCTGCCGTTGTAGCATCTGTGTGCTTTTTGTTACACTGACTCAGACAAAAATAATCTGATTAAGAAGAAAAAGCTTTTATAAAAAAAAACCTTTCCTAAACAACTTTGCCATATTTGAAATTTGCCCCCTTGTTTTATAATGAACAAAGTAAAATTAGCCAATGACAGCCTGTTCTCAATACTGTGGGATCTGTAAAACTACAAAATAATGTAAAAAGCAGAAAATTGGCTAAAAGATCCCAAATGTAACTTCAACCAATGGAGAAAACATAACAAGAGGCTGACGCAGTCAAGAGAAAATGGCCAATTGAGTATGGTGGTCTAGAAAAACTTATGATGACATGGATAACTAGACGACCAAACAGAAAAATTAGTTATGCTCTTCACCCGAAAATTCTGAAGTATAATGTTCAGCAATCAGTTCCCTAAATTAAGCTCCAGCATGTTTGGGTTGTTCAGCAGGACAAGGATCCATAGGACACCAGGAAGTGAACCTCTGGATGGTTCAAAATAAACAAAATATATGAATATATGCAGTGGTCTAGTCAAAGTGTACTTCTCATGAATTGCTACTATTCATGACTTTAAACAGTCCATCATTACCTAAAAAAACCTAATGTGGCTTAATTAATGCCACTCTGAAACAAAATTTTTTTAAAAGACCTATTATCAAATATAACGGGGGCTTTTCACAGAGGGCCAGGCATGTCTGGAAAGCTTTTATTCATTTATTAAAAAAATTAAAAACTACATTTTTTTCAATGTGTGATGCAAACGTTGTTGAAATATCTGACACATTCTGGTATTACAAAAAAAAGGAAGAATCTGAAATGTGAGAAACACTTCTATAGTCTATTATTATAAGTCTTAGATATGACTATGTGAGTGTTTTAGGTTTGACTATTATATAAAAAGTAAGACAGTAACATTTCTTATGTTGTCTGGTTGTGTTTTAGAGTTCACTGCAGATTGGACAGCCTGACCATCTGACAGCTTGACTTGATCTCTTTTGAATAGTTCATATGGGAGCAAAGTAAAAAGTATAAATGGTCCATAAGCACGTTAAGAAGACAGAGGATGATACGTTAGATGATACTAAAGCTCTTCCTAAACTAAAGGGCTATTTCAGTATTCTTAGGTGAATCTAAACAGCAGAATATAAAATTAAGTGAAAAAAATACTCAAGACTGATTACAATATATATATATATATATATATATATATATATATATAGTAAATCTTTACTTAAATCTTAGCTAAAATAACAGATTATATAAACAACAATTTTGAACCTAAATATTTCAAACTGATTTTGTTAATATTATTTGTGAAGTATTCCTCAAAACCAGCAATCATTACAAAAGGATTTAACTACCAAGATTTTGGTTCATCATTGCAAACCCAATATAGTTATTATCTATTTTTACATCTTTGACAAAACAAATATTTGAAATATTTTACCTGGCTGGTAAAAATTTGGGGAAAGCTCCCTGGCGACTGCCCTGGCAATTTCCGATTCGTGCAGACCAGAGATGGCGGCCTGTTCCGCAGCCTCACTTTTTGTCCTGGCGTGGGCAGTCCTGAAAAAACAACACACGGAGAACAAAATTAGAACATATAAACCATATCTTACTAATACAGAATAAAAATGAGTAGACAAACTCGTTCAGGAATAAGCATTTTTCTCTTTCTATTAAATAGATACTTCTGGAAAGTTACTTAGCATAATATAATTTTCAGATTATAATGCTTTTTTCCTTCATCATTTTATTTATCCTTTTCTCTCTATTCACTTCAAACTAAGCCATATGACTCAGTCCATCCCTCATGGGTAAAGTAACACTTTCAGTTTGGTTGCTATCTGAAATCCAAATCCTGATTTTTCAAAAGGAGCAAACCCATATCCCAGCAAGTGCTTAATACACTCTGGAGAACTACACTGCACAGGGTCTTAAAAAGGGCAGACAAACATGCAGGTAACCACATACGCAGTGCATGACTGGATTCTAAGTACATTTTACAACAACCAAATCAGTTAATAAGCAGGAAAGCAACTAAAACTATTGAAATGATGGATTTTTGTTCCTTACAAAACACATGCAACCATAAAAACAAAAAACAAATCAAAAACATTTTTTTTATCATCATCAAAAGGTTGGTCAAAACAAAGATATACTTTTTTTCTATGTCCAAATGCAAATCTGAGGTGGTTAGTTTTATTTTTTTTCAGCTTAACACACACACACACGCATATATATATATTCAACAGATATGACCGTATGAGCTCAACAGTGTAAACTATATATGTATTAACAACATTACAGTAAAAGAGTTGTTGCAATTGCATCAAGAACATATTTAAAAGTGGAGTGTTATATTATACCGTGAATGTCCAACAAAGAATGCCCGGATACAGCTACAAAATTCCAGCATTAAGTAAGTATCGACAGCTGTGCCAGCTGCCCTGATTAACCCCGCTCATCCATCTTCTTCTCCTTTTTCATGCCTTCATCCCTTCTTTCTTTCAATCAATGCTTTCCTTTTTTTATTATTTTAATCCGTCATCTAGCTAATGACATCTGTATGTGCGACGCTCTCCTCCCTCAGCATCTTGCTATCAAAGAGATTATTATGCTTCAAAATACTCCCATTGTGCTTTGGCTTTGGACTGTCTTATTTGGGACTAGATGAACAGTGAAAAATTTAAATGTATGAGGTGCCACAGCAGATCCTTAAATAAGTCGGGGCAAGAGTCACACTACGGCTATGTGGGTCTGTCTGGAAACCATGGAGCTGCTGAACACAAGAATTTTATGGAATTGAAACACATTTACAAATATCCGAAATGCTTCCGAATGACTGTAGTTACAAGCCTCTTATTAGTTTGGCTTTTTTTGGCTGAAACACTGGAAAGCTTCATAATCCAATGGACGTACGGTTAAAACAGTCCACAGTTACATCACAGTATTGACCTGCAGGCCACACATGTTTCCAGAGATGCACGATTCTGTCCTATTGCTATTTTCATTGCTGCATACACGCGTGACTGTGTGAAACCATGCCCGTGACACAGCCCATGGATCCGAGCGCAGTAAAGTCACGGACAGACCGAAGAAGTGATGCAGACTGTTCGCAGACAGGATGTCTGCTGGTGGGAGGTGACAGGCAGAAAAAGATGGGAGTGGAGGTGTGATAGAGCACTGGGACAAGAGGGGGTGAAACGAAGGGTGAGAAAATACAGGCATGTGCAAGGAAGAGATGAAAGAAGTGGTTGGTTTTGTTCTTGGCATGCACTATATAGATGATTGAGACAAAAAAAAGAAAATAAAAGCATTACATTTTAAATTATATTAGGAGATCAATGTGTTCAAGTAGAGAGAAACAGTGAAACAGACAGAGATGTACTTTTCTGGTCTATTTTCTGGCTTTAGATTCCTAAAGTTTTATTGTTTAATAAGCTATTTGTTTTATAAGTTTTATTATATTCTTTTGTGACTGCTTTCTTTTTAAGAAGCAGCCCAAACTGCCCAGCGAGCAAAGCAGTGTGTTATCTGGCATGTTGCTTTGCACATAAGCCAACTACACTCTACAATAGTTTGAAAAAGTGTTCAAATATTTTTTCAAATGGGCGATATATCTCCAACAATAAACTCCATCAAAAAAAGTTTAAAAATAGGTTGGGTGTAAAGACAAAAATGTTTCAGTGGTAAAAACAAATGTATTTTATTTAATCCCCACTTATGCCTATATCTATATGATCTAGGTGTTAATAAAGGACCTACATGCAACAACAGGAGCAGACTGTGACAAAGCTAGATCAGGACGCACTCCAGTTTAGCTATGTTACAATCGCAGGCTGCCTTTTAGTCACATTGTCAGGTGTTGTATGAGATTAAAGGGCTAGTCCTACCAAATATTTTCCAGTTGCAGTTATCTGCCCTGCAACCTCTGCAGCCCATTAAGAGATTGTGATCAAAATAATGACATTTCCTTTTTAACAAGGTAATGTTGACAACACAGATTACATGAATTAGCCTTTGATTCATGTTGTGTGTTTTTTTCTTGTCAAAGAAAATCTGTACATGGTAATTATTACTTTATAATTATTGTTTCATAATTTTAAAATGATCAAACGGAGTTGAAATAGTAGACACAATATTGTGTTCAGAGAATCAGAACACATATCTGGCTAGTAAACAATTGCAAGCTCACTGTTGGCCTCTGAAAACTGTTTGAGGCTCTTTAACTATTCAAAACCAGCAGCAGCCTCAAAATAAGAAGGCTGCCTATGACAGCACCTGTTGCTGTTTTAGCTTTGGAATCCGCAAGCAATTTGGTCGAGTTGAGTCCAAGGAAATCAAGGTACTTGAACCTGCAAAATAACACACATGCGTCTAATCTGGACAATGTTGAGAAAGAAACAAACAAACAACTGCAGAGAGCATTCATTCAGTTAAATGGTGAGTGGGGGAAATTATCTTATATATTTAAGGCAGACAAAGTTTGTTCTGAAAAGGAGAAGAAAATTGAGGTTGCAGTGTTGGCACTCAGAATAAGCAGAAAAAGTAATAAAAGAGAATCACAAAATTAGGAAGTGAAGGAGACCAAGACAGATCACTGCTCTGAACTCTCTCTGACACACAGAACAGCTGAGGTATGCGTTGCAGCCTCTCTAATTTTACTGAAGGGTTACTTTTCAAACTCTAGTCCCCTCGCAGCACTGTGCTCCCCACTTTAAGGGTTGTAATACCTCCATCGAAACGCAGTAAGGAAATATTTTTTTATGTTTTGGTTTTGGCTTTTTATTTGCGTAATTAGATTCCTTAGAGGGAAGATTTAGTCCATCACGCCCAGGGGTATGGCCTATTTCAGAAATTTCTTTCACACATGCTGACACAGTTCCCCCCCATTCCTCACATACACTCTCCTTCAAATAAGCCATCCCTCTCTCCCAGTTTGGTAACTGGAATGCTGACTTTACAGTAAATATTTTTAACAACATAAAAGTCAAAGTAGTCAAACTTTTTGTAAGCAAATAAATATAACAATATTTCTCATTTAGCACCTATTTGATTTCATTTTTTTTTTATTGTACTTGTGGCTTTAGTGGATGAATTCGGTCACAGAAGCACATAAACTGGATCTATGTTTTATTAAAATAATTTCCCAAGCCCCAAGTTGTATCAAGACAGTCAGCACGAATTAGCACTTAGCTGTCTTGACGCATATATTCATACGGGCCTACTATTTGAATTCCTGGATGTTGCTAATTCAGGACTGCTCAAGCATGCCTAACACCAATAGAGGTTAGCTGCAAACTGGCTCTGAAATTATTAAGGACTTCTGGTCTCACATTACCAGGGGCAGTGAATGTTGGGGATTGGGGGCTACAGCAAATTAGGACTAAACAGAAGACAGAGTGGCTGTTATTAAGCTACATTTATGGAGGGACAGAGAGAGAGAGAGCGGCCAGTCTGTATGACAGAAATGTTGGCTTGCATTGCTTCCCAGTTCAAACCTGTATATAAGCTTTTTTGTTCTATAACATGCGTGGTTTTGTCTATAACTTGGCTTTTTCCATCCTGTACCCAAATCCTATTTTCTTTTTTAAGGTATGCAGACCTAAAAAAAAAAAACTTTCAAAAATTCAGGTGATGTAAATTTAGCAGGTAATAGGTACAGACATTTGGAATAATTAAAATTACATTAACTAATAATATACCTTATTTAAGCAGCTTTCTTATAATACCACTGAGTTTTAAGTAAAAAATAAAAATAAAATAATAATAAATAAAATAAGGTAAACCAATATGAGGTTCAGTTAAAATTTGAAGTTGAAATTAGAAGCAAGGGGAGAAATATTAAAATCTTGTTGAATAGCTCAATACTGAAATCAAACATATTATTAAAGAAGATAAAGACTTTAGAAAAGTGTTACAGTAACTTGCAAAAATATCCACGCCCTGTATATAGCAGCGTAGACAGCATTCTTCCAATCAGCATAATCACCTCATGCATGTTAATTCTTAAAATCCTTTAAGCTTAGTCACTCAGAACGGAAAGCAGCTGTAATAATCAATTTCCAACCCTTTTCATAGATTGTTTATGTATGGAGTTTGACTAGGCCATTCTAACACATGAATATGCTTTTATCAAGCTCATTCTATGTTTAGGAATGACATCCTGCTGGAAAGTGAACCTTCTCTCTCTTCCCTGTCATAACTACTGTTTTAATTTCTGCTAGAAAGGTTCCTTCTCATCAGAGCACCTTGTTTTACATATTTGCCTTGTGTCACATAGCATGTTTGCCAATCCTTTATACACGCAGAATTTGGAAGTATACAACTTATAGTAACTTTCAACAGGTTCTCGATGGCCATCTCATAATAGTTTTGCAGTTATGAGGAACACTCTTTTAAAATTGTATTTTTTTGTGTGTGTCTGTGTGTAAATGGTAAATGGACTTAACCTATATAGCACTTTTATATTCATACTAAAGCTGTATTCACCCATTCACTCTCACAAACAAGCACATATTTATACACTGGTATTCCTCACATTGACATGTGACAACCGGAACTGAACCTGCAACCTGCTGTTTGCAAGATGACCACACCCTTGGTCTTCCTGTTTATGAATGTTCACTAATAGGCCTCCATGGCCTTAAGGGAACAGCTGGAATAATACTGAGAATAAACCAATCTCATGATTCTATTAGTTTGGTTCCTTCTGAAATTAATTGATTGCACCAAAAAAATCATAGAAGCAACTGTTAGAAGTATGCATTATATTGATTTTATCTTACAGTTTTGCTTTATTTTGTGTTGTTTTGTCATGTGAAAAAAAGTTAATACAAAACAATAACTAGTACATATTAACAATAATAGGGGTTATATTTTTTTCTTATTTTTGTATAAACCTTTAAATGCCATTATAATTTTTTTAGACATTTCTTTCTGTTTGATTGTTTTTAGCAAATCCTCTGCACTTGATTTTCTTAAGACTAAATTTATTTACTGCATGTAAACCATTGTCCATTTTGCATAGGTAGCATTAGTTTAGGGAGGAAATTACAATTTACGTCCTAGGATTGTTTATACTTCCACTGATTTTGCATCTATCATGTATTGGTTCCTCATATAGGAGCTGAATAGGCTGGTAGTAATAGATTAGAGGTGAAACCTGAGTGGACAAACCTCTTTACGGGGAAGAGATATGAGCCAAGTCAGTTTTGATTAATCCCTAAACGTTGTTATTTCAATGGATTATAAACAGACCTAATCTTCCTTTCTACTCCAAGGTCTCTCTCCCTAAGCTCCAAACAAAGACATGCAATGGTTTTCTCCCCCCCAAAAATAAAAGTCCCTCATAGGTACAACTTTTTCAATAATCAACGCTGTACATTCTCACAATAGGAGTTGATGTTTGTGTGTGTTTGTGTACTTAAAGAGTGACGAATCCGTCATGAAGTTGACCCCTGTGGTTTTTGGGGAAGGGCACTTGCTAGGATTCAGACTTCAGCTCCGTGCCCCTCGTGTCAGCACTGTTAGTGAAACATAGCCACAGCTGACACAGCTAAAACATGCAGAGGGAGGGAGCCTCAGTCCCTAAACTGTTAACACACTGAAGTTCGTGGAAGGCCTTAGACTTGGGTTTGAACTGGTGTTTCAGTTCAGAAAGAAATACATGGATGTACAAGCATAGCGCCAAAAGAATGATTTGAAAAACTTTTTTTAAAGCAACAGAAAATAACTTTTCAACCATTGTAAAATATTTCCATATTCTTTTATTATACGTCGACTTACAGCTCATCGAAAGACTCTTCTGTTGTGTCGAGGGGATCTGTATTGCTTTAACCGGCACTAAGAAACTTTGAGGAGCGTGGTAGGAACCCTGCCAGACAAAACAACTACAAATGTGCTGACTGCTTTACGGCATACGTTACCTCCCCCGTTTCTTATTTCCAACATCATCATATGGCATTGTTTCGCCACAATTAGATTCATCATCTCATCGCTACTCATCCTGCACACAGCCACTGGAAACAGAAATGTACTTCAATCTAACTGCAGAAGATAGGGAGATCAGGCTTTTACGATGCTATGCACTGGTGCTCATGGGAAATGCAGTCTTCTAAATGCAAAACACTACCGCTTTTGTCCACACATGGAGCCAAAATCAACCAAAACTGAAACTTCTTTAGTGTTGCTTTAAGCACTACAATAAGATGTCCGGATAAAATAAAAAAAATAACTTGCAGGAATATGAATAGGATGCCATATAAGTGATTTGGCATTTGTGTTTATTACATTACAATTTCACTTGGAGCAGAAATCCCATTACCATCAGAACTAAATAGACCAAACTATTTTTATAAAAAAAATGTTCAATAATTGTTGACATTTGGAAACAACATCACCAAACACAAAGTGCATAAGTGAGATGACCTGCAGTTCCGGAGCAGAAAACAAATTTTTTAGCACTGCTAAACATTGATGCTGAACAGGATTAAATAGGTATTAAACTAAATGGACTATAGCCTAGACTAAAACGTGTCAAACTATTTTCTTCCAGATATTTCCATTCCAAACATTTTTTTTTGACGTTGCCTGCACATAACTGACAGTCTATTTAAAAAATAACTCCTGAGATTGTAGCAGGTGTAAAATATGTTACAAAATACATAGACTAAGATCCAGTTCAGCTATCTTATTATTCTCATCTTATTATTCCCTTTTTTTCCTCATACAATAAAATGTTATTAATATAAGTGAAAGTATGACAAAGGATTTTGGGTGAACACAAAAATCGTGTAACTCCTATTTCAATCTTTTCTGCCAGTCCAAGGGCAAACATGCCACAAGAAAGCACGACATTGAACTGTACGCACAGATGCGAAGAAAGGGGGTGTGTTTGGCAAGTAAGCACACCGGGTTTCATGGCTAAACAATAATGCAGAAACACAAACATGCAAAACCATTTGACCAGCATCTTGACAACAAGCTAACTCTTATACAAATGACAGCTTAAACTGAATTAAATTTACATCATATTTAAAGGACGTCTGAGCAGCAACATAGATAGGAAGCCTTATTATTTATGATTTTAACATTTAGCAATTTTCCAATACGAAAGTGATTTGCAGTTAAAGCTTTAATTGTATTTAAACTAAACTACTACTACTACAGTGGTGAGACAGTAATGTCCTTAAAACAGTATCAGTGATACCAGAATTTTTCAGGTCCCTATCGTTAAAACAATAAATTAAGTGATACACAACCTACTTTTGTGGTGACGCATACTAAAGATTTACAAAGTACTAATACACAATGAAGTTGACCCATTAAATTGATTTAGAAGACATGGTACTGTGACTGTAGACTCAAACAAGCACACCTGGCTATTCTGCAGCATATCTTATTTAACTGTAAGACTCAGCAACTGAAGCCCAACCTGTGTGAGCAAAGGTCGCATTGTCCTGGCAACCATTTGAGCTTAGCAATAGTTTTAATTATGGTCTCTGCTCTCTTCTTCAATTTTGTGCCACTGTTTACCCCACTGTCTCACACAACTGAGCTTACACACACGCATATATATACACACAATCATCAATTTATTTTCCAAGACAAAGCCAAAAGCAGCATTAGAATTAAGATCTGCTCATAGCGTAAAAAAAAAAAAGATGTCTTAACACAGTCTGTTTTTTTTATGGTTATCTATTTAACTTACAAAACTAGACGGACAAAATAATATGTGATAACTCAAGGAAATATGCTTATTATGAACATTTATGAAAAAACAAATCTACGGAAGTTGGCAACGGTAGATACAATTTCTCCAATTCCAACAGTAGCCATGCTTAAGACCATCTCCACATACTATTACATTAACGCCTGCGTGCTCCACAAGGAGATGATTCTATGTATAAAAGCAATACTCAGCAACAGACGTGATAAATCCATAATCCAATCCGTGAACAGCTGGAGTGAAAGCAGCCTAGCTAGCCAATCAGAGTGGCTGAAAAGATTTAAAGAGGAGCATCAGTATCCAGAGACTAAAAACACACGGCTCTGGTGACGTTTCCATGAATAATTATAGTATAAAAGTATATCATTCTATATTTACTTAGAAAAGGTAATTTATACATATAAATATATATTTCTTCACCACAGATGGTCAAAATTGACTTTATTTAAACACTCTTGAATGTTTGACGTGATAAGATTGGCAAAAGCTAGAGTAGCTAAAGTTAGATAAAGAACAGACTAATAATACAAACTGATTTTAATGTATTTAGGGTTGGAATGAAATGATTTTCTGGTAAAGTGCCTTGAGACGACATGTGTTGTAAATTGACATTATATGATATTTAGTTTTTTTATTTTATTTAATGCCTTATTGTTGGATCTTTCTACTAACTTCATTTGTAAATTTAAGTCTTACAGTCTTGCCAGACAGTAAACTTGATTTTTGTCTGAATGCTGACCTGCCCTTCATAACACATGACTTTCTTTTGTTTAAAACTGTTTGATTGTCTCTGGCTGCATGTTTACCTGAACCCAATGAGCTTCTCAATTGCTGCTATAGAAGCATCTAATTTTTGCTGTCCCCTAAATGGCACATGGAGAACTGCAAGCTAACGTTGTGTGGCTTTCTTTCCTCTAGATACTTTTCCATGGGACTAGATTTGCAGAGTTTATGAATAACAATTGTAAGACCCTCCCAAGTAGCCCATTTCTCCACACTGGTCACCTGTTAGTTCAGATAGACGGCTAAGATTTGGCAACTTTCCATTTCAAGATGTTAGTCTTTAATGTTGGGTTTTGATATATCAAACACAGGGGATATTGCTTTATAGCATGCTCCTTTTAAAGTTTTCCCTTGACCCATCTGCACCATTCACTGCTTTTGATGATAATGAAGAAATCTCTGAGGACCTCATAGAACTGCTGGGCATTTCTGCGGAGATTAAATTACACACAAACAGACACTATTAATTATGTGACATCTCGGTTTCATTCAGGAGTATCAGACTAAAGAGAATAAATAAAAATGCGCAAACACAGATTTTTATCTGTTTTATAAATACCATATTTTTATACATTTTACTGTCGAATTGACCGCTATTTATACTGTTTTTTCAAAAAAACTATCCATAAAATGCGCAGGTTAAGGTTGTAGTTGAGGTACAAGGAGTATGTTGCCTGTGAAACCAGCAGTTTCTTATTGAATTTCATTAATGCTTCTACTTAATTGGTGTTGACGGATATAAGTAATTTATATCAACCACTTTGTAAATAAATAATAAATAGAAAGTAAACCTTTAGCTGATGCAATTACAGTTTCAGGGAATTCAGCCGCTTAATCTGGATTTCCTTTACCTTTCAATCTTGCTGAACATTCGATGTAATTGTAGAAATACTACTCATTGAGCTGAAAAGGACTGTATGCCAACAAGTGGGATTTTCAGTGCAGTATTTCATGTTGAAACTCTCATGAGGATCGCAATCCCTTCCACACATGCGGTGGCAAATGCTTAGAGATATTACATGTTTCATGAACAGAAGCAAGGTTTATTTTTTAAGGTGAACGTGTCTGACACAATACTAAATCCACCCCAAACAGCATACATCCGTTGTGGACTTCACATCTCCCTTCAACACCATGATTCCTCAGACTCTGATTAATAAACTCTCCTCACTTGGACTGAGCTTTTCCATCTGCGACTGGGTCCTGGACTTCCTGACCAACAGGCCGCAGTCCGTGAGGATTTACAACATCTCCTCCCCCACCATCACCCTCAGCACTGGCTCCCCTCAGGGCTGTGTGCTGAGCCCCCTCCTGTTCACACTGCTCACATATGACTGGTCGCCTTTCCACCCAGGCTGTCATCTTGTGAAGTTTGCGGACGACACGGCAGTGGTTGGATACATCGCAAACAGGGATGAGTCCAGCTACAGGCAGGAGGTGGAACACCTGGAGGGTTGGTGCAGAGAGAACTACCTCTGCATTAATGTAAAGAAAACCAAGGAGATGATTGTGGACTTCAGAATGGGCAGGCATGCCAACCTCCCCCTGCACATGGGAGGATCTGCGGTGGAAGTGGTCAACAGCTACAGGTACTTGGGTGTTCACCTGAGTAACAACCTCACCTGGAGCAACAACACTTCCATTCTGGTCAGGAAGGCGCACCAGCGGCTCTACTTCCTCAGGAGGTTAAGAAGAGCTGGACTCGGGAGCTCAGTCCTCACCTCCTTCTACAGATGTGTGGTGGAGAGCGTCTTGTGCTCCAGCATCAACGTGTGGAATGGAAGCTGCTCTGCTGCAGACAGGAAAGCTCTGCAGAGGGTGGTGAAGGCTGCACAGAGAACTGTTGGAGTCAGCCTCCCCAGCACCACAGACATTTACACCTCCAGATGCAGGAAGAGGGCCTCCGGCATCATGAAGGACCCCACACACACAGCACACTCACTTTTTGTCCCGCTCCCCTCAGGCAGGAGGCTGCGGAGCATCAAGTGTAAAACCACCAGACTGAGAAACAGCTTCATTCCTGAAGCTGTGAGACTCTCAAACACACACAAAGACAGTTAGAAATGAAAAACACTTTCTCATTTAACCGGCACTGTTCACTTTAATATCACACTTTAAAATGTCACTTTAAAATGTCAATTAATATGTCACTTGCACTCCGCATTTTCATTGCTGCCTAGTCCGAAGTCCCATATTGTAGATTCTGTGTCCATATTGTAGATTCTGTGTAGTTGAATCCTATTTCTCGTATAGTTCTTTATATTTTATTATACTATTTGCACTCCGAATTTTCATTGCTGCTATGTCCGAAGTCCAATATTGTAGATTCTGTGTTCAAATCCTATTCTCGCATAGGGCTTATATTTTATTATATTATTTAAAATTGCTATCAGGGTGTAAACTGGACCGGGGGATTAGAATTTCGTCCCACCTCATGTACCACATGTGATGTGATAACTAATAAAATTCCTTGATTCCTTGATTTACCTTTATAGCTTTTACTACAAGAGTAACTGAGTATTAACAACATGGACGAAAAGCATAGCGGTTGAGAAATGTATGAGGTGAGTAAAAACACCAAAATAAGTCTGTTTTACATTTTGATAATGGCAGGTCCAAGAAAGATGAAATACACGTTGTACAACAGCTACAAACGCCACATGACTCCTGTCCTCCCCCTTCCAGCATGCGCTCCTGCTTGGCTGACTCATCCTAGCCTTTCTTGAGAAGCTGAAGAAAAATGTGCCATTATCAGTGAGATTACAAGCCACAGATACACAGATACAGCCCTGGGATGTAGGTGAAACCCAACCCTATCACCAGTCCAGCCAACACAGCACACCTCCTCTTTTCACTTGGGCCAATTCTACAATTTCTTAAATATTCGCTTGGAAACAATAAACCCAAACACTGTGGCTATAAATCCAGCCTAAAATAAACTCTTGTGGTCTTGATTTCCATATAATATACACTTGCTTTTACTTCTGCTTGCTATCATGGATCTTCAAAGTGTTCTGGAACTGATGCAAACTCATATGGTTGGAGGCAATGAGCAGATTTCTGCCAGAAATTTTGTTTTTTTTTTCTCCTTTCTCGCCTTCTTACTGTTTCCAACCAAGGAGAAGAAATATATCTGAGTAGGAAGTGAAAAAAAAAATAGCTTCACCCTCTCACTCCGCAAATATCTTTATTCCTCTATAGTACTTGAATAACTACTTTATATCTCAAATAAGCCAAATTTTACTCGAGATTTAACTGGTGATTTTCCTCATGATGAAGTTTCACATTTAAAACATATTTTCAGTGAGCAAGAAAAAAAAAATAACGTTAAGGGTAGTGCTCCTGGTTTGAGTGCTTTGCAATAACTTGCTAAGTAACATTGGCGTATAGTTCATTCCGGCATGATTTGTGGTGTTCACAGAGACACGCTTTCATCGGCCATAGTTGTAATTTTTGTAACTTCTGTTTTAAAGTTATATTATTGGTATCTATCTATATGCTGTTTAACCCTAACCCCTAACACTATTTTTAGCCCCTACAACTACACTTAACCATAACTCAACCCTAACCGTTTCTGCTTCTTTTTGTTTCCTCCTTGAACGGAGCATTAAAGCGAAAGCTATACTGGTTGGCTCATGAAAGTAAATCTGTTAGGTATCTCCCCTGCAGCTATTTCTTTCAAATACTCAATATCTAAAAAATCTTAGCTAGGCACATCTTCTGTCAGTAATTCGAAGTCATGTGTCACCGAAAAATCCACAAATAGGTAAATCTATGAATACTGAACCATGACTACGTGTGGGTTTATAAGTGTGTAGCGTTTGATATTAAACTACATGGCTTGCATCAAACTGGCTTTTTTTTAAAACAATATTTTATTTTCTTGGCAGCATTCCATTAATGCCACATTTCAGGAGTGGACCGCCAACAGCTGTCTTGTTGAATGTTTCGTCCACCTGAGAAATCGATCTCTGCAGCTGCTCCAGCGTAACAATCTCATTGGGATCTTTTCCCGCCCTGGCAGATTAAGTGTACTGCCATGTCTTGCTAGGTCTGCAGACCTAAGATTTTAACACAAACGGGATTCTATATTCATTGGTCAAGCATCTTTTGAGGGCAACTGGAAATGTTATTTGCGAATGAAAAAATGGTAATTATGCACTTCACTGTGTTTTATACGTGTTTAATTATCTTGCCTTTTTATGAATGTTCTTTTGGGATTAGGTTTACCCAACTGCATCTTCTTAAGGTTTTTAAACATTTTAACAGAGGCAACACTATAGCTGGTAAATAATTTCTTCAACTGCTTACACTGTCATGGCTGCAAGGTCTGACTTCCTATAATAGTAGTGCAGCGAGGTACAGAAGGCCGAATTTCACAGCGTAATTCAGTTGCACAGCGGATCATTTAAAACCTGCTCGACTTACGTACGATTAAATGTGTCATTTCATCAGCAGGTTTATATATAGTTCTGTCATAGCTGGCACTGATCCTAGAAATAAACTTTACTGTAAGAGCCCTATTTGGCCAGTTCATGTCTGTGGGTCGTTTTTCGATTCCGATGGTACTGCTTTATATCTCTTCATTACTGCACATGTTGTCGTTTCATGCAAATAAAACTTTTAGGGTATTTTAAAAAGACATGATAATGAACTCACTCAACAAAACAACAATGTATGTAATTGTACTTTGAAAGCTGAAAATTAACTGTAAGGCTGCTTCAAGAGAAGCAAATGTCCCCCGCTTCTGTGGGACATTTGATGGTATACAGAGGGCTGAAATTATTCTACTCACGTGTTGTTGAATAACTTTCCCCAAAAAAGGAGCTGCTGGTGTGTGGCTGAGGTCACATCGCACAG
Organism: Orestias chungarensis; assembly: GCA_032876305.1. Lineage (NCBI taxonomy): Eukaryota > Metazoa > Chordata > Actinopteri > Cyprinodontiformes > Cyprinodontidae > Orestias > Orestias chungarensis. The sequence goes on from JAVLVB010001131.1 coordinate 2,038,804, forward strand.
CAGGTGATGAACAAACAGCCCGGACACAAACACCAAAAACACGTTCCACGCATATTTTCACATCTATACGCTCAGAAGGCTAATCCCATTCCCTCTGAATCTTTTTCTTCCTTTTTTTTAAACATTAGCAATCACATTTACACACATACCCACACTTTCAGGATAGATTGTAGTGTCCCTGAGATGGCGGGGGTGGGGGCTATATCAGTGTTGGGACGGGTATATATTCCTGGCTGGTGCTGATAAGCCAACTGATGCCTTGCCTTATTTAGGCAGTGCTGAGCGCTGATACACTAGCAGAGGCACACAGTGCATGTACTCTGTATGTGTTTGTTTTGCAGGCTGTGTGCATGCGAGTGTGTACATACGTGAGGGGTTCATGAGCGGAAATAGCTAGGCTCTGAATAAGTGAATGCATTTAGACAGAGGTGGTCGTGTTCCTAAAGGCCTCAACTACTTTCCTATCTCAAGGAAAGTATTGAAATGGAAGTTAATTAGCTGTTTTCCAGAAATTCATCGGTCATTCTGAGGAGTCTGTACATTTTGACCTACAGCCTCCCATTACATAAACCCTAGGCGTTTAACAAGATCTCACAAAACAAGACACCATTCCTGTCTCGTTTAAGACTTAATAAATGCTATCCTTTTAATGTTAGACTTTATTTGGCTGGACTAACATTAAAGAAGCCCTCGCTTAATAATTTAGATGGATTTTGTGTCATCTGTGGAAGAATACAATGTGATGGATGAACAGATAAGAAAGAATGTTTTCTTAAGTGCTGCTAGAAAACATGGATGTGCAGTGTGGGCTGGCTAGCAATTCCTGTGTTAGTCCATATTTGAACTACACATTTTAAAACACATCCTGAACAAACCTGAACTGCTTTACACTATTTAGTGTATCGACTCTCCAAGACCCTTAGCAATAAGAATTGTATGCCAAAATAATACAACGGTTGTATATAAAACTGACGCCATTTGACATATTCTGCAAATCTAATGTCACTTTTCCGAATATATGATTAATCATCAAATAATACAAAAAGTGAAAATCCTTACACAAAAGGTATATTTCAAGCACTAATTACGTGATTTAAAATATTTTAGCTTAAAGATAATAAAGATGAAACAAAACAAAACAAAAAAACTGAAATCTGTTTTAATACAACTAAAAAAACAAAGTACAATATAAAAATCTCTGATAAACTGATAAGTATTTTAAGTATTGCAGTAAAACCTTTTTTGGGGCCCTTTTGCAATAATTGTTATACCAGAGTCCTTCTGTTACCAAACCATCACTTTATGGCTCGTTTCAGGTTGCCTGAATAGTAGTGCTTAGTTAAACAAATTTTCTTAATTCTCATATTTGTTGATGCACATTTTTCTCTCACACTTGTATGTGATGCAATTTTACATTACATTGGCTATAAACTAACAATAAAATAAAAATGAAAGTAATTTTGTTAGGGAGGGATTGAGATACACATTTTAGGTTTTCATGAACTATAAATAAAAAACCAAAAAAACAAGGGAATCTATTTACATGTTGTCACAGCCTTTGCCTAATACTTTGCTGACTCATCTTTGGCAACAATTACTGCCTCAGGTCTTTTTACATACGAGTACGCTTCACTTTACGCAATTTCACAGATTCTTCTTTGCAATACTCAAGCTCCATCAGACTGGATAGGAGATGTTCGTGTGCAGCCTGTTTCAGATTTCTCCAGATATGTTTAATGGGATTCAAATCTGTACTCTGGCTTGGCCACTCCAGTGGTCCTGAAGCCTCTTCTTTGAGATCTTGGCTATGTGGTTTTTATTTTGCTGTTCTGCTTATCTAATGAACCGTGACCTTAGTCTTAGGTTAGGAGCACTCTGGAGCAGGTTTAATCCATGATGTTTCTGTACATTAGTGTGTTTATCTTTCTCGCTATTCTTACTAGTGTCCCAGATACTGTTGGAAAAACAAAAAACAAAACATTCTATACAGTAAAGCATGTTGCCACCAAGTATCCTTTACGGTAGAGATTTTATCCCATTTTCTTCCAAAGATAATGCGTGACATTTGCATCAAAAAGCTCAACCAGAGAATTTTATAAGTCTTTTGGGTGGCTTCTAGCAAACTTCAGACAGGCCACCATGTGGTTTTTGATTATTGTTTGATCTCTGTCTGATGGACTGCTGCAGAGAAGGTTGTCCTTCTCGCTTGTTTTCACTTTTGACCACTCATTTCGGCCAGCTTTAGGAACAGTCAAACTGGTTCCATATTTTCATTAACGATGACTCTTCACCAACACAATATCGTCACAGAAGTCTAAAGACAGTTCCTTTAAATGTAGGCATAGTGATTGTACTCCTGTACGCACTGTTAACAGAGAGACCTTTTATAGACAGGTATAGAAAGGTAAATCAAATCCAGTCAGCTGAACCTACCACAGGTCAGGCCTGGGACAAGAATCAATAAGTCAATTAATTGCACGATAAATAAAAATGAAGTCAATAATTTTCGGGTCACGATAAACCACCATGTGTATATTTGTTTTCAGCGTCTTTCAAACACGCTGTTTGATTAGAGGGTTCACTCTGTGCAACGATATCCGCACCTGGGCGCATCTGTGGCCTTAGAATTAAATGAAAGGAGTGAACGCTCCTGTCCGGCATTCAGGATCTTTTTACCTATGAGAGGAGGCGGAGCCGCAAGTACAGGTGGAGTATTTAAAAGTATGGCTCTGTCTGACATTCCTATTTGAAATAAAAGTAACATTTTTGTCTTTGATAGAGTGTACTTATTATTATTATTATTATTATTATTATTATTATTATATAGTAACGTTACATAAGTGGTTATTTTGGTCTTGGTAATGTTGACAATAATATTGTTTATCGTCAATAATTTGTAGGAGAATATATTTTCCAGCAAAATGAGTTATCGTTCTGGCCTAAAATAAAATAAATCTAATTTCTTCTTTATTTTTAATAAAATGGATATTTGGTTGTTTATATTTGATAAAAGAGATTCATTTATTACAATTTGGAATAAAGCTGTATTATAATAAAAAGTGGAAAAAGTGAAGAACTGTGAATACTTTGTGGATAACAAAGGGCCTCACAGTACCTCACATACAACATGAAACACAATACAGTGTGTATATATAGAGAGAGAAACTGCTGAGTTACCAAGAATCACAAACTGCTGAAGAGCAAAAAAAAAAACATCTAAAACTTTTAGCAGCATGGTCACTTATCTCGATTCCAGACCTCATTTAACCACACCCACACATACCATTGACTTGGCGGGCACAACAACTGTGAATGAGAGACAGAACTTCACTCCACTGCATCATGCCGGCTCTCTATTGATCAACTCATCACAAGCATGAGGTCATCAGCTCCATCCCAGAGGCAGATGGGATAGCTTTTCTTTACTGTAAAACCACAGGGGAGGGGAGGCTATACTGTTTATGGCCTACACCCCCCCCTGTAGTTACTCCATCATTTCTGCACTCATTTTCAGAAACTATCAACTCAGCAAACATGCAGTTTCTACAGCCCTATCAGAACTCATACGATTTAATCCATTTTACTCCCCAACTGCGCTAATCTCCCTCAGCTCGCTTGCTTCCCTCTGCATCCTCTGGGAACGCTGCACTATCAAAGACAGACAGTCATGTGACTGGAGCCAGATCATTGCGAGTGCATCTTTCACAGGGCACTGTACTGTACAACCGGACTTACATAACGTGCTTACGACTCGCCATTCCGTGGAGTTCTGTACATAAATGTTCTCTTGAAAAATATCTTGATTAGATAGTTTTAACACTTCAGTGCATGAAGCAGACTCTAATTTCATCATTCAGTTCAGCAGAGGGAACCTTTGCTGTCAGATCTAAACACGTTGTACAAACGGAATCCATTTCCTGGTGTTGCCCTGTGTAAACAACCAAGGAGGATATCAGATGTCTTTTGCTTAAAAGCATCCATTATTTTCCTCCATTCCCAGTTAGATCAAAGCCCAGTGGCTATCAGTGACATGCAGAAACTCTCACTATATTGCAGGTGAATTTGTGGACAAAAAATCGACAAAAGAATGAATGAATGGAGTCATTTTACATTAAACATGTATTTTGTTATTTCGTATCTTTGAAATCAAATAAATGTGTCCCCTTTCTAATTTTAGAAATGCATATTATAGTACTTTATGCTATTAAAAGATTCTTCCCTTATGTGCATTTAAGCACTGTTATATACAGCCGATCCTGAATGTTTTGCAGAAGTCTGGATCCTAAATCTATTCAATATTGAGGATTTTAATTATTAAAATTCTAATCCTTCTTTTTCCATGGTTAGTCCTAAATTAAAAATACATCTGACAATGATCTGAGTACCAGAATTAAAATATATTTTGGATGTTTTCTAATCCATGATGGGTTAGGATATTTTACACATTTTTCATAGCAATTTATACCTTAATGCCAGACTGTTTGGTGCCACCTGTTTGTGTACAAGAAGTCTAGTTAAAGGTCTCCATTGGTATTTGAAGTTTTAAAGCAAGAGTTTATGGCAATATACTGATAATGTATTCTTCATATGGCACAAACCTATGGCCAGAAACAGAAAATGACCCAAACAGTAACTTAACCTGTATGGGAAACATCAGATACCTTTTGTAAGTTCTATGGTTCTCATGAAGATGAATAACAAATAATCATTTATTGTATTATCTTTCAACTACACCTGTTTATATTATACTGACATCTGGGCTTTCAAGTTTCATAAATCGTTGCTTGATTTGATTTGTTTCTATATGCAAATTTAGGTGCCTCCCTTGGGAGACCAGGAACAAAATCATCCGCGCCTGATTGCATCAAAACCTTTTCCCAGCTTGTTCTCGCTCCCTAAGTCATCACTCATACAATCCACTGATGCAATGAAAGGAGAGGATGTCAGAGCAACGCTGTGAGCCCCAGCGTGGTGGTGGAGTGCGGTGAGGAAGGGAGTCTAGATGAAAAGGTCACATCACATTCACCTGTTAAAGAGCAGATGCCACATCAGAGCAATACTTGGTGTGGGCACAGCTTTGGGTCATACAGCTCTCACACGTGAACTCTTAGACACACAAACCACGCATACAATGCAAACAAAAGACACCTGACCCCACACCCTAGGAATTAAAAACTTGTGCAAAGAATAGAAGCATGTCCTTTGTCCAGGGACGATAGCCCAGGCAACACAAAATCCTTAGCTGCTGATGATGTAGAAAGGTTGGGCAACCTTTCATTTCTGACAAAAGACTTTTAGATTTTCACCTGTCTTTTTTTATTTTTATTAAAACACTGCACATCCACATGCATATACAGGTGGATGAATGAATACAGATATGCAGATAAACCTCACAGTACCTGGAAGCGGCTATTTCCACTTTACTCCTCGCAATGGCTGCAGCCCGCTGTGCCCCCTCCACAGCCCGATCTACCTTCTCTTTGGTTTTGGGATTCTTAAGAGGAATCAACTGCTTTCGTATTCCACGCACCAGCACGTTATTTTTGTACTTTCCTTCTTCTTTGGTGCTGTCTGGGAAAACAGTGCACCCATAGCCGTGGCGCTTGTTATTAAGCCATTCGCCCTCGTATTTCATCCCATTGGATCTCTCTGAAACACCAAATCCATTACGCTTGTCATTCTTCCACTCCCCCATGTAGGTCTCAGTAGTGGTCGCATCCACATGATCCTCCAGAAGTAGGTCCTCATCTGGCAGCTCTCCATCACCGATTGATATGGTGGAGTTGGCATCACTAGAACTGATACGGCTCATAGTGGCATCGCTTCTTGCGGAGCTGCGTTTGCTGGAGATAGAGGTCCGAGAGTCAGACTTGCGCAACTGCCGGAGGCTGCCGAAAAGCGAACCCCGGCGAAAAAGGCCCTTCTTCTTGCTGGTGACAACCTCGCTGTCTGAGTGGAAGTTGAGGACGAATCCACCGCGAGTTCCAGTCGGCGTGTCCACAGGGGAGGAGAGTTCATGGAGGACTGCACCGTTGCTCTGCTCAGAGCGCAGGGAGGCCATTGACGTACGAAGTGGTGAGCGGATGACCGTGGCCATACCATAGGGAACACTCTGACGGACGCCATAACCATGCCGCATCCCACCCATCCATTGCCCTTGATAGGTTCCTGGGGAACATGAGAACATAAATCAATAAGTTGCTGTCATAACCTAAGGATTTCCCCTAAAACCTCTCTAACTTAAGCACTTTTCAAGTTACAAGCTCTTTAAATATTTTGATTGTGACATGTAAGTATTTATCATCCAATGTAGAAATAAGAATTTTTTACCAAGTGAAAATCCCTGGAAATAAGAATTATACCTTCCCGTTCTTCAGAAATTAAACCCTTCACGGTCAAGATGGGGAACAGTTTGGGAAAATTCTAATGAAATTGATTTAAACATGTGCTTTGAGGCACAGTGAGTCAGGAAATTTAATAGCAGTAATTCGACAAACAAAATCATCTACTTATCTACTTCCAAGGAAGTCTTCATGCTACAAATCAAGTTCCGGATAAGACTTGCATGGAGTGTAGGCGAATATTTAAGGAAACTCACGCAGCAATATACGATATTGATGTAAATGCAATTGACATATATAAAAACAACATAAACGGTCCTGGCATTGGGGTCCAATCTCCATCAGCCAACAAACTGTTTTCTTTCTTTTTTCTTAGATCAGTGATGGTGAGCAAACCCAACTTAATACAAGACTTTAAAAAAAATGGTTCTGTGAATCATTTTGTATTCATCAAAAATCACTTGGGTTGGATCCTATTCTCAAGTGGCCACTACATCTTTGCACTGGTAGTAGGCAAAATACACGTCTCTCCATTTGCCTGTGACGACAGGGAATTGCTACACATAATGAGTCACATAATGAGGAGAATACTTTATTAATCCCATTTGGTGCTGCTGAGCCCCAATAAGCATGTGCGGGTCTACTGAAACTTCTTCAAAGCAGCATATTTTAATCCTTTTCCTAATTAATACATTGCTCCAGTCTCATTTCAGAACACATTGAAATAAGCTCCTATGGTGACATATTAACAAAAAAGGAGAAAAAAAAACTACACTAGCCCGAGCGGGAATTTAGATGGATAAACAGTGTGATTAACAGGCTGGCGATGCACTGCAGTCCAATTTGTTAACCCTGCAGATGAAGTTATCAGGATCCAACAGGGTCAGACAGCCAGATGTTGAGTAGATCCTCTAGGCTCAGCTGACTTAGCAAGCCCGGCAATCTGTAACCATCATTTGTAAGGCCTCAGTTAAGAGTACATCACAGAGCATCCAATTTGAGATGGGTTACACTGTAAAAAGAACCATGTGTGTTTCTGTGTTTTAGAAATATGGTTTCATGGATTAGATCAATTTTGTTTTACTTTGGCACTTCAGTGAGATTACTTCAACCGTGAGAAATTTTATATTTTAAAATCTTTATATAGCAGTAACCAGTCTGTGGCTGGTTTGCTGGCGTTAGTTCTCTTTAGTTTAAGATTGCATTTTAAGTTGGTTGTTCTATGTAGAAAAGTGAAGTTTAAAATGTATTGAACAGTAAAATATTTTACTTGGAAACTTCGATAATGGGTCAATACTTAATTTATAGCATTGTGAATTTCAAAGATCAAGTGTGCTTACTTTTGATTGTTACGATGTTTAACTCTCACAAAAATCTAAAACAGATTAAAAATCCAGCACACTTGTAAACTAGCAAAACATTCACATATTTTTTTTTTTTATTCACTGACCTTGATCATTTTAAAAAGAAAAACTTGTTCTGACCCGAATAAACATCCCAGTACGTACACCCAAAACATATCTTGCATGACTTTGTTTTCAAAGACGGTTCAAATTCATACTAATACATAAATACAAAATCAATATATACTAGGGCAACGTGGTATCAGAAAATCATGGAATGGTGATAATTTTGGTAAAAGTTACGATGAGAGATTCAATGTATCCCCTTGTTTTTCTTTAACATTACTTTAGCATTTTTTGGCTGTCATTTGTGTTCAGTCTGAGTTGTTACTGCCTAAAAGGTGGATATCAGCATGAAAAATAAAACTTCAGAACTCTTAAAACAGATTAGCCAACAACTATGGAACTCCAAACAATCCTTTGTTATGTGAAAATAGACCAAAATGATATCGCAATGACTATATTTGCAATTAATGTTTTCTATACCTTTAATATACTCATGAGAATAACAAACAAGTAATTTTACAAATATACTAAACAACTCTCTTATGCAAATTGCAAATAAAAAAGGTATGCAGAAGTAGTTCACAATTTAGTACTTTTGGAGAGAAATAAATGTAGAATACCAAAGCATTCTGTTTGAGTTTTTTGTGTTCTAAGATTTACCTCATCCTTCTCCAAGGCACTTGTTTAAAGTATTTATAGTATTTTTTTCAGATTCATAAACCTGACCTCCAGGGGCCATCCTGATAGTTTGGGGCGATCCTAAGTAGCTGGCCCTGGGTCTGCTCTGATCTCAAGTTGTTGCGAGCTTGGCTGGAAGTAGGCCCCAAAACAAATATCAGCTTAAGCGTAAGTGATCGGATGTTTTCGAATTCTCCACATTTATACTTGGGGCGTCTACTGGTAGGAAATTGGCTTTAAAAATGGGCCCACACAGAATTAGCTGTTGACAAGTTATATCTCAAAGTTAGGTGTCATTAAGATTAAAGGCAGGACCCACATGAATAGCAGATACAGTGGTTATATATAGACTTCAAAATATATCTTTAAGACTTGGTGTGTTTTGCCAATTTTATTTCCAATATAATAGGCCTGTTGTGCGCCCTAGTCAAATCTGTGCCAGCCCACCCTGAGAAAAATCTAAATAGATTCCTACATCCCCAAGGTGGGGATATGCTTCTACATACAATATCAAATAAGATAAAAAATGGCAGATGGATCATTTATATTCTAAACTGCTTCATTTGCTCTTATGTCCATTCTCCCTCTTCATCAGGCACTGTGAGCACTGAAAAGGAGTCTCAGTCCTCCCACTGCCTGAGGAGAGCAACCGGTAGTTGTCAAAGGAGATGCACACAAAACCATGAGCCGCAAAAGAACTGAATCTACCTGCTTTGAAAATAAAAAGGAAGAAAAGGCGATCCATCTGCCCGCGATCTCACATTAAGACTCGCCCGAACGCGTTTCCTATTATAGCTCCCCTGAGGTCCCTGCAAACCTACACACAAGCTGCATTAACGCACGACATGGATGCTGTGCTGGGGGGTGGGGGATCTCACCGCCATCTCCGTAGGTTTCCACGCCGTATCCGTCCTGCAGCCCGTTGCTCCAGGTCCCTTCGTACCTGGCGGGCGTGTTGTGGCTCTGCCGGACCCCGTAGCGTCCCTTGAAGCCGTGGCTCCACTCGCCGCGGTAGATCCACCTGCCTTTATTCTCCACGCCGAGCCCGTGGCGCTTTCCCTGGGACCAGTAGCCCTGGTAGGTGTTCCCGCTGGGCCAGGTGTACACGCCTACGATCTCGAAGCCGTGCGACCAGGACCCGGCGTACTCGCCCTGGCCCTTGGGTCCGGTGCAGATGCCGTGCCCGTGGGCTTTGCCATCCTCCCACCCCCCGCAGTAAGTGCCGCCGTCGTCGAAGTCAAACCTTCCGCCCGTCATTCAGATAGAAAGGCTGAGAAGGGAAACAAAACAAAACAAACAAAACAAAACAAAACAAACAAGCACCTCGGGCGTCTCCAGGACCGGCGGCGCGGTGATGGAGAGGATGATGATGATGATGGTGGTGGTGGTGATGACGACTAGAGAGAGAAATCAGAGAGAGAGGATGAGAGAAGCCGGACGCCGGTGATGCAACGCGAAAGGCGCGCGTAATGGTGAAGGAGTGAAGGCATGGATGGCGGGCGTCGTTTACCGGAGGCACACGCTGTGCGTGTCGCTCGTCTCCCCCCTCTCACCCACTGAGCGCAGAGGGAGAGAGAGAGGTGTGGAGACCCTGCTGAGGGAAAAGCCACCGGGCCAATCGCGACGTCACTGCACGGAGCACCTCCCACTCGCGTCCGTGCGCGTCGCGCTCCCACCCCTCTGTTTGAAGGGCCTCTTCGCCTGAGCTCTGCCAAAATAAGGCACCGCTATATTTGTACCCCCCCCCCCCCCCCCC
>JAVLVB010001131.1:2066073-2082527 GCA_032876305.1 Orestias chungarensis
CTGATGCTGCTACTCCAGCTGATGAGAGCAAAATAGATTAGACTCTCAAAGACAGTGCAAGTCCTAAAGATCCATATAAAGTAAAATCTGCCTTCCCCCTTCTTGCAGATTGCTTCTCTGCTGTGAAAATTCCAATCCATCCTTTCCATCAGGTAAACAATGAGGTATTTGTACACCTCCACCTCTTCTGCAAAACACATTTAACATATCCTAATTTATGTTTTGTTATAAGGTACAATTACCAATAACAGTCTCCGTCTAATCTCTGGTTCTAGCCCACTGTGTTCTGGTTTAGTCATAAGGCTCTTTCAGGAAACCTTGGATCTCATTAGGCTACCTTTACATTTTCTTTACAGCTCTTTTTGTACTTTTTAGGTTACAATTCATCCAACTCTGTTTAATTTGATGGAGTCAAATACCCGTCGGTCATTACCAACTGTTTAAAAAATTAATCAGACCGTTTCATCATGCCCCCAACAAACAACTCTCCAGGTGGAGAAATGTTGGAGAAGTAAGGAGGATACATTTTACGCTACTGGTGGTCACAGAAAGTTTGTTGCTATGCGGCGATGTTTATCCTTGCCCGGGACCATCCACCTGCGAAACACCTTGGTGTCCATGCACAAACTGCGGGAAGACTGTGAGATCGAATGCAAATGCAATTACCTGTGACCTGTGTGACGAGTTTGTTCACATAAAATGTGCGAAGATAAACCGGAAAACATATACTTTGGCCGTCAAAGTGGATGCAAACATTCAGCTGGTGTGTAAGGCCTGCTGCGCAATTGAATTTTGCTCCCCAGATATCCTGGATTATACGCGAGAGGATGATACAACTTTCGTTAGAGATGACAGTACCATTGAGAAAGGAGTTACATCCTTGGAACTTCTGAATCAAAGAGGGCTTCATTTTATTCATCTCAAAGCAAGGAGTTTACTTCCAAAAATTGAGGAGTTAAGGGAATTTATTGCAAAGACAAAAGCTGCAGTGATTGCTGTGACTGAGCCACTGAGACGTGGCTCGACAGTTCCATTGAGGACGACGAGGTTAGACTACATGGTTTCAACTGCTACCGACGAGACCGCAATAGGAAAGGATGAGGGGTATGTCTTTTTATTCTGACTTATTTAACATTCACCACCTGCCCGGACTTAGAGATAGACTCATTGGAAACTGCTTGGGCTGAAATTCGTTCGCCCAAAACAAAACGGATTTTGTTGGGGGTGTGTTACAGACCCCCAAAACAAAATGACTTTTATGATCTTTTAGAATCAGTATGTGTTGAGAGCAATGTGTTGGTAGAGAAAGAATGCATCCTTTTGGGAGATCTTAACACAAATCTGTTGCTGGCAACTAGAAATGAACTTCTTAAAAAGTTTCTACATTTTTTCAAGGTGTTTGGATCACAGCAACTAATAACTGAGCCCACTAGAGAAGATATGTATACTAAATCTATTTTGGATGTGATTATGGTTACTGCTCTGGGTCAATGGAAATTGGTCTCAGTGACCATAAAGCCATTTTTTCTACTCGTAAGACATCTAAGGGTAAAATATGTTCAGCATCTCACCATTCCACAAAGATCAGATGTACAAGTAATTATTCTAAGGAGGCTTTTGAGCTCAAACTTGCTGATCAGGTAAAGTTTTCGATAGTAAGGAACCTGATCAGGCATGGACCTTGTTTAAGGAGAGATTTTTAGCAGGTCTGGACCTGGTTGCACCAATGAGAGATATGGGAGTTAAACAAAAGAGAGCCAAATGGATGACGACTGAAATAATTGATTTAATAAGACAGAGAGATCAAGTTCTCCAAGACTAAGTTGCAACATGATTTTGATAAATATGTACATAACCGTAACCAAGCAACCAAGCAACATTTACAGAAAGCGAAAACTGATTATTGTGCTGAAGCAGTTTCAGAAAATATCCATCAACCAAAGAAGCTGTGGAATATCGTAAAAGACATTGGTGCTGGAAAAACAAACAGTAACAGCTGTAACACTGGAATTGATATTGACAATGCAATTTGATTTGATAAAAAGGTTATATCGAATTATTTTAATAAGTTTTTCACTACAGTTTCTGCCAGCCTGGCTTCACATCTGGATCTGGGAATTATGGGGCATCATTTCTGAGGTCAATCTACAAAGATGTATCACCTGATTCATTTGCTCAGTATCAAAAGAAAGGATAGGGGAGATGTTGGCATCATTATCCACCAACAAGGCCACTGGCATGGATCAAATTCCAGCCAGATTCATTAAGGACAGTGCTAATGTTACAGGGGGCGCCATTGCACATATAATCAATCTGTCGATACAACTTGGTAAAGTTCCAATTGAAATTAAATGGGCTAGGGTACTCCCTCTATTCAAGATGGAGAGGTACTTAACTCAGAACAACTTGTTATCTGACCTCCAATCTGGTTTTAGATCAGCTTATTCCACTGACACATGCCTCACTCACCTGTGTGATTACATTATACAAGAAAGTGAAAAAGGAAATTATACTGGCATGGTTTTATTAGATTTCCAGAAAGCGCTTGACACTGTGGACCATTCAATTCTTTTATCTAAGTTGCAATGCATGGGTTTTGGCCAGGCATCATTACAGTAGTTCAAAGCATACCTATTAAATAGAAAGCAAATATGTGATTATGATGGAGTGTTGTCAGAACCTTTGCGAATATCTTGTGGGGTACCCTAAGGTTCAATTTTAGGTTATTTGTTGTTTCTTATTTATGTAAATGATATGCCTGCAGCTGTAAAATGTAAAGTAATTCTCTATGCTAATGACTCCTCACTACTCTTATCTGGTAGAAACATCTCTCAGATTCAAGACACCCTTACTGATGAGTTGAGTAATGTAATACAGTGGCTGTTGGACATTTGACTGTCATTACAAGTGGGGAAATCTGAATGCATTTTATTTGTTACCAAACACAAGATAAAAAAGGCACCTGAATTAAAAGTAATATGCAATGGCAGTGAATTTCTAAAAAAGACTATAGTTACATACTTTGGTTTAACTCTGGACTAGACGTTGACCGGTCATTTAGTTGCGGAGAAGCTATTAAATAAAAGTGCTTCCAAATCGAAATTTTTGTAGCGCTTGTGCAGTGCCATTTTGATTATGCCTGTTTAGCATTCTATAGTGGCCTGGCAGTGAAAATCAAAAATAAAACGCAGGTTATGCAGAACAACATGATCCGTTTTATATTAGGTAAACATTCTATGAATCATGTCACTCTTAATGATTTTTAAAAAGTGAATTTTGTGACTGTAAGGCTAAGGGTTAAACAGTTAAAACTTAATCACATGTTCAACATTATCAATGGGATAGCCCCTAATTATCTGGGCTTCTAAGTTGTAATGGTGCATACTCAACATGCCCATGAAACAAGAGCAAGTGTCCGCTCCTGTTAGGTACCATCTGCAAAGAGCGCGGCACGTAGCTCTTTCTTTTATACTCGGATTATGCTATGAAATAGACTTCCATTAAATATTAAAATGGCAGAAACAGAAATGGTTTTTAAACAAAGGCATACTTCTATGTGATATTTTCTGCATCTGTTTGTATGTATTGTCCTTTCCATCAGGGACCATGTTGGAAACAAGTGTTTTACACTTTTACATGTCATCCCTTGGATACATTATTTTCCTACATCCATAAATAAACCAAACCAAACCAAATATTATAAATTGTTATTGTTATACTGGTAATGCCACCCTGTGGTGTAGTACAGCCCTTGAATGCAAACCATTTCAGTTCTATAAAATTATAATTAAAACAAAATAGTGGACACTTTGGTGTGCCTCACACCAGCACATACTACTTATGACTAAATAAAGTAGTAAAATTTCATTGCAAAAATTTCAAATAAAGATAAAAAAAATAACACCTGAAGGTCAACAAAAATTCCAGTGAGGCTTGTTTGTCAGAATGCAAGTATGTTTGGGAAATAATATATAATAATATAGTATATAATATATAATCATATATATGCAGATATAAAAAAATCGTAGGACTGTACAACAAAAAATCAATTCCACATTTCTGTGTAATAAACATTATTTATTTTACTTAATTATTGGCCTGTTGTAATATTCAAATTTCAAGTATCAACGTTTTATTAGAAGTAAGTGAAAAATCCTTCTAATTAACCAAAACAAAGATTTTAAAACTTTAGTTTGTGTGACACCAGGTGAGTTAGTGGTAGATCAAGTGCACCATAGAGGCTGCAGTCCTCGATGCAGCTGTCACACATCTGATTATCATTTACCCTGTGCCATTTGGGGCATATTTTCCCGTGATCTTACTTCCTAAAGTAAAGGAAAAATTAGTATGCGTGTAAATAAGTTATCTGTGATTTCGCTTAGTAAATTGAATTACTGAAGTAAAGGAACTTTACAACAAGGTCCTCATTAATCATGCTTCCTCTTGATATTTCTTTTTTTTAACACTGTTGAATACCAACAGATTTCTTTGTATTTTAATCTTTTGTTAAAAAATGACAACGGTGATCAATAAAAGGATAGCAGCATTGTCACAGCTGTTGGGTTGCTGCAGTTGAAATGAATGGGTCCTTTTTTATGTGCATGAGGCAAAATAAAATAATTAATTACATCAACTTTATTTTGCAAAACCTAAACTGTAGGATGATGTCGTTTTACTTGCATTATTTACAGCTTAATGCCTTTTCCTTTTCAGATTTTTTAAAGGATTTTTATAGCACTTGGTTTGAGGTCTGGACCACTTTTCAGGAACATACTGGATCTATCCATCTCTTTGAATGGCTGGCACATGACTGCCAGATTTAAAGCTGTAAGTAGGATTAGTTTACTAGTTCTTAGCCACTTTTACACTTGAAAGTTAATCAACTCTTTAAATGCATTCATGTAACTTTAAATATGATTACAGTTCTACAGAGGCCTTAAAAGTATAATAAGACACAAATGCAGAAATAAGAAGTCTGACCTTCCAAGCACCCAGAAAAATAAAATATTGACGGTCATGAGGCTACATGTTAATGTCTCTGTGACCTGAACCAAAATAAAATGTGAGTCATGCAACAGGTTAACAAGCAAAAAGGCAGATTGCTTTGACATAAAATGGATACAGGAGAAGAAAGTGAATATTTATTGAAAGCCAAGTCCTTAGTCCAAAATAAATGTTTGCAGAAAGACTTGAAGCAGGTACAGTAGTTCATGTGGGGAAACCCATCAACATCCCACTGTTGAGGCCGTTACTTGTAGCAAAATGAATAAAATAAAATAAAAGCTGATGTGTAGGTTGAATAAATATTATTTCGACGGCTATTGCTCTACATGAAGGATGCAAAGCTCCTAAACAAGACTTTTGTCTTATCAAAAGTACACAAAAAGAAATGGCACACAACATATCACACACACACATAAAAAAATGATTAATACCATTGGCTACTTACTGACATTGGCTTTTTCTTAAAAATTATCCATACATAAAAAAATTTGACCAACAAAAATAACTATAATTGTAGTCAGAAAAAAGAATAAATTGAAAAAAAATTTATGCAGAAACCGATTTTACTAACATCTAATAACCTCATTTTGTTTTTCCCATTTCCAATTCCAGTGTGTCTGTCTATGTACACACATAAAACGTAAATCTACAGCGTTATCAGGGGCTAGTTCTGGAGTCAACGTCCCAAAATCATAGTCATAAACTCAGAACAGACCATTGACAGTAAAAAGCTGGATGGGAATATTTTTGTGTTTTTCTTTCTTTCTTATTTTTTGCAGATATTGTCATTTTTTATGCAATACGGGAAGTTCACAAGCATGCTTGAGTTAAGCTTTGCCCAGTTGTGACGTTTAAACTTTTGGCTGTGCGTAGTTGCACTCAGTGGGACCCTAAGTACTTGACAGTGCCAAGAAAAATGAACAAAGTAAGTACATGGGGAGACCATCCTGTCCATGAGCAAGGTAACACACACATCCTTTTGACATGCAACTCTTTTTTTTGGTTTGCTGGAGGCGATTCTGCCAACAATCCCCACGGGCGTGTTCAATAATCTCTCCCTCACTGTGGTTTGTATGAGTGTGTGTGTACTGCTTCCTTGAATTTGATGGATTTAACTATGTGTCTTTGTGCCAGGCTACGTCACTTCTCTAATGGCTCTTTGTAAAAACACAGTTACATCAGCTAAATAAATCCCAGAGATTAAGGAAAAGCAGATGCCATAAAAACAAAAAAAAAACAAAAAAACAAAAAAAACAAAATCAAACAAAAAAAACACCCCGATTTAGTAAAACTGTTTATTAGACTCCATATCTCTATTATTAAAATTCTACTGACTTTTCCAGCTCTTACTAAATATTTTATTACATTAACATTACAGGAAAGGAAATTATGGCTCAAGTGCTGATGAAACTATACTATGCACTCCTTTCACGGTAGATTACAGGTCCATCGCTCCTCCTGCAATGTGGACAACTGGTATGAAACGAAAAGCACCTAAGGGGGAAAAGTTGTTTCGGGGGTCTTAATAGTATGTTCTTTGAGTGTCTTTTACGTCACTACCACCCACCGTTTCTCCTATGCGTATGGTTGAGTTCCAGGAATGTGCTTCCTTTGCCTGTTCTTGATGACAAGGGTCACAACACTGACTCGGCAGATGCTGAGAAGACATGAACCAAACACCAGAGACTTCAAGTACAGGAAAGAGGGGAGCTGGTTTTTGTGCTGGATTATTATCTTCAAGTTGTGATTGATGTTGACAGCTGTACTAGGTGACTGGGCCTTGGTTTTAGTGGTAGAAAATGAAACGGTTTCGGTAAAAACCAAACATAAATGTAGATTATAAAAAACATCCCCACTTTAAACTGTTATATAAAATGTAGCATTGCACAAAAACTCTCTATGACACCATACAATGCTGTAAAAAAATACAAATAAGCAAAATCTTTATTTTGGCCACACTTTAGAAGTGTTAGTTTTTAATTAAACTTGGCAATTTCAAGACATTTCACATTCCACACAGGATTTAAAATGATTTACAAAATTGGAAAAAAGTGGATGGTCTTTTGTAGAGTCTGTGCCTGGTTTCCTCCAAAATGATATTCAATCTTTGCTTTATCAGGCCACACGATGTTGTTTCTCATTGTCTAAGAGTCCTGATTCGGGGATTTCTGCTCAATTGGCTTTTCTTTTTCGATGGCTCACAAAAGAGTAAGGTAGGAGCTCTGACCGAGTGACCAATGGATTTTTAGTCACCTCCTTCTTAGCCATATAAGTTACTATAACCAGTTATAGGAAGGGTACTAATGTATCCAAAGTTCTTATATTTCTAATTGGATGAGGACAATCCCATATAACAGGTCCACAGACAATTCCTTTAATTTCCTGTTTGATGTTTTCGTGTCTGAGGAACTGAATTTACCAAAGCTGGACTCCATTTAGGCTGTAGAAACATCTCTCCAACGATCACAGAAACCAGCTTGGTTTGAAAGTAATGGCAACCGCTGTGAAAACTTGCCTAAATTTGGTTGCTTCGTTTGCGATTGGTAATAAATAAATAAAAAAAACTCAAGAATATTTTTTTCACCATTGTCAAAAGGAAGTATTTGTGTGTGGAACTTTAAGGAAAGATGTTAACTGACAAAAATTTGAAATAAGGCTTTAGCATAAAATGTGGACAAAGTAAAGCACTGGGAAATTCTGTGGATCATGACTTTGCCTTTGAGCCACATAAAATGAAAGCAAAAGTAGATTAGCTATAACTAGAACAAAAAACAGACCTGTGTTTGCTACTAATGTATGGTCTCACTCCTTTATGAATAAAACACTCTTTGGTTAGGAAAAATAGTGTCAAAAAAGGTCAAATAACCCCCAATGACTGATTCTTTTCACAGCCAGTTCTTTTAGCTATCCAGAGTTTCTGCAGCATGTTTTTTTTTCTTTTTTTACTGTTTAGATTTCTCCAAATAAAACAGAAATAAATCTCCTGTTAAAACTCACAAAGATGCCACTTGGAGCCAACTAACTGTTAGATAGGGATGTTTATGTTTAACCTGCACAATATTTACATACCTGAGTCTGAAGGTGTTGCATTTGAGAGCCCCAGCTATTCCAAGAGTAGAAAAATCCCCCACAAACAACAGGCATTCCCAGATTTAACTCCATTATTCTAAAAACCGTAGACTCATCACACTCATGAAACTTTGTAAAGCATTACAAACAAAATTGTGCATTTCTTGTTATAGATAATAAGTCTAATTGCAGATTTTAGATACCTAAACTTAGTACGGCTTATATAAAAAAGTTACTTGGGTTTTATAAACTTTAAAATGTAAATACATTAATGTTGTCAAAGTTCAGACATCTTAAAAACCTTCTTTTAACGTAAATTAGTAAAAAAAATAAAAATACAAAGCCTGATGTTACCAAAAGGTTCATTTCACAACCTTTATCTGTAAAAATCTCTATATTTTACTTTTTGTCTTATAAAGTCTAAGTCTGAGTTCAGATTGAACAGAACCGTAATCGGCAATACACTGTTGTATGGTGAAGCCTGTGTTGGTCCCTTTACTTGTACATTTATATTTTCTGTAGGGATAAAAATGAGCTGTCTGTTGTCTATATAGGTCTCCTTTATAGCCCCCTTGGGGACCTAATTATTGTAAAACATGTAGAACCCAAATAAATACACCTAAAATGGACAGCAATACTCAGTCTTTGTCTCAGTACTCTGGTATTTGAGTTTAAGCCTTGCAAAAGTGTCAGATACGTTCATTAGTAACCTTCTTTCAACAGTTTACAGCTAGATTTTATAAGGACATTTAATAAGGATGTTACTTAACCTCTAGCTATGCTTTGAGAAGGCTCTGTGTTCATAATTGAGAATTTGTCAATTTTATGTTTGGGAAGGTTTGGGAAATGCTTGGAGT
This sequence comes from Orestias chungarensis, assembly GCA_032876305.1. Lineage (NCBI taxonomy): Eukaryota > Metazoa > Chordata > Actinopteri > Cyprinodontiformes > Cyprinodontidae > Orestias > Orestias chungarensis. The sequence goes on from JAVLVB010001131.1 coordinate 2,075,004, forward strand.
TGCTTACTAGGCGGAGAATGGGGCCCAGTCTCAGGAGTAAGCCAACAAACAACTCCTGACCACTTGGTGGCACCATTATCTGTGCATAAGGCACTGAACTGACAGCACAAGATGGTCAGACAATGAATGGAAGAAATGCAATGGGGCATTTTGTCAAAAACTAACTTGCTCTTATCAAAGGCTGTAGAACAAGACAGATGGTTAATTGTTATTCCCAATAAATGCATAATATATAGTTTATTATTTGTTACAAATAGCAGTTCTCATGAATGTGATAGGTGGTGATGTTTCATAAAAGACAAAACGTTTTTCCATGTTTGGCCTTACATAAAACATGCTTTTGGATACACCGAGCTGTAATACGAAGCCTATTTTGACCTCAATTACATTTGCCCATGTCATTCGTATTGAGCTTGCTTTCACACATTATAGAAATGACCTTATAAGAGCTTCTCACGGCATTTAATAACATTTTTGTTCAGATGAATGCATCAGAATAACGTCAGAGGTTAAAATAACTAGTAATGGGTTCCTAAAGTCTTAAACAAACTAGCTTTTATTTCAGTCACTATTTGCGTATTGCTCCTTCCTTTTTGTCAACGTCTATAGCTTTAGTTAAAATAATGTAAATGTACTCCTCTATTTGCATGTGTGCATGTTTATTAGAGGATCTCGTTACTGAAACTCAGCCAACTCATTTTATCCACAAGCAAATCCAAAGAGTATCCTGTCCAGACGGCCGTTAGTGAGTCATTGTGAAAAGATATATTGTGCCAATGGGTCTTATTGTAGATTTTAAAAAGAAGGTACTGTTACATAATTGGTTGAGCATATGCATCCCCGCAGCAGCGGACACCAACGAGCTCTCTGTCCAAGAAAGACATCTTTTTCCCACTGATTTCTCCAGCTGAAGTTGGACATAAACTCACCGTATAAGACCGAAGTAATTGAATAACGAGAGCTAACAACAGTTTTAAGGTGATTAAAGCATTTTTGAAAATGCTTGGTCCCTTTCATAGGTTGAGAAGGTTGGAAGCGTCTTTCTCAAAACTGGATGTAATTAAGGAAGTTAAAGGGAATTTTGACACAAGACTGAAGAATATGTGAAACGCACCCGGTTTTCTTTGTGATATCAATGTTTATATCATTAGGAAAGTTCACAGACAGTGTTACTGAGAAATGTACCTGGTTGAGAAGTCAATGATAGCATGTACTCTTTGTGCTTTCCTTTAAAAGAACTGAATTTGGACTTCAATGGCTTTTCCAGAAGAAATGAAGCCTTAAGGGAACAAAATGTGAAAATCGCGCTCTAGTATTCTTTACCTGATACATGGATAATGGCCTTAATTCTTACGTTGACAGAGGACATTTTAAAGATTTGTTGGAGAACATCAAAAACCGACAATAACTCATAAGTAGTTAGCCTAAGATTAGCCTGAGTTGTAAGAAACATGAAATGTGGTGATCCTCTAATGGCAGTCCTTTTCCTACCGCAGACTTCCTCCATCTGGAATCATTCTGCTAGCTTGTGTCTGGGGACTGAGCTGCACAGGTCAGAGGGCAGAGAAAGGTTCGTCATTAAAACACTGTTGAGACATACCTCACATGTACCACTCTGTTGAACTGTTGTCCATCAAGCAATAAAAAAATACCTAATCCTGGAGATGAAGTGGTTGTTTCTGTGAGATGTTGTATGACCGGTTAATGGAGTGGACCGTATTTACCGTATTTATAGAAAGCATTGTTTTGAATTTGATCATTTTGTCTGTACCTATTTTAAAGTCAACAAGATAAACTGATTCACTTTCTTTTTCATTTTGTATAATTAATTAAAAAAACGTATTTAATCGTATAGTAAGTGTTTTTACTTTAACCCTTTGTTAATATGGAGTAATCAGTTATTATATTACCTGCTGCAGAAATCTCTTTTTTTTACAATACGGTATGAATTAACTGGTCCTGGCAGAAGCTGTGGTTAACCCAGTGAGACCAGAACCAACTATCGTTTTACTTTTTGCTAAAGCTGCCATGTAAAAGTTTAAACTGCTATGGTGTTTGCATTGGCCAGTTATTTTATATAAGTTGAGGGATTTGTCACACTTTAATATAAAGTGTTATAATTCTTTTTGATTTTAGCATTTTATTTTTAGCATTTTAGATTTAGTTTCAAATTTTGTTAGTAAGCTGATAGTAACTCTGTGAGCAAATGTTATATTTGGTAACTGTAAGTTTAAGTTAATTAAATAAATGATGAAAATGAGGTAAAAGACAAATCTAGCTGGACATATATTGAATTTAGACTGGGTTTGAGGTTGCTAAAAAGCTTAAAGTTTTCAAAAAGTTATTAGTTAACACTACAAGTGGCTAATAAAAGCCTTTTTAAAAATGCCTCTTGAAAATAAAGTCATGTTTTATTTCATTGATAAAATATATAAACTAAGTTGAGCAGGGCAAAGCCAATTCTCAAAAGAAGAAGAAAAAAAGAGAAAGATACTGTTTGATAGAGTTTGAAATTGTCAAGCCCTCATAACAAAGTGATTAGATATTTGATGGAGGGGTCAAAGAGAAGGGTCAGCTGAGTTATGTCTGTGAGTGTCAGGCTGGGATGTTTGATGGAGTTGGAGGAAAGGAGACTTAAAATATATATAGAAAGGTAAACACAGAGAAAAGCAAAAAGGCTGAATCCTACAAATGGAGGAGCAAAGCAAAGCAGATGGCATACATTTTTACAATATATTTTTATGTTAACTACGTCCTAAGAGATGAAAAGAAAAGCTGATGATTTATATATCAGACTCAATCATTCTTTTTCAAGGAATAGTTACTCTTTCTAAGTAAGTTCTGTGAAGTTATCAGTGTTGTCTTCAGACAGTGCCAAAGAAGTTTTGATGAGGATGAACAGATATTTGTGGTGATATGAAGACAAGTTGGTCAGTGTCCACTAATGCATGAGGAAAATGATAGCCCACCCATACAGTTCTTTCCTAAAGTTCCAAAAGGTCTTTCATTTCAAATTTGTCAGGGTACTTCATAACACTGTACAATTATATGCATGCAAAGTCTCAAAATTGTCCATAAGTGTGTTTTGGTTTACCTGTCTGTCTCCCCTGCTTTGTGATGCTCCCTTTTACTGAAATATATATGTAGATAAGTGATGAATGAATGAAATATAAAGCCCAAACATATCCATTTGCCTTTAACACCTTAGGTTTAAACTACTTAACATTTAGAGTGGCCAGGCCTGTCACCACAATTAATGCTGATGAAGAATCTATGGTGGGAAGTAAACATGAATATAATTACAAGGAGGCTTTCTAGGTCAGGGGATCCCAATACGTCGATCACAATCGACTGTTCAATCGCGAGAGGTGTGCAGGTCGATCGCACGGCCGCATCCATCCCTCGGTTTGTTTTGTGCGTCACATACCAGAAATTTAACTGATGCGCATTTAAGCACACGTGCAGACTCTACGTTTGCTTTGCGTTAGCCCCCTTAGCAAACTACTGTGTGGCGTAGCGAGTCTCCCCGTCTCTCTTAGCAGAGGCGGAGCTAGAAGGAGGGCCGGTGCAGGACCGGGCCCCCCCCAAGAAATCTACATATATCTACACTTAAATGTGTATGTATGGTGTATTTATGGGGTCAAAAAATAATAAAAAGACAGGGAAAGAAGATATATTAATTCTTTGTCAAAATACTTATTTGTCTGTTTTTGTTTGGTGAGAACTACACACATTCTAGAGTGGGTTAATGCAGTTTAAGAAAAACATATATGTTTTATACATATATAATTAAAATATACTTCATCCTAAAAGCCCACTAAATTACTTTTTAAAACAGTGGCGCTTTTATTATAAAATGTTGTATGAAAAATGCCAAACTAAAAAGTCACTATCACAAAGTAACTATATGAAGTAAAAGCTATGTAATAATTGACAATAATATTGCATATTTCCAATTAAATAATCCAAATCGTAGCTTCCAATAGAATCCAGAAAGTTAATACTAACGGCTATTTAGCTATTGCTGGACTATTGACTGTCTAGTAACTGAGAGTTTATGTTTTTGTGAAAATTTTAACATTTTACAGCATCCTGTCAGTTGGTATTTGTCTAATATCAAAAAGATACAAATTGGCACTCATAATGATGCATAACAAAGAGGTGTAATGTGTCAAAAGCCTTTGGCCTTTGTCCATGGCTTAAAGATGGTGCATGACTTTACAGCTGGCCCTGATGTACCAGAATAACTGATTTCTTTGTGTCACTAACATCGATACCAGAACTCTTTAATCTCCAAACCTTGTCTTTTATACTCTTTAGACAAACATAGGATCATATAACAGAGATGGCTTGTTTTAGTGGAGCAAAAAAAAAAAAGGGTTTTAATTATTAATTGTTCTAAGTATCGCACGTGATTTAGTTTCAATTGCCCACCATGTTGGGAGTATTTAATTGTAAAATTGTTTTATCCTCATTTACCTGGCAGCCTATATCTCCGTTTTGCATCCTTAGAGTGTGCTTAACTGTTTAAGATCAATAAAGACAGATTATAACAAACCATTTTGAGATTATTGTGACAATGTGCAGCTTCCTGAGAACAAAGGCTGCTAGAATAGCTACAGTTTCTGTTGATGAGTCCCCAATACCACTTTGATATTCAAGAGGGCAACAGCAACAGGAAATATGCATTGGCTTTGGGGAGGCCAGGGTACATTGCACACACTCACTGCTGAACAAGCCAGAGGTGAAATCCAGCAGCTGGTCGGATTTGTTTTGGCCCAAAGTTGATCAGTTCAGGGTCTACCAAGGCCTAGTCAAATTTCCTGGTTGATAACAAACGATTCCTGTCAGAGTGAGCACAGCACTTTTAAGGCAGATAGACTACAGGGGTTTGCCTTAAATTATTCAATATAGGCCTATCTCTGTGCAAATTTCTGCTGGTTTTTGGAATGCCTTGTCAGCTATACATTTCTAAATGTGTATGGATGGTGCCAGCCACATAAAACAATATAACAAACTGTTCAAAACAGTCCTAAAATATAGGAACCATATTTTGTTATGTAACCCTGATGTGACGTTCCTCTCGTCTGATATAATGAACTTTGGATGCGCTACACTATAGCAGAAAAAAACAGAGGAATTTCTGCCTGAGTTGTCTTCCAGTATCTCAAAAATACATGCGTCCCCTACTGGCTGAACTGTCCATCTGATTATCTCTACAGGTGCAGGCTCGGGACAAAAGGAATTGAGTCCGGTGTTTTAAAAACAAATTAAGCCTCTAGAGGGTGAAACTATTTTGCTGATAAGATTATGGTTAGAAACAGTGCCAGTGTGTGGGAGTAAATGTCGAAAACGCAACATTGGTAGAAACAGCCACAACAGTTCACATAAACCTGACACACGTCCTCATATTTATATCACAAGACTAACAGGCTTTTGGAAACCAGGGGAGGTTTACTATTAAGAAAGACTGGAAAAAAATTCAATGTCAAAACATTTCGAGTATGATTCTTGATTGTGAATGACAGTTAGACAACACTCTTTGGTATATAAAGCCAAGACTGGGTTCATGGAGATGTTGATTATTCTATATTTCAGTGTGAATTCATTTGGGTAATAATTTTCCTGGAAAAAAGGGATATTAAAAAAAATGATGCTGAAAGAGTTATAACACAAACTATAAGACTCGTTTTTGGTGAGTTTGACCTCCTTTTGTTGACGTATTTCTGTTTGTTTTGTCTATTAAATAAACCAAACTACTTAATCTTGGGCAGTGTAGCAGAAATGAACAAAAGCATTAACAGTTGCTCTGAAAGGTACTAACCCTTTTTTGATTAAATTTTTATTTTATTTTATTGCTTTTAGAAATAAATGTAATGGAAAAAAAAGTCTCTAATCAAGAATAAAACCGCAAAAAAGGATCAAGATAGATTTTTGTTTTGGCCAAACAAACAAATAAACAAAAACGTTCACGTCAAAGTGAAAACTACGTTTTACAAAATAATTATGGAAAAATATATAACATAAACTAAGTTGTATAAATATTCACCACGTTCAAAAAGACTGACCAAATTCAGCAGAAAATGAGGCAATTAGTGCTAGTAGTTTCCCAGTGAGTGAAATAGAAATAATCTGATAGAAGGTCCATTCACAGGCTAATCAGTGCTCCTGGTGACCATTAGAGCGTCAAGACAAATGAAAAATACAAGAAACTCAGAGAAAATATAATGAAATGTACAACTCGGGGATAGATACAAAAAAAAACAATAACTTTTAGGCAGTGATTACCAATTCCAGTCAAGTTAAATCCATTTTCAAGAAATAAAAAGGAAATTGCCTAGATCAGTTCCTCCTCACACAAAAAAAAAATGACCACGCAAGAAGGAAACTATAGAGAGAGGCCGACAGGACACGTATAATCTCCCAGTTAGGAGAAACTCTGTATACAGCAACTGTTATTTTTACCAATCAAGGCTTTGTCAGAGAGTATCAGTGACGAAGGCACTAACGTCTGGCATTTAAAAAAGATGTGATGTTTGGCAGTAAACACCGTACATCACCAGAAACATGTCATCTCCACTTTGAAATATTGTGGTGGCAGGATCATGCCATGGTGATGCTTGTACCAGGAATACCAGGTGCAGTGCCCATGAAGGACAAAATATGAATAATTTATGTTATTAAACCTAATCAAGACTAAATAGGGGGAAATTATTGACATAAATACATAAGTAAATGCACATAAATATATTTTATGACCCAATATTGACATACTTTTACAACTCTTATACAATTATTGTAAATACCAACAGAAAGAGGATATATGAGTCTCACAAAAGAGGTTTGCTCGGCAAAATTCAGTATGTCATGAATATTTTGGTTGATGTAAAACGGTAAAAGATGAAGTACATTTAAGAGCAAAAGTCATCTAAAGAGATATTTTCTGTCATGTCTCCATGCTTTATCAGAAAAGCTTAGTAGATTCTGGCAAAGCTAATGGGAAATACTAACAAATTATTACTACCATACTTTTAACTACGTAAAGGAACTCTGGTGAGTCAAGTGCGGGGATAACGAAGACGTGGGGCTAAAAAGGGGGAATTCACAGAACTCCTCGGAGACCTCTCTTTCAGCACTTACTCAAAATCCATCACAGAGCACACAGGAAAGCCTGAGTTTTACTGATAAGCGGGATCCAATAAAAACTCTGATGCCATTATTAATGTGAACTTGGCAGAAGCCTGCTAACGCTGGATTGATGGTATTACATTCAACGTCACTGACCCAAACTCCCATGAATAAAAAAGTGATAAAGACACCAGAAGCTAGTCTGACATTAAGCATTTCTTTTAGGACACTCTGTTTCTCAAAAATCAAAAGACTGAAACATGTTTTAAATATTAGAAATACAGTTCTTTCATTAAGCAATATGCTTAAGTCAACTTAGAATTTTATTGCAAGGTCTTATTTAGTATTTTATTTTACTTTATTAAGGTTTGTGTGTGTGTGGGGTGGGGTGGGATG
>JAVLVB010001131.1:2089714-2116926 GCA_032876305.1 Orestias chungarensis
GGGTAAATTAGGGAAAGTTTAACACCAAAGAGACATTTTGCTGGATCAGTTGAGCTATAATGCACATGGTTAACAGCCAAGCACCACACATACACACGAAAGGTCAGAATATCATCAACAGTGCTAACAATTGCACCATCATGTATTTATTAATCTTGCCTTTTAAGTGCACATTTGATATCCAAGATTTAGTTTACAATTACAAGCATATTTCTCTTGATTTTGGGTTCTTAGTTTGAACAAACATCTTTTAGTAATAAAGCTTGTGGATCACTGAGTTCATTAATGCCTTTCATTTCCCTTTTGTTTACAGTTTTGATAAATAACTTCCTATTTTTAGTCATTTTTGACAACGAATTTGTAAAAACGTGACAAAAGAACGATCAAAACACAAAATGTGTAATCAGAAAACCATTTTTCTCCCTCAAACTGAACAATAATGGAAAACCGTCAACTATGTGGCAATATGAGTTGGCAATATATAAAGATGCACATCACTGTTTTTTTTCTGTTTTGTTTGTTTTTTCACTCGGAATGAAAGCATTGTTAGTTTGTTCAGCTCAATCACATGTTGTCAATCTGAGTGGACAAGGGAAAAAACATTTTCACATTGGATATCACATAAAAATAAAATGCAAATAAGGGTATTGCACTTAAAATGTTGAGCAAAGGTATTGCAAATCCTACTAGGTTGATGTTTCAGATAATTTTTTATTCCTATACATGCAAACTAACAAACCAAACATCATGATAAAGATGCGCATTATATAGTTCTTTCTTTGTAAGAATATGTAACTTTTTTTTCTTCTGCTCATTTAGCTTATTATTACACCACCCAAAAGAACTGTGCTTTGTAATATGAAACACACACACACACACACACACACACACACACACACACACACACACACACACACACACACACACTTGCAAACACAAATCAGTAAAGTGATCCTGGGTCTCATATGACAAGGAGGAGCTGTGCGTTTTACCCCTGAGGCGAGGCGCACTTCCTGGACTGTCCACTGCAGAAACAGGCTATATAAACCCCCAGGAACGAGTCTTTCAGAAACACTCACAAAGTCTGCAAAGAAGCAACTCAACCGCTGCTACGTGTCTCCATCTGAGATCCATCACAGAACCTTAAGGAGTGATACTGCTCTTTCCAGTCAGAGCCAACAGCAGAAAACAAATCAAGAGGTAACATTTACGATTTATTCTTGACACATTGAAAGTAAGGTTGTATGGATGTTATATTAAATTGTTCCCTCGTGGGCGTGTTTTCAGAAACCTTCAGGAGAATAGTTCAACATTCCTCTGAAATCCAACATGAAACTCCAGGTGTTTGTCATAGATGCGATCCTTCTTTGCATGTCGTGCGGAGCAAGTGCGCAGGAAACCAGCTTCCGTTCTGCGTCTGCAACCGGTGCCAACATCACCGCGCCTGGTTCTGCGCACGGGCGCACGCAGCAGTCGGCGGTTTCCAGAGCCAGGAGGAAGCGGTATATTAGTCAAAACGACATGATTGCCATCCTCGATTACCACAATAAAGTCAGAGGGAGAGTGTTTCCTCCTGCCTCCAATATGGAGTACATGGTGAGTCAAACCATTCACACTGTTAATCCAAGCAAAAATAAATGAATTAAATTTTTTTTTTTTTAAGAATAAAAATGGACCAAACAGCAGAAATCTGGCAGAAATGACCAGTAAATATATGAAGTTTTAACTTCGTCTCCAGTATGGATGTTACTTCACCTGAAAACATATGAGCTGAGTCTGGCTTTAATTTTCCATTTGCCAGATTTCTTCACTGTTAAGTTTTTGCAATTAAAATGCAAAAATCTTATTTTTTTTGGTTTCCACTGTTTGAACCATTTTAATGAGTGTCATAAGACAGATACTATCGCCTTACCTTAACAATGGGTCTAAAGGAAAATCTGGGGGTAATTATTTCAGATTCCTTTAATAGGCCTCCACCATGTCCCTGTTTGTTAAGGTGTGGGATGAGACTTTGGCAAAAACAGCAGAAGACTGGGCCCATGCCTGCCTTTGGGAACACGGACCTCCTCACCTCCTCAGGTTCCTGGGTCAAAACCTCTCAGTCAGGACGGGACGGTGAGTGACCTTAGACTTCATTCGCTCACATCTGCTGCTCGTGTTCAGAATTGCACTCTTTCTCGAGTCTCCATTACCAAAGTAATGGTAATTTTAATGTAGCCTCCCTCTTAGTTTTCCTAAAGGTTAGTGAACTTTGACATGAAGACTGCAATAGGAATGCTTCTGTGACCCTTTCTATAAACAGAAGAAGGAACTCATGACCCATAAAGACTAAAAGCCAAGCCTTGTTTTTGGTTTTCATTTGGAAACATGGGTTACATTTTTGTCCTCCTAAAGTTTTTTATTTATTTTATTTTAATGAAATACAGAAATGCTGTTATTGTCTAAAAATGAAAACATAGCAGATAAAGATAAAGTGTCAATAATTGTGTGGCATTTTATCCAAAAAATCATGAAAAAGTTTGATATAATAAGAACTTTTAGCATGTGTTAGATATTAATCAACAAAGTCAGTCTTTATATTCATCAGAACAGCAAGATAATGTCTAAGATCATATTTGGTCAAATTGAATAAGACGAGACAGGATGAACTTAGCTGGCATGGGATGAGGTAATATTGGAACAAATAGTTTTAGACGAAATTGGATGCAGAAGAAGACATCAGAACAACGGCACCAAACCCACAAAACTCCAAGACTAGAGCAAAAACAAATTTGATTTTAGCTGCTTCTGTGTGTCTTTTCTTTTGCCTCCATTGACACAGAAAAAAAGCAAAGCATAAAAATGTTACACTCGAGTTTAGCCATCTTCTCTAATGCCAGTACGCTGATTGGTGTCGAACTACGAGACTTCTGTATAAACAGGCTTGCGGTTTGGCCTCTGTAGTGAAAAAGTTGGTCTGTTGCTCATCATCATTTGCGAAAAAAAACCCTCAAACAACGATAAATGAATGCGCACTCAATTTGTCTGTGCTCTGCTCACAGCTATCGGTCCATTCTACAGCTGGTGAAGCCCTGGTATGATGAAGTGAAAGATTACTCATTTCCATACCCCCGTGACTGCACTCCCCGATGCCCACTCAGATGCTATGGACCCATGTGTACCCACTACACACAGGTACAAAGTTAACTATGGCTAAAATAGTTATTTAAACAGGTAAAGGTCCTGTAGTCACGTTTTCAATAAAATCCTTTCTTTTTTTCTTTTTTTGCAGATGGTATGGGCAACATCCAACAAAGTTGGTTGTGCTGTCCACACGTGCCATAATATGAATGTATGGGGTTCTGTGTGGAAAAAGGCAACATATTTAGTCTGCAACTATTCACCAAAGTAAGTACACTAAACATCAATTGGGGTTAATGTTTCATGACCTGTTTTAGTGTTAAAGTCATAGTTTAGGAGGGTTTCTCTTTTTACTTTAAACATTCCCGTTATGTTGTGTGCTTAAGTTAGGGTTAGTGCCACCCAGGCTGATGAAGTACATATAACAACTATTTAAACCAGAACTGCTCACCAGGCCAGACTTGTGACTCACTCATGATCAGAGTTCTTTAATCCCTCTGGTTTGAAACATATTGTATGAAAGAATTAACTATTTAATTTTGATATAATCCCATTTTCCACTCAGCTGAGGCCACTGAAGTAAGAACGTGACCTTTTAAAGGCAAACATCGTGAATTATTCATCTTGACGTTTTTAAAATGAATCTTTGCTGTTTTTTAAATACATTTCTAATGTGTTACTAATAAGGTTTTTATGTTTAACACATGAGTTGGCAACTCCGGTCGTTAAATGCCACTGTTCTTCAACTTTTGGATGCATCCCTCCTTCAGCACCCTTAAATCAAATGAATGCAACTCTTTGTAAAACCTTCTGACGTGTTCAAAGAGGTAATTCAGGTTGGAACAGAAAGTGGTTCCAAAAGTTGCATGAAAAGAACCCAAGGATTCTTGTTTCAGATCCCCATGCTGAAGAATGTCTATCCTACCTGTAGCGACTACTAATTTCATTTTACATAAGTAGTTCATGATACAGTACATAAAGTAAGGCTTTATCAGAACCATATAGCCATGTAACACTTTACCTTCAGTGGAAAAGCTTCTCACCGTTTTACACACATACAAATTAATTTTAGCTGGACTCTGAGATTTGTGATTTTACAATTTCAATATGGAAGAATGTCATAGCAGTGTATTCTTATTCTGTGTTAAGAATCCTTTCCAAAAGTCACCTTTGCACAAGCATAATATTTACACAAAAGCTACTTTACTTACATATCAAAGGAAGGAAATTGTGTAGTATAATAGGCTAAAACTGTATTAGATTAAAAGGAACACACTTCTTAACTCAGACGGTAGTGGCACATAATTCTATCATCACCTTCCAGTGTATTTAAACCCCTGCCTCTTTAGAAATAGTGCACAAAGGAAAAAGAAATAAAAGAAATAAATAACATTCATCCACCTAAAATATCTTATTTTTCAAATAAAAATCTGCTAAGTGCAAATCTTTTTACTAGACACAGTTCTAGTTTTAAGCATTGGCCTAACTGTAAGTCATTGCAATAACTAGTTGCCAGATTAATAAATCAGTGACGTTTACATACAACTTTGACATCAGGAGTGGAATTATTTTTTTTTGCCATATCCAAATCATCTTGCTCATAGCAAATTTTATTTTCTAGGGGCAACTGGATCGGAGAGGCTCCTTACAAAGTTGGCGTCCCGTGCTCCGCCTGCCCTCCCAGCTACGGGGGTTCATGCAGCAACAATATGTGCTTCCCATCTATCAAGACTAACTACCTTCACTGGTTCAAATAAGCACAGGCTTCCCAACAACATCAGCCAAGAACCTTGTAGTACCACAAAGACTGGATTTTTGTAATCGTTTAAGGTTTTGCACAACAGTCGAGCAACAATGCTTTTCTGTACATATGGGCTTATTTAAGGAAAAACGTATACAACTGAAGGCACCTGGTGATTTTTGTGACGTGTTGATAATTTGTTAATGACTTCTGTTTTTATTTTTTGTCTTTTTATGTTGCTAGTTTATATGTTGAAACATATAAATATATTTATATGACCAAGGTTCTTTTTAACAGCAAGTACTTTATGTGGTCTTCAAACACCTTGCATGTACTGTTGGCAATGTGGTAATTATGTATGTTGGAGCCTTCAGAGCTTTTCATTTCAGATCACTTTGGTGCTACAGGTATCACACCTCCGTGTTGTGTGCTCTGCCTACACAAAGATGTTTAGATCAAACGGGATCGAAAGGATCAAGGTGTTTGACCTTAGAGGGGAACCTCCATTTGGAGCATTTTCATCCCAACAATGACTTGCCAAGTTCACTCAGAAAGCGCAACGTGCTGACTTAAGCTGCATGCAAGTTGACTGAGTTCAGATTTTTAAACAAACCCTACCTTTTTCGTCACAATCCAGTTCTGGCGTCGCTGTGATGTGACAATGGTGCATGTGTTAAATAAAGCTGACTTGAGGTCCCCAGTTTTGCTGGTTGATGTCAGCAAAGATAACGCCTCTGTTTTAAAAGGTTTTCTGAAAATGTTCCACTGCACATTTTCAGTTTTAATCTGCACTAATACACATCTGTGATAATTCATCCATTGGGGCATTTGAAGGATTTTATGCATATGTTAAATGGATGTTAGACAGACTAAGTCTGATACATATCTGCTTTGTGATAACACCTATACAAATATATCAGTTTACTGGTTTGTTACAGCCGCTCTTGTGTATGGATGTTTATATTTTGATCATTTGGTATTCAGGCACTTAAGTGCACCTTCATTGTTTGTAAATTTCTAAAATAGATAGAAAGTGTTTTTTTTTTGTTTTTGTTTTGTATGTGTACATAATATTATTTTGACCATTTTTAAAATAGTTAAATGTAAGTTATTCTTTTTTGTATTGAAAACATGTTTAAGTTATATTAATTTTGTATTGTATTGCGATTTGATAGCATAAATTCCATATACTGACGAATACAAAAAATAGGAAAAATCATGTTTTCAGCACTGACAGTTTTTAAATCAGCAATAATATTTATGCAGTGAAGTCCATTTTTTATATGTTGGACTTGTAATAAAATGTTTTATTTGATCAATTCATGTGTCTTTTTTAACAATGTTATGGTGAATATACAGTTTTTTAGTCTATGTCTTTGTTAGATTTTCTGTTTTTTGGTCCCTTGTAGCTTTAAGAAATTACTTGTTAGATACGTAGAAAAGGTCACTGAGTGTAATAATGTTTAAGAGAAATTGGCATTTAAAAATCTAATGAAAATCATCAAAATTAATAATTTGGATGCAAAGCAATAAATACACTGATTTGGGTACTATAACTAGTAGGTAAACACAATGACAACAGATCGTTAATGTACTTTGGTGTCAGTGATTCAGTGATTATTATTCTCTAAGCTCCCTGTAGTTCAGAGAAGTGCTCTATTTTTCTATGAGCTGCATCATTCTGGTTCAGCTGCACCTGTCTGATTGACTATTGGGTTAGACCTATGAAGACACTGTAATTGTTTCAAACAAAGATTAAGCAGTGGATCAGTTTTTTAAGCTCATTTTAGGACATTAGTCTTTCAGTTATGAAACTATTGTTTAGATGATGGAAGGTTGATTTAATAGTGTTGATATACATCCATCCGTACATGAAGGTTTCAGGTCTGTGTAGCTTTTTCTAGCTGTAATAGCTGAAGCTGTGTGCTGACCTTGGTCATTCTTCTTTATGTCCAACAGTAGCTAGTTTTGTTTCTGAAAAAAGATATAGTATATAAAACATAATGTTCTATGCATGTGCTTTGTGCCTGAATGGGTTCATGTCACCTGGCGACATTGTAATATAAAACTATTAAGTATATGTATAGTTATGTTAATTCATCTTAGTCCAAGCATGTAAATATTAAATAAGAGGGGCCCTAAGACCAAACCTTGGTGTACTCCACAGGGAATTGTTTTTCTCACCAATGAAAAGCTACATGTCTACATGAAAGAGTCTACTTTCTTTAGGTAGGACTTTAAACAATCAAGGACTGTACCAAAGAGTACAGTTCAGCTCTCTGGTAATTTCAACAGTAAATTATGGTCACAGATATGAAATGATACCCTAGGGTTTAACAGTGAAACAATTTCCACAGTCTGCATTTATGTAGATGTCTTTGAACACTTTCACAAGGGCAATCTCAGTAAAGTGGTGTGGCACAGAAACCAGAATGAAATATATTAAAGTGAGTGGTTATTTTCTCTATGGCAACTTGTCCAGGAAACCAACCTTAAACTACTACACCAGCCAAAGTGGAGTGGTTTGTGAACGCTTTTCCAATATAATGTATTTCACACATTTACAACTGCCTGATTCAGTGGCCCGTTTATACATCACAAAAAAAAACAAAAAACGACACCTCGCCCCATCACAGTGAAAGAAATTTTGTCCATAAATCACATGTAGCTAAACTCATCACTTTAAGAAAGGTGGTACTTTATTTTATTGCTAATGTATGTAATTTTTCAATTGGTTGGATGGGAACGACTACTCATTCAACAATTTGTCACTTGGTTTGAAAATTGAAAATACAGCCAGAAGGAGTACAAATTTAAATGAGCTCACAAAAATGACCAAACACTATTAATCATTTAAGGAGAAATTGTGAAATAAAGGTTATTTCCAGCCTCCAATAGCCGGAGCAATAAATCCTAGTTGACCATGTCGCCCTAGCAGCTCCTGCCAGCATTTACTGTGGCAACTGTCTCACATCTGTAATGCTCCCGCAGTACACTCCTTTCCCTGATAGCACATCTGACTCACTGACCTGTTTTTGTTGAACCAGTTTCCCCTGAAGTAAGAACGTGATGAAATGTTTATTTGAAAAGAAGACCGAGACATCGCATGGACCATGGCAGACTGACAGACAGCAGTGGGTGATTTTAGGGTGGTTCATTTCCAAGTCTGCAAGGGATTATTACATTACAGTCGTGCTGAGAAGTCAGAGAAATAGTCTCTTGCAGTTTTAAGTAGTTATTGTTCAAATGAAAAAGAAAGAGAAAGTATGAACTGTAAAAAATATTTCTCTGTTTATTTATTTCATAGAAGTCTATCACTAAAGTATCGTGGGTAATTTCATGTTTTACTTGTTTAATGAAACCTTATTGTAGAATGGGAAGGACACACATCACAATAACATTTTGACAAGGCAGACATTGCTGTTATTATCAGCATGAGTATGCAGATAAAAACCGCTAGATTGTTATGAGAGTAGATTGCATACATTTTTCTAGTGAAGATAGCTCACTATTAACAATGTTTGTGTGATAAAAAAAAGAAGTACAGGATAATTCCAAAGTATGACCCCGAAACTATCAGGACGGAAATAATACGAGTTGTTTAAGATTGCTTGCTTCCTCTGGGTCAGGGTCCATTTCTGTAGCATGTGAAAGATATTGAATGGTGTCTCTTTTATCAACGATTAAGAAGACAGATAAATTGTTATCATAATGTTACAGGCATGTTCACTAACAATACCTAGGTAGGCTGTGCTGTTTAAACAATGCTCAATTAAGTGACAGATGACATTTTTCCATCACACAATTATAGTACAACCGCAAGCCTGGAACAATCATACCTTAGAAAATGAATACATGCTTTTATCCTTATACCAAATTCTGGTACCTGCTATCTGAAATGAGACTCATCATTCCAGGCAATGTTTTTTCCTCTTTTAGCGGCCTGTGGTCTCCCGCATTTTATTTTTTTATTTTTTTGTAAAGAGTAAGTATTTGTGCTATAACAGAAACAGGTAATCCCAAACCCTGCCCCAAATTACCCACTGTTTATTCCATAGAGGCATCTCTGATGTACAATTCCCTCCAGCTCTATAGTACCTGATGCTGCACTAAACAAGAATATCAGGATTTGTAATGCCCCCTGAACCAATGCCCCGTCGTATTTACCTATGAACCTTATGTCCGCTCCTATAATAGGAACATCTGTGGAAATGCCTAAATTTTTCAAAAGGATGACCAATAGTAGTTTTGGAGGAAGTACACCTCTTGGACTTGTTGAATTCTTTAAAGCCAGGTATGGGATAATCAGGTTAAGCTGAAGGTTAAACACCTAGGCATATGTTTGCACTGCAGTCAATATTTAGCCCATAATTACTGTTTACATTTTCTTATCAAGTCAAATATCTTAAAAATATAGATATGTTTTTGACCTGATCTAAAACAGATCAGTGTCATTAAATGTGTCCTTTAAAATTTTTTTTAAATCTTGCATTAACAAAAACAACAGTCACACACTTTGCACACCTCCAGTTGGGCAACTCTCTGTTGATTGTTCCACACCTGCAGACATTTCTCCCTCTTTCTTCTACTCTTGGTGTACTCTACAACCTCTCTGCCTTCTGACTTTATGGAATATTTCACTGTGTGTCCTGTTAAACTAATTCAAATTATTTTTCCCCCTCTTCTTGCTATGCAGTACCCTCTTGAAAGCAAAACAGCTATGTTTGTTGAGGTCCCTCGCACAGCTCCACCTGCGGAAATGCACCCAGTACCTTTTGCAAGCCACTCTTTACAAACCTTCCATTTCCACCCTTAGCCAAACAGCACTGCAGCATTGAATAAAGCTTCAGCATTCACATGCTTTTAAACAACGTCCAAATTGCAATGCAGAAATACATTGCAATCACGTCTGAAAAAGCTTCTGAAATGGTCCAAACTGATTAATCAAATGTCTTTGACTTTTGTTCAGATCAGGCAAGATCCTGTTGAGATAAATGTCTCCCAGAATTGGATCTCAGCTTCTTGAAGAATGTTTTGAGATCTTGCTGAGTGTTTGCATATGCATGTGAAACTCTTACCACTATAAATCTTTCAGCAAAAACTTAACGGTGGGAGGGCGGTGTGGGGTGTGGGGGGAGTGAGTTGTAGCTGTTGTCCTCTTAAATGTGGTGCCTTTACCTCAAACAAAGAGTAAAATATAAAGATTTTTTTCAGTTACAGGGATCTTTTTTGTGGTATGTCCAACTCTCCATAGTCTACTTTGGTTTGTTATGCTGTTTTTTTAGGATGAGATTTTTTAAAATATGTGGTGAATATGGGTCATTTGCAGAGGTTGTTATGGCTGGATTTACATGGACTCCGTGTGCTCGAAACACACAAGCAACAATGCTTGTTGCGATCAGCCACACTAAAATATACTACAGTTTTAGCTGCATGGTCCAGTAAAATATAAATAAAGAATATCTTTCATAATTTTGTGTAGATACTGCATGCTAGAGCATAGAATGTAAGCTGCTCTTATGTCATAAAATTGTATAGTCTACTATCAACCTCATGTGTGACATTAAATGTAATTGCATGTTGTGAGCCAAACACGTTGACACAAGAATAACATCTCCTATCCTTAGTAAAACTTGACTTGACCCCTATAGTTTAGTCTAAGAACCCAAACTAAAGCATCAGTTAGCCCATGTTCAGATTTTGCCCTTTTGCAGTTTCTCTTATGGACAGACCCATGAGGGAGCTCCTTTCAGGGACGTAAGAAAAGAGACATCCTGCAGCTGTGAAATTCAGGCCAAAATCAATGTCCTTTCAGAAGCACAGTGCTGGGAAACTGGTGCCTAATCAGATGGGCTTCATCCCTTTGCTCTCAGCTTATGTCTGTGCCAAGCTCCAAGAGACTTTCATACTGCTCACGGATTTCAGTGCACCAGTGACTTGACGAAGTGACTTTTTAAAGTTTCTTTCCTTAGTTTTCTTTGTAAGTGGATTTGAGTTAAATTAAACTGAGAACATCAGTGAACATCCAAGATTCTTAATCAGATTGCGTGATATGATTTGATCAACCATTCTATTGTAGCCTTTCGTGTATGTTAAGGCGCAAAAGCGGAGGTCCCATTCTGGCTCAAACAGGCTTTATACAAGTATGGATCAATATTTACCTTCTTGCTCCTCCACCTGTGCTAAAGTAAAGTATTCACAAAGCATGGAAATGCCACCACATTCTTTCCTTGGGACTACTCTAAATATATGCGGTATTTTATGCTGGTGGTTCAAAATGCAAGGAGGAGACACAAGAAATGACATGGAAATAGGACACAATGGCCAAAAGCAATACCATTCAAAACAAATCAAACAAAACTCGTAAAGTAAATTCAAATCAACATGTGTATGTATATATTTTTTTTAATGGATCTTTTTTTCTAAGGTTGAAAATCTGTTATCTTATAAACAAAGATGATTTTTTTGTCTTTTACAGCAAATTAAAAAGGGGAGGGTGGCAACAGTTTCATTCATCACAAGGAACTAATATTGAAATTTAACTGCAACTGATCCACTTCAACTTAAGTGCTGGTTTTGTGCAATGCTGTAAGGTTGAACAACACTGACACCTGCCGGTTAGGGGAAATTTCTTCTTTTTTATTTATACAAAAATCCAGATGTTTCCATGGAGTTTCCCTTAAAAGTTTTAGGTTAAATCAGTGGTATGTGGAATATTCTAAATACCACCACCATTGTTCTTTAGGTAAAAAGACAACAACAAACAAACCAAAAAAAAATGTTCACAACTGCAATTCAATGACTAGCTGTAACACATCGGTTGAATAGAACAAACATAATGACTTTTGTTAGAAGGCATATATTCTTTTTTTTTTTACAAAATGTATGCAGGGTAATGCAAAACTATTTGAATTCATGCACGTTTTGTTTCTTTATCATATTGTTTTTAGTTCAATTTCTTCAGAACTAAAAGGCATTATTAAAATCTGTAGATTGCAAGTACAGAAATATATTTTTGAATTCTGGTGCAGGTCAAGTTTAAAATGAGAAAATGATGTCGGTATGCTCTTTTTTCTTAGGGTGCCTATGGTTCAATCATCTTGATGTTATATATTACATGAAAACATTACGATATACTGTAAGGCTGTGGAGAAACTCCTCACTTCTGCATGCATTCTGAGAACAATAGGAGATTGAAATACACAAGAAATAATTTCAATTAGGTCTCATTGTCACTATTAGTTAATAAGGATCAGAACTAGGATCCATTGTCTTGTCTTTGTAATCAGACATACTATTTTTTCTTGTATCCCGCAGTGTATTTTGTAGCAACTGTTTTAGCTTGTCTATTGCCATAACCGTATGTGTGACACTATACTGACTTTAATTTAAATTTATTTACATAACGAACCTCTCTTAGGTTCCATATGTATTGCTATTTATGTTTAGGGTTATTATTTTTGAAAAGCAGCATTAGTCAATTGAGAAGCACTTGTTACAACCCCAACGTCTAGGGACTCAGAGGATGGTAATATAAAACAGAATAAAAACATAAAAAGGGGGAGGAGTTTTAAAATAATTTATTACAAAAGAAATTGCTGTATTCAAAAATTAAACAAACAAACAGGCAATTAATCTTATTTTGTGCTAAAAAAAACAAAACAAAAAAACTCAAACTGCTAAACAACACCAAATTGCTAATGCAAACAAAGTAATCAGCTTTACAACTATTTTAAAGCCTCTCAAACTCAAAAACATAATTTAACACTAGACCAAATAAGGGGTCAACTGTACTGCTTTCAAAAGCTGCCCTAATGAAAGAAGTTTCCAGGAGCCTTTTATAGGTTGCAGGTGGGGCTCATCATCTACTGATTGGCTTGATGATCTCCTGTTGGTCAAATTTAGTTGCTCCTCTGCAGCCTCCTGGCAGCCAATCAGCAGAGGGTGCTTTCACATCGGTTTTATATAAAATTGGTAGGTATCAGAAATACTTATGATTTTATCCAAGCATGATGATGCTTGACTGCACCATTTTACTGCGGTTATCAGGGGCGATTTTAGGATTTGACCTTTAGGGGTGCTTATCCCTCTGCAGTCTCCACCAGGACAGCCCCAAGACAAGATATTCGTTGGTACATTTTTCTTAATGTCACTGCTTATGTGGATACATTCACATACGAAACATCTATTAACATTCTCTGATGTTCTTTAGCCTGACTTTACTCAAGTGATTCCAGAGAGGTTTGGGTAATTAATGACAAAACAGAACAACAGACACTAATCAAACTTCAAGAAAGAGCAACAAGAGTAATTAACAAGGCTAAAACTAGTTGGCGATTAGTTAGCCAAACCTGGTAAAACTTTTTCTCTATTTTTTGTTACATCTTAGAATTTAGAATATTTAGTTCATTTTTATATTTTACTTATTTTCTAGTTGATTAATAATTGGAATTTTTGTTTATTTTGTTATTTAAAATACATTCTTTGGTTAGTAATTTACTTAATTAGTTAATTAATTTCAGTTTAGGGCGTGGGTGTGTCACAGTATAAATAGGTAGGTTTTAGGCAGCTCATTATGCAAGTGTGTGGTGATAAGGTTTCTTACCAGTCTAGCCAATTAGTCACTCCTCAGTCAGACTATCAGCTTACAACTTGCTATGCCTGAAATGTGGAATAAAGCAACAAAGAACTGCATTTTTTACTTTTTGGACTGCGTAAACCAGAATCCACGATGCACCATGGTGACTATTTGAGTTGAATTCACCTTGTTTTTTTTTTTGCTTTTGTTTTTTAATTTGTGTTTTGGGACAAATAGTCACTAATAGTGAAATTACAGACAGTTTTAATAATGTATAAAGCCAAAAAAAAAAAAAAAAAAAAAGCCACAAAATTTTTAAAATACTATTCAAGAGAAGAGGAGTGACTGAGCCTCATGAGTTGGTTTACACTTCATTATATGCTGCATTGCCACTTAAAATTGCCCATCGCAAAAAAATCACAAAGCATAATATTTTGCACTGCAAATAGCTATCTGAATAAAGATGCTGATAATACAAGTCCCCCAATAGATGGTAAAAAATAATCTATGGTGGTCTTCACTGGGCTTATTTCTAACCTTGTTGTTCATCTTGCTCCCTTTCTTGTTTTCCTTCCCTGTGCTCTCCTCTTTTTTGAGCTGTCAACCGGAAAAGGGTCAAACTCAAAATTTCACATGTAGGCCTACATAAATCTATAAAGCCCCTAAGGGGAAATGGAGAAAAAAAAAAAGTAATGCCAAACTTACTTTCTCGAGATCCTGACTTAGCCTCAACAGTCAATCTGCTGCGTTTCCTTAGAAATACACTTTTTGAACCTCTTTGGATAATTAACTAAGCTTACTGCCCTGTTTGATAAGTAGAATCAAATCTTGCTACACTGAAGATAAAAAAATGAGAAAATAGAAAGGTAAAAGTGGAAAAAACAGCTAAGATAATGCAAGTTTCAGAGAAGGAGGATTTAGTTTTCATTTGGATCCAAATAAAGTACTGAAATTGCCCTTTGTTGAAGTTTCACAAATCAAAAACTTGGTTTTTAATAGTCTCATGTTAGAGCAGTATAATCTAGTCCAGATTTGAAAAGTCTAGGTGTTGTAGTTTAACTAGAGTAGATAAAGAATACATTCACATTTATGTATTTAGCAGGCGCTTTTATTCAAAGCAGCTTACAAAAAGAGGGTTTAACATTGAACTACAACTCAATTTATTCAGTTACCTGCAATATGCTAGGAGAGGATTTAACATTAATGATGACTAGAATCTTTGCTATATATATATATATATATATATATAGACACACACACACTACTCACAAAAGTAGGACATTTAAGTAGAAGGATGCACTGGTGATTTCCTTATCTCAAACTATTGGTTGAAACAAAAGTTAACAACAATGGTGTGTACACCACAACAAAAAATGTCAACGTCTCATTGCAACAACTCATCATGTGCCCTTGAGCATCAATTACGGATTGACAACGACGTCTCATGCTGTTCACAAGTCCAACTCTTCTTGAAGGGCAGCCCTCAGGTCATTGAGGTTTTGGGGTGCAGAGTTTCGAGCCTCTACACTGCGACTCAGTTGATCCCACAGGTTTTCAATGGCATTCAGGTCTGGAAAAAGTGCAGGCCACTCCATTTGAGGTATACCAGTCTCCAACAGCCGTTCCCTGATGATGCGACCCCGATGAGCTGGAGCTTTGTCATCCATGAAGATGAAATTAGGCCTGTGTTGTTCATGTAGGGGCACAATCACTGGATTAATGATGTTATTCAGGTAGTATGGGCTTGTCACTGTACCATTCATAAAGTGTAGGGCAGTTCTATACAGACTGGACACACCTGCCCACACTGTGACACCACCACCTCATCTGGTGACAACAGTGGCTGATGCATAGCGCTCTCCTTGACGTCTCCAACATTGTTGGCCGCCATCATTTCTGCTCAACTTGAATCGACTTTCATCAGAGAACAGCACTGAGGCCCACTGGTCCCTCGTCCAGCCTAAATGCTCCCTGGCCCATGCAAGACAATGACGCCTGTGCCTGCTGGTGTGGTCAGGTACCCTTGCAGGTCGTCTAGCACGCAGACCACGCTGATGTAAACGGTTTCGTATGGTCTGACATGACACTTGGGTGCCCTCACCTCCCTTAAACGTGCCTGAAGTTGAGTGGCATTCATCATCCGGTTTTTCAGGACGTTGTTCACTATGTTGCCGTCATCAGCATGGGATGTGGCCAAAGGACGTCCACTTCTATGCCTTTCTGTAACTCTTCCAGTCTCTCTGTTGCAACCTGCTGATGACACTCTGTGAGATTCTGAGCTCAGTGGCCACGTCCGTCTGAGAACGTCCTGTTTGAAGCATTGCAAAGGCCAGGTACTGTTGATCCATTGTTAGTGTCGTCTTGGTCTCATGATGTCACAATGTGAACAGCCTGATGTGACTTTTGCTGTTAAGCTCATCCTTAGAGAACAGCAACATGTGCAAAAAGTACTGAAACATTTAACAGTTGGACAGGTGCATTCAAAAGCTTAGAGAAGGTCACATTCAGTTCACCTGTTAAGATTTGAATGCATTTTGGGCACATCCTGAAATTCAACCCGACAGCCAAATATCCCTAACTTTTTCTGAGTTGGGTATATATATTTTAAACAGACACTGATATCTCTACACCACAAGGGGGTGTAGTAAAATAGCCTAAGATTTAAGATGTCCACCTCTCAGCTGGTTATCTTAGGCAACATTCTGCTGAGCCAGGCTGATAAAATCACAGAAGCAGCGATGTTGAACACCAGCCAGATGAACTTGATGCTCTTTACTCCCGTCTTTACCCTGACACTGTTCCAACAATCTGGCAACATTCCAACTCTTCCAGAACCATAAGGGAGTAATGAGCTTGACAAGACGGGCCAACAAAGAGAAAATGTGCTTGTGAGTGTTTGTGTGGTTTGCTGCTTTGTCCAAAGAAGCTGTGGATGCAAGGGCCTGGCACTGTTTTTAACATTCTGCTTAGGGTTAGCTTTGCTGGACATCATGTTGAATACATGAAGTGAAGAATGGAGCATCGCAGGCCCAAATTTTAGCATTGTGACTAAAATCATCAAGGGATTTATTTTTACAGAGTGCTTGACCAAAATCACCACACTGTATATCATATAAACCCTTGAAAAGTTTGTCAAATTTTCCTCTTTGACATTCCTCCAGAGTTTGAGATAATTGAATGTTTTTATATTGACTCAGTGTGTTAGGTTATGAAGACCTGCGTAAAAAAAACAACACACACACACACTCCTGCTCCTTTCACGTTTTGTGGGTTAACATTGTCACAGACACTTTGTCTGATTGCAGTCACAGCATTAATTACACAGCAGCTGAATGAGTGTTGCTTTCCTCATGGGACGAGTGAGCAAAGTGAGAGCTTTGCTATTTCAGCTGTGGTGAAAAAGGAGGAGTCTGGGAGTCCCTGCCAGGTCTTACTGCAGAGAGAGGAACAGTGCCGGGGCCATGGCCCAGGCCTGTGCTACTGACCCAAAGAGCAGACGGTAAACACTGGCTTTAGGGACATTTTGCATTTAGTGGGTCTCCAGAGTAAGAGCTCTTGTGTTAGATTTAGAAAGGTGACTCTGGAAGACAGAAAAACCTTCATTCCTAATTTCTTAATACACAGAGATGGGATTCAGTGACAGGAGTGGAGCTGATTTTTTTTTTTTTTACATTTCTTACAATATTTTTATTTGAAAAAATCCAAAACATGTCAATTACTAATAGTGTTTTGGATTATTGTTGTCTTTTTGCATTTCCATTTTATGCTTCCTGTTGATGACAATGATTTCAGTTTACATTAATCAGTACTACATTTTTCTTTCAGGAGTCATACTACATAGGAAATAAACCTCTATGAGTTTCTGGTCACTTTTTCGCAACTATGACTCAACAGCCCTTTTAGGTTTCAGCTGTTTCTAGGCCTAATTACTTTTCAACTGGAGACAAACCCCATGTGTGCCTTACTGGTTTGTTTTCCGAATGTGTTCCTGATTGTATGTTTTTTTTACAGTTCTACCTAATGCTTTTTTCTTTTGTTGATTCATATTTTCACTTTATCAAATCAATTTTTCAGTGATCCTGTCTGCTGCCTATGTTCGGCTCCAATATCTCCTGATGCTTTGGGAAAAATAACTGTCATTTATCAGCAAATGAAAATGAATGTCTTACAATTGTAGAAAACTGAAGCAAAGCTCATGCACCAGCATCCAGACTTAGTTGCTTCTACTGAAAAGATGAAAGTAGACACATATACTGCCTTAATTTGATTGACTGCTAGAAAATGAATGTTTCTTAGAAGGCTAGCGGTGATAGAAAATTAAATATGTCTGCCCAGACAGACAAAGTGAGTAGTTTTGAGGTTACAACTTGAAGCTAATGACAGCAGAAGAGACTATCAACAGCTACGGAGTAAACCAAATGTTGTTTACCATGGAGAATTTGTCTTAGAATGACCACAAGGAAGCAAAATATAAATTAAAAAGAAAAGAAAAACAATCCAGCATTTCATATGAATCTTGTAAAGTACATTATTTAATGCACCCTTTATTGAAAGTTGGACAAAAGTAGGAAAACATTCCTCACCTGAATCTATGTTTGTCTTATTGCGTAACTTTGTTAAAACAACAACACATTGTAATTTCCCTGTTTTAGGAGGGGACACATGAGCGAGCACTGGTTCCCCTCTACTGCTTCTACACATGCTTAGCAACCAGTAAAAACCACCAGATGACAAAAGACAAAAGCTTCTTGTTTAATGGAGTAGGGTCTGCACAGAGTGGGGGAAAAGTGACGACAGGATCAGGTGTTAACAAAGGCTTGGATTAAATTTAATTACCACCATTTTTGGACCAGCAGTTCACACTGTAATCTTTTTAGAATAAATTTCACCCTCTTGAAAATATTTGATTTTACAACTACTAACTTTGAAACTATTTTTGTGCAACAGGATAGTAATTTGGTAGTTTATAGTCTTATCCCATTCAGAAAATTAAAATAAAGAAAAACATGTCACTATGCACCAATGATAAAATAAAGAAATGAGCAATTGATTAAAGCTTAAAACAAAGACCAAACCCTCTTGGTTTAAAACAGTCTGATCTATAAAGAAATTTTCAAATGGATATATCAGAAAATAGGTATATATTTTTATCACGCTTTCAAAGGAAGTGGAAAAGATGCTTAACTTCCTGAATTCTTCATCCACAGTTTTTTGTTGGCTTGTATTGGTAATAGTTGCCAAACAAACCAAAACATATCAAATGGAGTTTGCAGAAAAGTATTTTAATTGTAAATTGTAACAGAGTAATCAAAAAAATAAAAAAAATAATATTAAATAAACACAGTAGTCTAGTAGAATTACACAGAGCTATAACAAAAACATACTTAAGAGTTACAAGGGTTGCTTTTAATGGCATTTTGAGACAAACTAAGGGAAACTTCAACTTCAGTGTCTCTTGAATAAAACTATACAGTAATTTCCCATTTAAAAGTGCCTTGATGTCACATTTGTGTCTTTAATGCGAGTAGGGTTACAATGATCCCATTACTATTAAAATAAAAACAGTGTGATTTGCAAAATCGTACAATTTTTACCATAACATCTGGTCCAGTTACAATTATGTTTTTTTTTTGTGTGTGTTTGTTTTATGTACTTCTGTTTACCCCAGTCTTTGACCTAAATGTGAGTCGCTCACTTTATATTCCAGCCCACTTTCCCTCTTGGATCTTTATTTTGGTGGCCCCCATTTAGCCCTCTTAGAAACCCTCCTGGATACACCCCTGCTGAGCAGGTCACATAAATACACATAGTTATTTATCTAAACGCCGTGGGATCTAGATTATTCCATTTTTGCTTCACTTTTGTTCTAAAAAAACCTTTCCACAACTAAAGGCTGATCTGAGACTGAGTTGTTCGAATTGAGTATTATATGTAATAGATCTACTCCTCCATGAAAGTTTTCTGGGAAGAGAAGATACTGCTAAACTAAATTACATGATGCTCGAACTAGTCCAGCTCACGTGCAGGGGGCGTATCCGTTGGGCGTGTCCCCGTGCAATACTGAGGATAAAATGTGAACAAGTGATGCTTTAACTGCCTCGGCGCGTAACACCCGCAGTGAGAAGGGTCGGGTTTTAATTGGGAGCTGCCGTAAGCGAGAGCGCAGACTTCAGGTGATCCCCTGCATTTGCAACTGAGCTGTGCAACTTTTACTTTCTTTTATTTTCATTTCCAAGGAGCCAATATCTGCCTCAGGATTTTTGGCAGCTGGCCGTTATTCCAATTAATATAAGGTAAATTACCGTAACTGTCTGTATGAACGTATTGCAGTCATTGTCTATTTCTGTTTTACTTCTATGTGCTCCTTCTATCATCCTATATTTTCTGCACATTAAAAAGTTTAAATCAGAAACATCTTTAGAAGTGTGAGTTTTACGCTAATCAAGCATTCTTTCATCTGTTTTTTTTTTTGTATGTAATTTAAAAGACAGTTGTAAAACTCTTCAAGGACATTTTGAATTACTTTATTCCAGTCATTCCAAGCCAGCCAGTTTACCCTCACTGAACTCTATTAGTTCTTTCCACAGCCCTTTTCCAGAACCTGTCCCTGAAAGCTAATGTACTGTCCCTACCAAGTTCAATATTGACAGAAGTTACTCAGCAACACTAATAGAAAAACAAAATCTTTCAGATGAATCTGCATACTCCATCCTATACAAGGAAGAAAACTATTTTTCCTCTTTTAGTCCCACCTGGTTGAAAAGTCCAACACCATTCCTTATCAGCATTATCTCCAGGGATGATGTGTCTGAGATGGGTCTCTCTGCTCCTTCTGATCCGAACCTCATCGTCAATGGTGATGCTTCCAAATTCCACGGGTTGGGAGAGGAGGCTGGACAAGTATTTGGATGAAGACGGGGACTGGTGGGAAGCCAAGCAGAGGGGGAAGAGGACCATTACTGATACTGACGCTCAGCTCATCTTGGATCTCCACAACGAGCTCAGAGGTCAGGTTTATCCCCCCGCCTCCAACATGGAGTACATGGTAGGTGCACGGAGCAAATATGGGCTTCAATTAGATTCTAACAGTATGGGAAAATTTAGTAAAAATGTCAAAAACAGAATCATTGTATCATGAAAAAGATTCAATATGAAA
Organism: Orestias chungarensis; assembly: GCA_032876305.1. NCBI lineage: Eukaryota > Metazoa > Chordata > Actinopteri > Cyprinodontiformes > Cyprinodontidae > Orestias > Orestias chungarensis. The sequence goes on from JAVLVB010001131.1 coordinate 2,110,310, forward strand.
GTCAATGATATGGTTCAAAATATTTTACTCAAATAGCAGTAGCTTTTAAACATGTGTTTTTTGCTAATTTGTTCAAACTGTTACATAATCTTGGGAAAAGAAATGGAGATCCACTGTCTCATCTCTGTGGTTCTACTGCAGTTTTGAGAATTTCATTTCTCCTAGTCTGAAGCAACCTATCAGAGCCAGAAGGAAGGTATTAGCACAGCCAGCCATGCTCGTACACATTCTAAATTTTCATATAGATGGTTTTGTTGTGAGCTATTTCCAAAAGTGTATTTATTTTTTTCCTTCAAACAATGAAAAAACTTTCTTTAGCCTGGTAACTGACAATGTTCAGCAATATGTGGGGGAGGAACAGTGCCACGTTGCACCTGCTTTATATCTTCCATTTCTGACTACAGAAACAGCATCTTGCTGGAAGTAACAGTTGTTCCACTGTTGAATATCAAAAAATGTGGGTTAATCAAAACAATATGTGTGATACCAATTATTACAAGGTAACACATACATTCTAAGACTTAAGTATACCTTGACACTGGTAATCGACCCATACCTAGTAAGATGACATTTTTTAACACGTGAAAAAGTTAAGGTTGAAATTGTTCAATTTGGTTCGTAATCAGCAGGGTACATGATAAATGGGCAGTTCCTTTTACAGTATAGCACTTTACAAAAGGAATGGATGGCAAAGTACTACATTGTAGCCACTGCTGGTGACAGAAGCAAAGCCGCCATGCACAGGCACCACCGGGCCCACTCACCACCACCAGAAGGCACGAAAGGTGAAGTTGTCTTGCCCTATAACACACGAACTGAGATGCACAAAGAAGGGATTTAATCCGGCAATCAACTAGTTAACCCTGCAAACCAAATTCTTGAGCCACAAGATCGCATTTTTTTAAATCTGTGAATACATTCAATTATCACCGTGTTTACTCTATGAACATTACTACATGTGTAGCATGAACTTTGATTGCATTTTTTTGCATTAAGTAGAAATCAAGTTAAGGTTGGGGATTTATGCCTTGATCCATGAACATGAACCCATAACTTTTTACCCCTGTGACTTTTGGGGTGTTTTGCCAAAACAGAGGAATTTCACCAACTTGCCAATAATTACATTTCTGCTGCATTCTCACTTCGTCTCCCTTTCAACCCCATGCTCATGCAAATAGATTTGTTTGACTTTATCCTTTGGCCATCATTTTTATGTGCAGCTCCAGATCACTTTTCACAGTGCAATTAGAATCAAGAGTGTAGCACATAGGGCCTTGTTTTACCAGCTGTTTAACCCCCCTGGCTAAACACGTAGGCATACACCACACCTTGTACGTGAATCTGGATTTTTTTTCTCCAGATCACATACCATGTGTTAGTACAATTTGGCTCCCACAGTGGATGGCAATCAACTACACATCTAAGGGAAAAGAAAGAGAAATCAATACAATGTGAAGAAAGTAATGAGATTTTATAGCCCTTTCTTCCTCACCTAAAGACCACCAGAACAAAAGCTCACATTATTCTCCAGTAAAATAAAATAAACAGTTCCTACTGGGGGCAGTTGCTGGACTGTGTAATTGTGTAATTGAGAGGTTAGGCTTGAGGACCCCTTGTACGTCTGTGCAGAGGCACACGGGTGTGAAGAACTGCTGAGTTAGGCGGTGTATAGCTCTTTCCAACATCTCCAGTTACAGCAGGCTATTTTTTAAGCTCCAGGGGCACAGCGGGGTTAAACATGGAGAGGTATGCAACAAGAGGATGTGAGGAATGAAATCCAAAGTGAAAGACAACTGAAAATGAAAGATAAACACAAATTAATGGGGATTTAAAAAAGTAATTTATTCAAGAAATACTAGATTCTCAAAATACAAACTGGATAAAAATAGTTTAGATGGTGTGTATAATGCAAAATGCAGATCAAAGGCAAAAAAATAAATAAAAAATCCTGTTCAAATGCTTGCTAGAGCGTGTTAGAGAGTATCATTAGGTCTGTTCCTACATTTGCTGAAAAACAACTCATCAAAATAAAACATAATAAAACAGAGGAAAGTTTGCAAATGCACTTAAAAAGTCCTCTGATCTGATGAAACAAGAACTGAAGGGTTTGGCCATAATGATCATTGTTACATCAGGAGGAAAACGGGAATAGTTTGTTGACCTGAAAATACCATTCCAAAAGTGAAGCACGTGTGGATGTTGTGTTAGTATTTTCTACCCACCCTAACCAGACTACGTTTAAAATAACATCAAGTAGGAGAATTTCAGTTAAGCCAAAGTTACACAGTTGTCTGATTAATCCCCTTTTTTTGTAGGGATTACATAAAAATGTAGACATTTTAATTTATAAATTGACTTTCCATCTTCCATGCTTTAATTATCAGGCAAGAAAATGTACTTAAGCATTTACTGTAAATTAGTAACTACAGTAGTCTGTAGTACAAATGTTCTACAAATGTAGTTTTTGTGGCATCTTAAAGAATCTTAAACCATTGAAACAGGTTTGAAGGTAGTTAAAAAATATTTGTCTTAAAACTTTTAATTGGCCAGTGTGTAATTGAGATAGATAGAAAATTTAATGACCCTAAGGGCGATAATCCAGAATTTCAGCTAACACGAACACATTTAAACATGTTTATTATATTTAGTTCTTTATCAGCAAAGGAATTGATAGAAAAGCATTGAATATGTCACCAGAAGACAAAACCAAGCTGGAGCAGGAAAGGCCTGCTGGTCATACATAGGTCAATAGTTGACGTGGTCATACGGAATTAAAGTGGTCAATCTCCAGTAATTCAGAAGCCATTGAGGTAATATGATTGGGTTCATTAGGTCTTTGTATAATCATATATCCAGGTTCTTATGATCAGACCAGTTTTTTGCTTCACACCTGACAGTTTCGGCTGCAGACGGCTGCCTTCATCGGGGATATCACAGGTGTTACGATAAAGCCATTGAGGTATTCGTCAGGGGCAAGGTAAAGGGAATCCATGAAAAAAGCCATGGTCATGAACAAGGCAGGTGAGGAAGGAATGCTGGCGCTGGTTGCCTACAAAACAGCTTTATATGAAGGCAGATGAACAGGTGCATGGCATGGGTTGGTTTGTGTTACAGAGCAGCAGAGTGTAGGTGCATCAGATGAGCATTATTACAGAGCAGGAAGGCAGCGGATAAAAACTAATCAGGCAGGCATGTCCAGAATCATGACAGAAATAGATATTACACTATTCTATGACTAAGAAAATGTGGAAAATAACGCTTTTATTTGCAGTTGTAGTAGTTGTAGTTGTCAATAATTGAGGTTCTGGGAAGCTTTCCAGGTCATATTCTTCAGTGACAGATTTCCACTTTATTTCAAATTGGCTTTTTTTCCCCAACTGCTGTTACTTTCCAGAAACTTCAAAACTTCACTTTGCTGGACGGCTTTGTAAATGTGCTCGGCGGTGCTCCAGTTGCACAGTCATGCATGCAGAGATGCACAAAACATTGTGCAGAGAGAACCTTTCGCCCATCAGCTCTTGTATTGTCCTCCATTGTATTAAACCACAACCCCAGTGACCCTTTGAGCCAATCATCGAAGATAACATCAGTTCAGATCCGTTCCTTTATATCCCCCTTCATCTGTCCTTTTTTAACCCCCCTCCCTTTCTCTTATATTTCCTCCTTGCTTTTCTCTCTGTGTTATCCCAATGGCTCTGTTCCCATTCTATCATCATCCACCACAGAGGCCCTACAAATACCTTGAATAAGCATTGATGCTCTGCAGTGTCTTCTGCAAAAGGACAGCAGGTCTGACTGTCACTCAGATGTCAACCCAAAGGTAAAAACAGAGGAGTGTCAGTATTCGGAAGACAGTATTTGGAAGACAAACACATGGCATCTTTTGGTAGGAATGAACATATTTACGTTTGAGGTGGTGATCATACTAATTTATGACCAAGTCCTGTTGATATATTTTTGTTTTTTCAGTAAATTTCGAATACTAGTACAGTGTATTCTCAGGCATTTAAAATCTGGATTGTAAATAGTGATTGACTATGGCAAAAATATTTATGAAGCTTAGAAGTTAGCTAAGATATCCATCAGTTCCAGTATTTTAGAGACTGTATCTAGATTAATGAGCTTAGTAGATCACCTGTGCAGCACCTGGAGTCTCAATCACAGTTTCGGCTCCATTTAATTCTAAAGCTAAGATATTCAACCCCTTTATTTCATTGCATCCTCTTTGTATAACAGCTTGTATGTCCACAAAACCTTGGTTTTCCTCTTTCTGCTTTCACCGTAAATCCCTGGCGACTGTTCCTTTAGTTAGTGTGTCCAAATATCACCAAAAAGCCTTGAGATGTAGGGCACAAGAGCATGGACAACTCTTGGAATATAAAAAAAACAAAATCCTTTTGACACTGCATTTGTCGGCTGTAAAGACCAACCACAGAATACACTACACTTCATTATGTATACACTGATGTCAGTAACCAGCCCAATTGATTTTATTTGCTACAGCTTGAATGTTGAAAGAATGTTTTGAGCCTAACATAAATCAGATTTCCATGTAAAAAGTTTTCAGATTTGTTACTGGTGGTTCTATGGGCTTTTAATCTGCTATTGACAAACTATACTGCAACATTTTTCTCCTCAAGACTTTGGCCCTTTGGTTACAATTCTGTGTATCTAAAAACCGGAAAACAAATTACATTAACCATTTAGTTTGCAATTTGTCCTGCTTTTATTTTACTACAATTTAGGTTCATGAAAGAAACCATTTTCATTTTTATGCCGTCTCCCCACCAATTTAGAATATCTTCCTTTTGTTTCTTTACTTTATTTTCCTAATTCCCATGTCTTTTCAGTGCCTCTCAGTATTTTTCAGTATGGTCCACTGATTAGATACAGGAAACTCATTCTTGCAAAGGAAGTAAAGTCTGTACCTCGTGAGGGCAACCAGAAGAACACAAGGTGAAAGAGAAAATATGAAAATCCAGACCACAAATGAAGTGTTAAGCGAAATAAACAATGCCATGTGCGCTGCTCTGAAAAATGTTCGTAAGGGTGGGGGTATTTTTCTTTACAGGCATGGAAGTGGTGTTGTCAGAGCAGGAGGTGGGCAGGATTGGGTCTGTGGTTGTGAGGTTCCTCCTCCTGGGGTAGTTGTGTAAACAACACCATCTTGACAACCAGGCTGTATATTGTACAGATGCAACACCTAAAGGGAAATGTGAAAATAATTGAAATATAAATCTGAGTGGTTCTCTTTAGCAGTTGTGATGGCCCTGAACTACATTTTAGTGTTTATTGGCAATTAACCAACAGAAATGTTATTTGTTTCCGATCAATTTTACTATGAATTATGGCAATTCTAGGAGTGCACTGGTGGAAAAAGATCTAGACTTTCAAAAAATCTAATCTTTCTAAACAAAATATTGAATTTATCAATATAATCGATTTATGGCCCTTTCTTTAGGTTGTGGGATTCCATTAAAGACACTGCGAAAACCCCCACAAATCTACTTAAATCAAATTAGGAAATAATCCAACTGCTGTTTGATAAAGCCAAAGGAAGATTATCAACTATTTGTTATTTGTGACAATCTTTCTTCCTAATGCCATAGATATATTCAGAGTATATTCAGAGACCTGTACACAATCTACAGTGTTTCTTATATTCATCAACTCAAAAGAGCAATTCAAATTTTAAATCTTTGTAATTCTCCCAGTTGGACTAGAAAATATGAGTAACATGGACATAGTTTTGCATATTGAAAAATGCTAATGCTGATTGATGTATATTTTATTTAAAAAAAATTAGACAAATTAAATATATTTTATGAATATTACATAATACCGTTTTTTAAACAGTGTAGACACACTGTCTGCTCTGAAGAAGATTTAGTGCTGAAGATTCAGGTTTGAAAGACACCAAGATGATCTGGTGATCATTAAAAATAATCAAGAAATGGTCATTTAAGTTGACGAAAACATAACACACTCTAATTTTTACACCAGCCATTCCAATAGACATCTGCTATACACAACAGAATAAAGTATAGATGAATTCATAAATGTGACCGTACTTTGTGTTTTACAAAATGCTTCCCCTTTATTTATGCTTGGCCCCTGTTGAAAATTTTTTACGAAAATGTGTCTAGCTGAAAAACGGTGTGATAGCAGCTTTAAAATGTCAAAGCAGATGTTAAAGCAGATGACAATGCTGGCATTTGAGTCAGATCACTGCAAACAGAGGGCATGTCAGTCCAGAGAGGGTTGGGGTTAAACCAACACTCTGTAACTCATCATACACTATGGAACAAGTTGGTCCTGTAGGCAACTACAAAAAGAAGTGGCTGTGGACTTTTTCTTAATGTCTACATCCTGCAGGATGTAGACATTAAGTTATTATATGGTTCTGTATTTTAAAGACATAGCATTTTTGTATGTACACTATATGAGCTTTTAATTTTAAAGCAGGGTTAAAGCCAAACTTTTAACAAGGTTTACTTGTTTTTTACTTTCAAATACATGTGTACGCACACACGCACGCACACACACACACACACACACACACACACACACACACACACACACACACACACACACACACACACACACACACACACACA
>JAVLVB010001131.1:2117026-2162632 GCA_032876305.1 Orestias chungarensis
TTTGCACACTGTACTGACATACACTTCATACCGACTCACCAAGGAGGGAGCCTTTATTGCAAAAGAAACTTAAAAAGCTGCGTTGCATACACAGACAATTTTGATGATTCTAACTGACCTAAACCAAGATTTGTTTGGTTTAATTTAAATATGAAGACTCCGTGAAGAAAAGAGGTCTATGTGTCTTTTTATGTGGTGTATGGTCCAATTGTACTTAATGTGTCAAGCAACTTAACACTTCTTTATATGAGTTTAACACATCACCACCCACAGAAAAAAGCACATATGGCTCTCTGTCTCTGCATTATACTATGGAAGAAAATCGTGTCGGAGATGGCATAATGGTTGTTCAGCTTTCCAACTGCAAACTGAAGATTTGCTTATCTTATTCCTCTGTCCAGGTATGGGACACAGAACTGGAACATTCGGCTGAGGAGTGGGCAGAAACCTGCATATGGGAGCATGGTCCCGCAGGCTTGCTTCCACAGATTGGGCAAAATCTGGGTGTTCACTGGGGAAGGTAAAAAAGTCTTTCAATAATATGCCTGCATAATTACACAGTATAAAATTTTTTGATTCTGGTTAGCTAGTATAAATATATGACACCCTATGATAACATAAATTTCTTCCTTTTTGTGATAGTATACTCCAAATACTTCTTTGCACAGAGTATAGCACAAAATATAATTAATTCTCAAGAATTAAGTGAGCCTCGTTTATTCTACTAAAAGAATAAAGATTTTACCTTAAAGTTTGTCAGTCCTAGATAAAACAAGTCTAGGTGAATTTGAATGGGTTCATACTATACCCTACAAATTGGGAACCCTACAAAAATAACAGGAAGGATATACTCACATACGAACAATTCCCACAATTTATAAAATACAACACAAATTTGAAAATTGAACTGCTCTAACCAGTTAGCCTTGTTTGTTTATATCCCTTCTGCTATTCTCTTGTCATCATTCTCATTAGGTGTTGCCTCTCAGTTATTGTATAATTGTCTTTGTTTATCATTCTTAAACATCATAATGATCCTCCCAAGCCCCTCCTTACTCTGTTGTCCAACTTCAAACTGACAACCCTAGACAGCTGAGGGTGTTTATCTAAAATGAACAAGCGCCATCAGTCCCTCATGTGATAAAACATCTAATCACTTTATGTCAATGTCAAAATGGTTACATTTTAATCAAATCAGTTTTTAACACTTGTGTACTTTATGAAGCTCTGTTGCTTCTAACTTCAAGATTTAATGTACTGGCCATGGGACACAAACAACTTTTTTGACTTCATGTGACCTATAATGCTGCCTGCTTTTAACAGGTATCGCCCTCCTACATCCCATGTGCAAGCTTGGTACAATGAAGTGAAAGATTACTCCTTCCCTTATCCCCAGGAGTGCAATCCCTACTGCCCGTTCAAATGCTCCGGACCTGTCTGCACACATTACACACAGGTAACCTACTTGACCTTCCTGATTAAAGGCTGATTTGTGTCAGCCTGCTGTTCATATAAACTAAATCATGTTGTGTTATCATTTTGTAGCTGGTTTGGGCAACAAGTAGCCGAATTGGCTGTGCCATCAACATCTGCTACAACATGAATGTGTGGGGACAAATTTGGTCCAAAGCTGTATATCTCGTCTGCAACTATTCCCCAAAGTAATTACAACAATATAAACTCACATTAAGACATTTAAATAAACAAAAGACATGAATTGATACAATTTAGGCAGGTATTAATTATTGATTTTGTAACAGGGGAAACTGGTGGGGACATGCCCCATACAAACACGGTACCCCATGTTCTTCATGTCCAGCAAGCTATGGAGGAGGATGCAGGAATAATCTTTGCTACAAAGGTATCCATGACCCACACTCAATCACAAAGAAACCAGACATACGTGGGTTGAGGTGACTCATTGTTGCCTGTTTCTGGATCTTTAGGTGAGGAGGATAGATCCAGCCCTCCACTGGAGGAAACAGAGGAAAGCAATTTTATTGAGCCAGAGGACCCTCGAGGCACAAAGCCATGGTCCCGTGCCTCAAAGCCTGCAACTCCCAGGCTCCCGGCCCCCACCGCGCCCCCCACAGAGGACCTGCAGAAGAATGAAGTGGTCAACGTACAGCAGATGTGTAAGTTACCATTTAACTGTTTATGTTGGATCAGGTTTCAGCCTAAATTTGGTGGTTTTAGACATGGCTTCAGATCTCGGAAGTACAGTACAATATGTACAATATAGAAACACTTCTGGAAGCAACGTTAGAATCAGAGAGTCAGCTTTTCTTGTGTAGAAGGAGCGGTACAGGATAAAAAAACCAAAAAGAAAACGGTTCATAACTGGAACCATTGTTTTTCTTCGGTTTATGTAAGATTTCTTTGATGCTCTGTATGCTCAACTTATCATGAACTTGATCAACTGTGACAGTTTGCAAACTGGGCCCTTTGTAGGGGGGTGCTTTATTTTAGCATGATTCCCCCGAGGGCGTGCTTGTTTTTGTCTTGCTGAGCAGTGGTGAAAGGGGCTCGCAAGGGTTTCTGAATGACCATCTTCCAGCACTGCCTGGACCCTAACAGTGTAAGATGAGACACTTCCCTTAGTATTGCTGACCACCCTGAAAATATTTTGCTGGAGGCAATACACCAGTGTTTTCTTAGGGAATTACAAGGATTTTCGGGACTAGTTATACTGAATTAGAACAGTTGGCTCATTAATGCTATTTTATGTAGGAGCATTTACTCAAAAGCGTTCATGTTTGTCTTTCAGCTCAACTCATCACCTGTGATACCAAACTACGAGATCAGTGCAAAGGCACAACATGTAATAGGTAAAACAAAGATCCAACTGTTAAACGTAATTGGAAATTTGCAGTCTTTTAAACCACGGCTGGTTGTGTTAACATACAGGTACGAGTGTCCGGCTGGATGCTTGGATGCAGCAGGAAAAGTGGTCGGAACAGTGTACTATGAAATGGTGGGTAAACAGGTTGATGATCATGGCTAAGAATGAACCATGCTGAGGTCAAAGCTTGCAATATTATTTGTTATGTGGATCATAAGCCACCCCCCAACCCCCAAACATCTACTAATATAGTCTAAACGTAATTCTATCATTATTTGACATATAAATATTTAAATATATTCATTGATAACAAATATCAGTAATAAAATGGCAAGCAGTGTTTCATTACTTTGATTTAGACACACGAAGATATCCACAAAAATCAACTGCTAAATTATTACCTCTGCTAAAAAAATCGGGATTTCACTGAGTCGTTGTTATAACGAGTGAATTACTGGATCTAAATGGCCAGAGAAGCCTGCAGGAAGCTTTTTGCACTTAAATTAGATAAACAAAAAATAACTTATGCTTAAACAACTGGCTAAAAGATAGTTCAGCATTTATTTTTACAGTTTTAGTGTTGTAACACATGTGCAAAAAACCTTCTTATAAAGAGGCACTAAAACCCATTCCATACTTTTGATGATGGCACAAATTAGGGAACGTTTCTTCAGACTTCAATCAATTCAATAAAATACTCCAAACAAGTCCCAGTACCACAGTACAGTTTTTGCTCAGGTTGCTCAAGTGTTTTTTTATTTATTTAGTTGTTGTTTTTTCCTCACTATTGATGATTGCGGTGTATCAAAAAAGGCAAGTTAAGGAATAACCTCACTGCACGGTCAGCAAAATGTACACAAACTTATCTCTCTTTCTTTTTTTTGTAGCAATCAAGTGTTTGCAAAGCTGGTCTACACGCTGGTGTCATAGATAATGATGGCGGCTGGCTGGATGTGACAAGACAAGGCAGAAAAGACTATTTTATCAAATCCTACAAGAACGGAGTCCAGTCTCTGGGGTGGGACAGTGATTTCTGAAAAGAAATTGCCATTTGTATGAGATACACAGTTGTGACCTGATTACAATGCAATCGAAGCTGAAAGGGAAAGATAAAATGTTATGTATTTTTATGTGTATCCTCCTAACAGAAAATATCAAAGTGCCAACTCCTTTACAGTTTCCAGAGTGGAAGGTAAGTCCAATGGTTTGACAGATGTTGAATATTAAACACACAAATAGAAATGTTAATGTTTTTAAGGTGTGTTTTCTGCATGCTTGTTTTTACAGTTAAAGCCATCACATGTGAAACCACAGTTGCACAGTTGTGTCCATACGAAAAGCCCTCAAGACATTGTCCGAGGTTTGAACTTAATTGTCTTTGGTGTCCAGTGTTGTCTCTGTTGATTTTGTCTGAAATACTGAAATAGTTGTGCTTGTAGGTTATACTGCCCAATGAACTGTTTAGAAGAGAATCCTCATCTCTCCAGAGTCATTGGTAGCAAAATTTACTCGGATGTAAGTTTCAGTTTTTGACAAAAACAACAACAGAAAACACACACACACCTTTCACAAATTTTTAGTTGATCGTCAATTTTCTCCTTACTGGTTCTTGTAGAAGTCTAGTGTGTGTCGGGCAGCTGTCCATGCAGGAGTCATCAGAAACGGTGTGGGCGGATACGTGGATGTGATGCCCGTAGACAAGCGGAATCGCTATATTTCCTCTTACCAAAATGGGATTTTCTCCGAGAGGTATGACAGGAAATATCTACGTATAAAGTGTGAATGCAAATGGCTTGTGTTTGTGGTCATGTATCTCTTACATTGGGGGGTCCTCACAAGAATATACTACTCTTGTGAGGACTGAATCCTCCTTTTGGGGACCAAAGCTTGATCCCCACGTGTACAACTGCTGTTGTTTTAGCTCTACATTTAGGGTCAGGTAATGGTTAGGTTTAGGGTCAGGGTAAGACTATAGAAATTCATGATGATGAAAGAAAGCCAATAGAAAATCCCCACTAGCATGGTGAGACACAACGTGTTTGTAGGTGTGTGCACTTTCAGTTGAGGATTTTTTAGAGTTTAGTTCTCATTAAGCTAAATGCCTTATTTTTATTTTTTATGTTTATTTTCCATGAAACTTAATGTTAGCAATGGGTAAGATGCAAGAAAGAAACATACAAAATAAAGGTTAAAAAAAAATGTCTAAAAAACTTATTTGAAATCTTGGGAAAAAAACATCACCGTTAGATAGAAAACAACAAACTGAAGTGTCAGTGTATCACATAATAGCCACTCAAGATGAAAACTTTCTCTGCAAGGTCAAGGAGTGCAAAGTGAGTGTGTGTGGTGAGCATTTATGTGAGGAATTATCCCGTGACGAGCAGAGTGTCAGGTACATATTTGTGTGATAACAGTAGCTTGGAACCATAACAAACTTCTTAAAGTATTCTGTAGAAAATCTGAAGATTGCAATTTTAAATACAACATTTTGGAAACATTTAATAAGGCATTGTAATTTCTGTTTAGGTTCTTACCAGCATTTTTCCTCAGAGCGTCAGCATTCTTCTAAATAAACATGTCGACAGGATATTTATTTTAGCCATGCAGCTGCTCTGTGTGTAACACAGCAGCAGTGAATGGAAGGAGCTAAATGTCTCATTTTTGTTCACATAATCTGCACATTTCCATTTACGGATCTACCGTTATAACATTATGACAATAGCTGAGCATTGTGTTTGTCACAGTACCAGAATTCTGTAAGTGAGTCTACAGTTTATTTTCGCTCAACACCTCATTGTGAAAAGAAAATTGAAAGTTTTTTGAACAAACTGTACTTATTTTTCATAGATCATTTGAGGAAATGGAACTGCTTACTATTTTTTCTTTCTTTTTCTTATTGGGAGGAAAGTTCCTTACAATGATATCAATTCCTATTATTGAAAAATGTCCTTTCTGGTATTGTTGTGTTTACACAAAGAGAAAATAGCAGTTAAATATCAGTGGTATGAGACAGCAGTACTGTATGTGGTTGTGTGTTTCACAAAGCCTGTGAGTGTCAAGGGCAAAATTTGGGGCGGAAAACCGTGTTTCAAATGAACAAATCCCTAATGTAATAAGTGAAGCTTTACTATAGTAACACCAGGAGTAGTAAGTTTAACAGGAAAGACAATCTCTACATGAAGTAAATATTATAGCTGATGAGGTATCTGTTATTTTATTTAGAAGGATTATGTGTTGGGGAATTGAATGAATGGCTCCCAGGTTGTGAGAAACTGAACCTGCTCTATCCTCTTTTTGGCTCTAATCTTTTAACAATAAACACTAAATTACCATTCGGAGCTTAGCAATGGTGCCTAATTTGTGTTTCAAATTTAACATAATTAAAAGGTGGCCAATTATTGTTGAGAAGACGGATCCATCTTCATATATATCTGGGAGATGTCTCAGTTGCTCAAAACGACAAAAACTGTTGCTTCAAGAAAGCAATCTATATTGGTTTCCTGCTTGTTTACCTACGTGATGTCAAAGCTTTTGAAATGTTGAGTATTTGATACATACATTGGTTTGTAACATGCTTTCCACTTATATCAATTGGGAGATATTCTTAATAAAAACTATCTCAACAAACAGTAAAATAATAACTGTTCCCAGATTGTTTTACAGTTCTGAGGAGACAGATCATATATCACATTTGGTTACATTTTTCCCTTGCAATCCTCAGGAACAGGCCACACAATGCGGTTAAAACACTGTTGAAAAATTACAGACTGACTGAATGTAGATTCAGTCGGGTTCCATTATCTTGCCAAATTCTATTTCAATCCCATAAACATTATCAACATTTTTCTAATAGAAACAAGCCCACAACATAAGGGTTACTCCACCTTACTTAACAGGGGGTATGAGGTGCTTTTCAGTGTCATCCTTTGTTCATTGCCAGGTCTTTCTTAAATATTTATAGACAGAAAGCTCAAAATTAGGTTCCTCTGACCTCTGAATATGTTTCATAATCATAGTCCCATTTTACATGACTAGGTTTGTGATGGTATGAAATGAACATGCTTTTCTGGCCCTGTACCAAGAACAACGTGGGCAGGCGCATAGCCACTAATATTTATTATGAAATCCAATATGCCACCCTGAGTTTTGGAGACCTTAAAAGGGTTTTAATTATTCCTCATAGGGAAGTAACAATTTTCTGACTAATGTCGATTACACACATTTGGGTTATTTCAATTGCATTTTCTATTGAGATATATATTTGAAATACTTGCTTAAAAAAATAGGTCCAACCATCAATTTCTACTTTGTTCTAGTCCACCTACAAAAATATTGTTCCAAAAAGTCTCAGGAATCATTTCGATGTTTAGGTTGATGCACCCACTCCTGAAAAAGTTGACTGGTCTTACAGTGCCATGCCAAGGTTGCCAGTATGTTTCCTGCCTGTTCTTTTTGTCTCTTAGCAAAACACAGCACCCAGGCTGATTCCTTTGCCTGTCTCTCTCTTTCATGCAGCCTTCAAAATCCTCCTGGGGTGAAGGCGTTCCGGGTATTCGCTGTGATCTGAGCAGCGAAGGAAGGTGGTTAAACCAAATCACACAAGGCACTTGATACTTTTGAAGAGACAGAAAATCGAGCCACATAGTCAAAAACAATGACTGAGAACTTTCAGGATCTGCAGTGTTTCATTGGTTAGAGTTTGTCACCAATTAATAACAAAAACACAGGAGGAACAACTCAAAAGAACCCAGCCTCCTTTAAAATGTTAAAATTTCTTCCATGGTAAATTGTAAATATAGTTCATATTTTGCTGTGCAAACGTGTAAATATGTTTTTTTATTTTACCTTTGATCAAAGTAAGGTATCTTTGTACAAATATGGATCTTATAAATACCAAATCATATTGGCACATACAAAAGACATCTAATTTTTATTGTATTATGTAAGTCTAATGTTTATTGGTGCTTTGGAGCAATTCTCTACATATCTTGTACGTTTTTCATATTTGGAAGAATCTGCCTTTTTATGGAGTATTTTATGCTATGTTTCAATATAAATTTAAATAGATGCTACTGAATGTTTTGTGTGTTATATTAGTTTCCACTTGGTCAGTTTTGTTTGTTGTGTCCCAGATAAGAAAGATGAAGTAGTATTTTCTGCAGGTCAGGAAGTGTATCAACCCACAAAGGGGCCTCTCTCTCTCATCACAATATGACTCTTTATCTTGTATTTCCTCTGACAGGAGTTAAATAAAACTAAAATCTAATAGACAGTTAACTCTACTGTCATTGATCATGTCATACATGCCTCTAATTGTACACAATTTTTCCCCTGAAAGAAAGGAAATGAAAAAAAGAAAAGGAAAACTATTATGTTTTTTGTTTTTTGTTAATTAATGATAAATTGTAAGCACTGAAATTATTTTTTAAAAGGTAAACGAACAGCTAAAACCTTTTTACAATAATGTTGGCTAAAAAGCAAACCAGGTTTAAAAATTTAGCTTTTTTGGCTGAAGTAAAGCAGCTCAACATCATCTTGTAAATAAAATGTTACGTTTTCTTTCCACTTCATGATTTTTTTATTACTTTGTGTTGTTCCACCATATAACATGACAATGAAATAAACTGAACGTTGTGGCCTTAAAGTGACAAAATGACCAATAATGGTATGGATTATTTTTGAGAAAAAGATTTTTCGTCTTTTCTCCTTTAACAGTAACTATCATACAATGATTTTGGCAGTCAGTATTTAAAAACTTACAAATTATAATGAAAATATAAGTCTTTTTGTCCTTTTTAATCATTTTATTCTGTTATTTATTATATAGTAACAGCACAAACACAGCACCAACAAATATCTCAATTGGATCTCTGCATTTAAAGCCATAATTATCAATCTCATTAGAGCATTTAAAATGAAAACTTCTGGTTTGCTGTTTCTTATTTTTAGTTCCTTTAAATTTCATGACGATCTCACCTTAGTATCAACTGGCAGTGAGGGATGTCACAACCTATTTGTTTCTGAACAGCAGTGCAGGAAAGTGACCAGTCCATAATGGGTTCCAGGATGTCCATGTCAAGCAGTATTATGATGCATGGCTGCAGTAATTTTAGACTCTGGTTGTCATTCTTTGTTATTCAAGAGAAAGGTACTACTGAATCTGACCATATAGGCTCATGGTGTACCACAAGAACTAGCTGGAGCAATATTAGAGAAATATGAAAACACTCTTTCTGAATTAATAATCTGCATGTTGGATAGAAAAGTGAGTGAATGAACATGAACAAAAGTTAGGACAAACATGGCAAATAGTTTCATTTACACTGACACACAGATTTAATCTGAAACAAATTAGTTTTTGTATATTCTTCAGGCTTCTAGAAACATTATTTGAAATTAACAAACAGGGTGTTGCACATAAACGTACACCTTTTTTATCAAACGGAATCACTTGCCTCTTGATTGGCCGCGCTCTGCAGGGGATTGAGAGATTCCTGCACCTCCAAACGGAACGAGAGGCACACATCAAACAGGTGTCAAAATTCACAGCAAGTGAGGGGATAGACAGCATGAGACTGACAAATGAAAGTCAAAAGGGTCAGCAGGGATACCTTGAAAGTTAGGGGAAGAACTACAAAGTTTTTATAATATCTTGGCATAATAAACCTGACTTTGTATGCTTAGAGGTTATCCTGTTTTCTTAAGTCTATAAGAGAAACAAGTCAAAAGCTTTTTTTTTTTTTTTTTTTACACAAAATAATTAGAAAGATGCCGTCTCGTTAAACAAGACTGTCTGTTGGGGCTCACCGGACAGACAAAGATGTGTTAGGAGCAACAGTTACAAAGTGAAAGCTGTGAGGCCATTAGGACCAAGGAGAGTGAGGGGAGTGAAGACAAGCTTGTACCAAGCAGGGTCTGCATGGTGCCACTAGTGTTTTTAAACTGTCATCTGAAATAAAGAAGACCATTAATGGCCTCCTTACTGTGTTGTGCCCTGCTCTACTGCAGTCTGGTGCTTGTTTTAGGGTTAAATGCAGTGTTGCATGACAGCAGACTGTCAGGCCCTGTCAATGAAACCATCTGTACCCGAAGAAGAAAGAGAGAGAGCGCGAGGCAAGCCGATGAGTCTGGACGTGCTCATGAATTTGTCTTTGATGTTAATATAAGTGAGATTTAGGTTTACTTTCAATTTATTTTTCAAACATTTATATATCTGTTTGCCTTGTGTAACGTTAGCTGGTGTATGGTTGGATTGGAATGGAACGGAGGTGATAAAGTCAGAGCAAAAGCCAGAATTTACAGTTGGCGGCGCTAATGACAATGTTCCTCCTCTTCAAACCTTTACTTTGGCAGACATACAAATTATAACACAACATGATCCCAAAAATATTGCATTTGCATAGCCACAATGTGAATGATTGTTTTTATTTGTATTTTTTGCATGGTACTTTAAATAGGGAAGAAAACACTTATCCTGAGCGGCCACATGGCTCATATAATTAGAGAGTTATTTTAAGCCTTTGTCAAATCTCGGATATTTGATTTAGAAAAACCATTCATTACAACTCACTCTTCTGAAACCAATTCCCCTACTTGTGCTGAAATAAAATAAAAAATGTAGTATGTACTGAAGTTTTAGCTACAACTCAGTTAAATTTGATGGTCAAAACAAGGTAATTGAAGTATTTTGTTTTAATGAATGGCTTGGTGCCCTGTGTTTTGAAACGGCATGGAACATTATCAGAGCGGCAATGTTTAGCTGCATTTATCAATAGATCAGACTGGTAGCCAAGGGGATTTGTATGTTTTTTTTCATGATCATATTAATAATTAATAAAAAGGGGGTAAAGGTTACTGGAAAGAGATGTCATTCTATTTGCAATTTGTATGTTAAGTATGTTTCTTCCACCAGCCCAACAGTAACTTCATATTAGCGGGGCATACATGCGGTCATGCAAATCTCAGTTTTGTCAGTGCTATCAGTCTTTGTTTTATCCATTTACAGAACAACAAAGCAGCTGATAAAATTTGACTGGATATCTGTCTTTCGGCTGTTCATTTTCTGACAACATGTTTGGCCTTAAGTCACTTAAGTCACGGTTCTCTCCCTGCAATCTCATTGTACAATGTGCATAATGACAATAAAGGCCTTCTATTCTATTCTATTCTATTCAAACAATGAGATTGGTGGAAAGGAAACTACAGCCACAGTCAAATATTTTTAGTTATTTGGCTCAGAAATTTTAAAACCACATTTTTTGTGGATCTTCTGTCTCTAAAATATGACACATGCAAATATTTTTTTTACGTCAATTGGAAATAAAGTCAGTATAGGTACAAACATAAACAAATCTTTCTTGATACACGCTTCATACATATTTTAATGATAAAATATTAGTGCTCTCTAGGCATTCTTGCAAAACCAAGACAAACCTTTCAGAAGAAAAAGTTTCTTCATTTACATGCAGCAGTTAACAATAGCTGGGAAGGAATTATACGAAACACCATGTTATTTATCTAGGCATACTTACAAATTCGCGGTCTTGTGACTTTCTCTTTTCTTGTAGCGCTCTAACAGTGATTAGCCCACCGGGCTACAGTCTGTTTATTGTCAACAGATTGCACACATGTAAAAGTTCTGCTGACTTTTGTCCCTAACAAGGTTTTCAGTCAGACTGCTTCTATGCTCTGACTACAGATGTGGGCCACATGTGGAAGTCTTCCTAAAATAAGCAGAGGGGAAAGTTGTGCTTACAGGACCTCTCCAGGAGGGGCTGGCTGCCTCCCAGACTACACGGCTGTAAGATCTTCTACTGCAAATAAAGCAAGGTCTGCATCAGATCTGGGCATACAAAAACAAAAATAAAAATTTTTCCTAACCACTAGCAGAATCAAAAGAAAAGTAGTACGTGAGTTCTCCTACAGGGTAAAATGTGTTCATCCTGCATATCTGCATGACTTGAAGGTGATGTCTAAACTATTAGTTTTCCACACAGAACAAGAATTTAAAAGTTAAAGCATAAAAAGTGAAGAAAATAAATATATGTGAGATGGAGGGGATGGTCTGTAATTTAAAAGTATTGTTTTTGTTTTCATAAAATTTAGTGTGGCCGGCTGTTGACCCTCAAAAATACAACAGAATTTCCAAAATGTGGAATAATTGAAGAATCAATTAGGATGTTTCTAAAGGGATGTTCTGTTACTTCCCATGACTTTAGGTGTTTGTAACTGTACTCAATTCAACAAAATCACCCTTGTTCTGATTCCCAGCGGGCTGGCTAAAACATTTCCATTTCCAAATTGTCCAATCTAACTTGACAGCTTGGTGCGACATTTGATTGGTGTTTTTCTACTAAGGTGGCACTCCAGCAATAATGGCACAAACTAATGTTACTTAATAACCTTGATGGCATGTCTATGTGCGAAACACAAACAAAAAATGTGATGGATTTTGAAGTTAAATTCAATATTTGTAGAGTGAGGATAGCATGACAAAAGCACAGCGTGAACAATTACAAATATAGAAACTGCAATTTTAGATGTAGCTTATCCGAATTCAAACTAATTAATTTATTCGAATAAAACATTTAGTTTTTTAGCAATTTCTTGAGCTGCCAAAATGTTTGCCTCTGTTACTAAATGTCTAAATGTTCTAGATGAGACCCTTATAAATTAAAGGGGATGAGTAAACTGTATTCAGCTTAGTGTTTAGTGATTAAAAATTTAACATAGGTACAGATTTGATTTTATGAATGTTTCGTTATTTTTTTTAATCAAAGTGATGTTTTAGCTATTTTGTATGTTCATTAGAGTTTATGTTTCTTTTACCTTTCATGGTGGGTCTGTTAAGGGGAGGGGCTAAAAAAGACAGCAAGTTAACAACTGAAAGAGTCTGTTGCTGTAGCTATGACCATGTGTGACAACGGCTTTCTCCCTGTATATGTTCAATGTTGCTGACTAAACACTCAGTGGGTCAGCACCTTTCCTCTCATTCAAGCCTCCTGCATAAACCAGCCACTAATGGCCATTCCAACCGTTGGAAATGATATAGTCACAAAGTGCAAAACATAAAGAGCTACGACAAACCTGAGATTGGCTGCAAACCCTTTGCTGGGGCTGTGACTAAAGCGCTGAGCTTTCAGATGTTTATGCAGAAGGTTAGATTTCCACCTTCTTTTCCATGCACACACACAGACTTTTGTGACACCACCCCAGTGGTTAAAAGAGTGGCTTTGTACCGACCTGGCCGGTGAGTGCTGGACTTATGTCCTTGAGCCAGTTCTAAACTAGGACTCAGAAGCCACTGCGGCTAGATGAAGCACACAGACCCCCTGTTTTATATAAAAGCTGTCGAATTTAACACATAACTCAATAACCCGCAGAGCCAAATGGTAACACCACACATGGTTCACTGCAACACTTAATATACAGTAGTTGTATTTAAAATCAGCCAGAACAAATGTTTTTTTTTTAGTACAGAAGCATTTAATTTTACTCTTTTAATGTCTGTATTAAAAGGTATCACAAAGAGAATATGAACAATTCTTATAATACTTTTGTGAAGGTTTAAAATGTGTCTTACTTCACTTGTTGTTTTATGTGAGAGGAAAAGATGAGAGCACCTAACTTCAGTGTCATTTAGTCACCCTTCCACTTTAGACAATAATGCCCTCTACAGGACATTTATATTGGGTCACGCTTCCCTTTACTTTGTTTAGGGGTTCACACTAGACCCCAAAGCATATAATAAAACAAATTTAAAATGAGTAAAGAGTTACACATCGTTTGACCGAACAAAAACATCCTCTTTATTTCCCAAAGTTTAGCCAAAAAAACAAAAACAAAACAAAAAACTGTTTTAGCCCCCCCCCCCCCACACACACTTATAAATGTTTTAAACAATACATAAAAAGTACACGTGCTTTAAAAGATATGCGCCTCAATAAATATGAATAACCACTTAAAAAAAGGCTATGTACATTAATTCTTCACTTTTTTTTAATAAGATGCAGTGACAACAACATCTATTAGCCCTCTACATAGAAATGTGTAAGAACCTTTTAAAATAAACAAATCTTATATTTCAGCCATACAACCATATATTTGAAAATAATTAAAGTTCATTCCTTAAGGATAGTACAGTTATTTAGAGGAAATGAAATGCTATAGCAAGAAATCATTGTTTTTACTACTATCAATATTGGCTTAATTGCTGGTACCCTTGTTTGCAGTAGGATGTTAGGACGGTCCTTCTAGATACAATCTTCTGTCTTCTCACATTATGTGTTCTCTTTTGATCACCTTACATGTTTTCATTTGGGTTTAAATTCAGGAACTGAAATAGCCACGGAAGGTTTATTGTGACCCAGTGAGTACAGCGGAGATCCTCAGCTGTGCCTTTATGAGGGTTGTTTACTTATCTAGAGTTTAACATAACATTTTATTCCTTTGCTTTCCTTATTTAACAATTGTTGACATTTACATTTCATCAAGTGGTTTTTATAAAACATAATAATTTTCTAATGTTTTTTCGTGTGTTTAATTTATTTGACCATTTTTGCTTAGTGTGTCACGGTTGTCAAACAAAAGTGTATGTGTATGTAACTGGATCAAACCGTTTCTTTTTTCTCTACAGTGCAATATCAATATGATGCTATTGGAATGAAATATTATTCCAACCGTTTTCCCAAATCACTGCAAATGTTTGTGTTCTAGACCCGATAAAATGAAAGGTGAGCTATAACTATATAACGATAATTATATAATTCAGGTAATGGTTTGAGTCGAGGGTGGAATCTCAAAATCTGTGGGGTTCAGATTTGACCTGTTTTCCTCCTTTGTCACATAGGTAGGGCAGAGTTTGATGAACAGTGGGCTGAGCATACCCATCCTAGTTGTTTTCTTCAGGAAATGCCAGAACAGCAGAACAGATAAGTCTCCAGAGGTCTTTCCTTGGGTTTAGCTTTGTTGCGACACAGGATGGACCCCAATTTAGGAGACAAAGATGGGGTCAAACCAACAGGAGGTACAGTCTTTTCTCTTCTGAGAGGGATCCTTTTCTCTTTTGTGTGTCTATATGTGTTCTTGCCTTACTTGTTCCTTTTCTTTTTTTCAATTTTCCCCTTCACTTCATTCTGCTTTATCTACATTCTTTCTTTTTTTTTGTCCACTCTTTTATTAAAAGCTCCATATATGTCTTGTTAGTCAATAAGTTGTGCTCATTGAGTCAAACCTTTATTCAAAATCATGTGCTTGTCTAAAAAGATACATTTGTCATTTTGCATTAGGTCAATAAAGGAATTCCATCACAGTGTTTAGCTGACAGTCAACGTCTTAATACTGGAGCAATGGGGTAATTATTCATCAAGTGAAAAGTTGTTTTTCAAAGGGTAAGCTTTAAAAAATGCAAAGAAAGTAGTTGAATGGAGTAAGGCTTGAGAGGATGTCAATCTAATACCTTCTACATGACTTTTTGTATGACACGGTAGTCCCAGTTAGATCAAAATGATTCAACATTTTACTTTACAAGATGATTTATTCATATAAAATATTCATCTACTTTTCATTATGGATTCAGAGAATTTCATTTTAATGCTAGATATCTTTTCCATCACCTTGTAGTCCTTAAAGGGATTGTTTATATACATAAATGGATAAATGCATTGAATTTCCCTTTAAAAATCCACCTCACAGTGTGTTTCATTGCTTTCATAGTCTCGATGTTTTGTGTACTTAATAAAGACAGAACAAAAAATGTAGAGATTCCCCTTTTGTTAATTTTTATCCTGCATACTGATCTAGTCCATTAAGACTATGTATTTGCTCCTGCAGTACCCAGCTCCCATAGGATATTGAGGTTAATCAAATCAATTCCGTGCACATGTGTAAAAACCTAGAAACCATAAACAACTGTAGAGTAACATTATGCCTTTGATCAATATTAAATATACTAGATGTTACATATTTTTGTGATTGTGCAACTGTCT
This sequence comes from Orestias chungarensis, assembly GCA_032876305.1. Lineage (NCBI taxonomy): Eukaryota > Metazoa > Chordata > Actinopteri > Cyprinodontiformes > Cyprinodontidae > Orestias > Orestias chungarensis. Next base: position 2,132,855 of record JAVLVB010001131.1, read on the forward strand.
TAATTAGCTTACTCGACAATAATGTTCTGGATTGATACCCTTATGTTTTTCTTTATTTTGAAAGAGTCAAATCTACGTTCCAATTACTCTCCAATCTTTGACCCAAGCCGTAAATCATAGCTTTATTATTTATTTATATAGTTCTAGGTGATCTTATACCATGCAAGACACCTATTATTTGACATGTAAAAAAACATTTCTGCTGTATATATGTAAACTTATTAATTAATGTTAGAGCATTAAAAATCAAACTCAGTCTCCTTAACTAGATGAGTATTAACCTCTGGGTTTGTTAGCAATTTATATAAATCTTACTTCCACGAGAAAAGAAAGAATGTGTTCAGGTCAAAAAGCTCAATAATTAGATAAATTGACAGAACAATGGCTGGAATCATTTTTGAATGTAAATGCGTTCCTTTTTTCCCCCAACCCTGACGGGCTGAAATTGAAAATTAAAGCAGCATCTACTAAATCATCTCGCAAATCAATTCACAGAGGCGGACATGACATGGAGCTACAGATTTAATTATAACCTTAGCTATTTTTCTGAGTGTTAATCTGGTAAAACGAGAAGCCCCTTGTAAAGGCTTATAAACTCTGTTCATCGACTCACTGACTGAGGTAAAGAGCCTTCTCGGCTTAACCTCTCTCATGGTTCACTTTCTGCAGAAGGACGGTAAGGCCCTCCAACCACTTCTACACGTAATGGGGTGAGTGAAAAAACATATCATAGCTCGATCCCCTGAGACTACGTACCATGCATGTTACCTGGATCCTTTTTGAATGCTGCTAAAGACCAACACTGCACAGATTTAACTATATCTATTATTTCAAGGAGCAGTTTTTTTTCTACTTGAATTCTCCTCCTCCATTGACATTTAATCAAACCCCAAATCTCATTGTGACTATTACCATATCAGGCTGATACGAGTTGCGGAACATTAACATAATGTGTGATCTTTATTTATTTTTTTCTGTGCCTACATGTAAAAATGCTTAACCAGCATACAGCTCGCGAGAGTCACATTTCCCTCTCACTTCTGCTCTTTCTTTTTTTTTTTTCTCCTCCCTGTTTATCTTTTTAGAAAGTGTTAATTATTTAGTTGTTTGTGCTTGTGAATGCTCAGGCAAACTAAGCATTTAATGCCGAAGCGGTTTTAATATTTCACCAGGCAATTAAAATCATCTTCGCCCCTGTAGCGACTGAATAAACAGATCAGATTGTTTGTGTGTGTGTGTGTGTGTGCGTGTGTGTGTGTTTGTTTTTTAAAGGACTGTTTGTTTCTTTAATGGATGGCATGGCCTCTCACTATCAATCATCCTAGACAGAAAGGGACCGATACATGATGTGAGAAATTATAATGATTATTAGATTTGGGGGCTGATAAGTTGCCATGCTGGACGCGGACTGGTTTCAACAGCTTAGCAGATATTGGCTGCTTTGCATGTGTCCTTGGTGAAGGTCTTGCTGCTCTTGAGTGAGTTTCAACACATCTGACCACGTTGGCAAGCTCTCACATATTTCAGCTGTACTCTGATTTTTGTCTCCGTCTATAGGCAGAGAGTTCAGCCAATTTACCTGAGTTCAACTAGTTGTTAGTGTTATTTATTGATGGGCAATTACTTACTTTAAAACTGGGATGACTCCTGGTAATCACAGTAGCCAAAGCAAAGTAAAAAAAAAAAAGGTTCCTGTCGGCTTTGTTTCTTTCTTGAGTGGATCACAAGGCAGTAGGAATGGAACTGGGCCACATTGAACAGGGAGGATTATGGAGACAAAACCACTTTGACAAGATTGCTATTTGAGTCCACATCCAGGGAGATGCAAAGAAGATCAAAGTCAAGTCATTTGTTCTGAGGAGGTTTATTCTCCACACTCACAAACATCATGAACGAGAGAGAGAGAGAGAGATTTACCTCTTGACAGGACTTTGCTTCTCAATGTGGCACCCGTCAGTGCCAGACTGAACAAAACCTTCTCTCAGCAGGAAGGAATGTATTTTGGTGAAAAGAAAAAAAAGTACATGAATTACTGTGAGGGAAACAATTATAGTGGATAGATTGCTCTACTTCCTGAAACAGAAGGCAATTTAATGTCCTCTCACTGCCTTCAAAAGTCAAACTGCCATCTGTTTGAGAAAATTACAATTACAGAAACGAGTAAGAAGTTACACTAACTTATTTAATTACACAAGACAGGGTTAGATCCAAATGAGCCGTTTTTTTGTTAAGAGATTTAGTTGAATGTACTCTGCTATTGAAGCACATCAGTTATCACTCAAGACCCAGCTGTACTCCATGTATTTAATTAGATTTTTTTAAATCTGTCTATACTCTGTAAGGAATTCTAGTCCAAAATACTGTTGCCAAATTATTCATTATATATAGTGTGTTTTCAGGTCCCTCTACTTCTCTCTTATAATATGGCGACTAGTGATAACTCTAGCTACATTTTATCTTCAATTGGACTCTCCGATATCCCAAAAAAAGGTTATTGAAAGTTTTTGGGGGCTACAATTTTAAACAAATTTACATTTAATCCTTCTTCTCCTTTAACGAGCTGCTAGTGTCAAACTTACAGCCCAGCCTTTTGCAAAGTATTGACAGGCAGCCCAGTTCTTGTGCAGCCGTCCCTCTCACCTGCATTCAGCAAATGGATGCTTCTTATGTGAAGCTGATACTGGCTAAGCCGCTTTCAGACGGGAAAGGATGTGAGACTCATGTAAACCAAACATTATTCCTGCCACTGGGAAATTTAGGTTTAAGGTAATACTTTTTTTAAATACTTTATTTAAATTCAGTACTCCAGCCAGATTCAGATGATGATTAGGGAGATGCCAATAAAGGAAATTTTAACATTAAAATCTATGAAAGTTTATTTATTCCATTAGCTTAATTCACTAAGTCAGAAAAATTTGAATGAATTATTATACAAAGACTTTTTATTCATGTTAATGATTTTCCGGTTATGAAAACACTACTTTTAAGACTGTAATATTACACCAGACCTATTAAAAAAACATTTCCAATAAAGAAATGTAGACTAATGGAAAAATATTTTAAAAACCTGCTTAACATTTGCTATTTTCAATATCTACTTTTAATTTATTGGTATGGCTAAAAGTTTTTTTGTAAGTAAAATTACATTTTAAATACAATAGATAATTAAAAAAAAGTATAATCTTTTTACAACATGCTGCCATGCCATCCAGAAATTGATTTTCCATCAAAAACGGTGCTTATTCACTTAATAAAGCTTACATAACTCTATTACATAAGCCTTTTCTCATTTGCATTTCACGCTGTACAAGTAACCTTTGCTATTAATGCACGTGAGCCAACTGGTGTCTAAAATCAGCTTCAACATGTGGTCCCATAACCAAGTCAGAATCATAGTTTTGTACTTTCATCATCGCTTCATCTTCCACACTATTTCTGTGTTAAAGATGCCGTTGGATGCCTTATATAATACAGTGGGCTGTAAGTTTCTTTGCCAATCTTTAAATTACAGAATTGGTTTCATTTTTCAACTTATAGCTGACTAATATGTAAATTCAGAACTCCCTGCTAATAATAAAAACACATTGCCACAGAATAGCGGTGGGATAAAATTATATTGCTTTTTTTTTGTTTGCTGCTATCTGTCAAAAAATATGAAAAACGTTATTTATGCTTAGACATGTAGCAACAAAACGTCAAAGAACTAAGTAAGAAATGAAACACTCCAAAGCCCAGGTTCTGGGGAAAAAAATGTATATATTCGTTTATAACCTTTTGTTGGGACAACCTGGGGGAGCCTCTTTTGTCTGTCACCTGCCAACCAGTCAAAGGTTTGAAAATCATGAAGATTTAGGGGTAAAATGCAGTGCAGTCTAGTCTGGCAGGATGTTTGGTCCTGGATGGAGAGGAGCACCCTGCGGACAGACAGACATTGAACCATCTTCAATGCATTTTCCGATACCCATCTCAAGCTGTCATTGAGTCAGCAGTCAATCTTTGTGTTTTTGTTGGAAAACAGATACACACACAGAACAAAAAACCCTACACACACACACATACTTAACTGAAATCTAGAGTGATATACAAGTGTTTTTGGATTGGTGGAAGAAGAAAGAGAATTGTGACAAAACCCATAACTTGTAAAATTCATTCAGATCTAAATGTAGGATCTTTTTGCTGCAATGCAAAATGCTAACAACTGCACCACCATCCGAGCAGCTTATTGTAAAATCTATTCTAGTACATGCTCAGTGAGTTTCATCACTGCATTAGCAGAAGTCGAAACGATTTCACCAGGCAGATAAAACGTGCAATCTATGCTCACCATATGCTGCTTAACCTTACACAATGACATAGCTACTAGAATCTATAAAGAAGCGGCAGCCTCACCAACAGGGTAGATTGACCTTACTCTTGTTTCTCAGTCTATAGTCTGATAAAAAAAATTGTCAAACATGGAAAACTTGTAATTCTAAATACAAGCTTAAATCCGCAATGTTGATAATCCAACAAAAATGTTTACTTTAAATTAGATTCTGTAAATTTATCACAACTGTGGAATTCCTGAGAATTAAAAAAAAAAAAAAAAACTGGAAGAAGAAATTATTAATAGGCTACGGTATCTATTAAAGATGCCGGTGCTCTTACTAACCATGCATATTTCTCAAAGAGTGAGCTCTTTCTGTTTTTTTTTTCTTTCTAAATCATAAAAGATGGAAATGAAAAAGTAATATTACTTAAAAAATGTATGATCCATTTCATCCTCAACTTAGGCCTTCCAAGAATCAGGTCACCCTTACTTGCTTAAATATTCACTTAAGAGTTCATGTTATATTATTACTATTAGCAACCAGGATGATGAAAGGCAGCAAAATTCTCGGATCAAAGAAGCTGAAGGCAGCAAAAAAGACCCTTATTCTAAAAAAAGAAAGAAGAGTTGAATTACTTTAATATCAAACTAGGTCTACTGCAACATTTTCTAAATAGAGAGGGATAATTGACCATCCCTCTTCTGTCTGTCTATCTATCTATCTATCTATCTATCTATCTATCTATCTATCTATCTATCTATCTATCTATCTATCTATCTATCTATCTATCTATCTATCTATCTATCTATCTATCTATCTATCTATCTATCTATCTATCTATCTATCTATCTATCTATCTATCTTAATACTAATAACAACAAAAGAGCCAACCTGACCCGGGTCCCTCCCCTCCCCACCCCTCCATCTTCTCCGGGGATGGTGTGCTCCAGGAAGCGCCTCAGCCTCCTGCCTCTCCCCGTCTTTAGTGAACCAGCTGACGAATGGTATCTCCCTGCTCTCCCGGATGGATCGCTCCGCTGAGCAGCGGCCAGCCTGAGCCTGAGCGCTAGCTGAGGCTGGCCGCCCCGCTCTCCTCTCCTCTCCTCTCCTCTGCTGGATCTCAGACGGACCCTCGCCTTCGACTTTAACAGAAACCCATCGCACCGTTTCATCTCCATCTCCGCCTCTCCGTACAGGAAGCGTCCAGCTTCCCCTCCACCCTCCACCCTCCACCTGCACCTGCACCTCACCATGGCTTCTAACTTCAACGACATAGTGAAGCAGGGCTACGTGAGGATACGGAGCAAGAAACTGGGGGTGAGTAAGCCGCTGCTGCACTTGCTTGAGGTGCAGAGAGGAGGAAGGAGGTGTGCATGGAGAGGAGCAGTGAAGGGTAGCTGGATCAGGAAGCGGAGAAGTTTCTTTGTCAACAAATAAACAAAAAAAGACAAACAAACAAACTGAAACCCGTGGGACTGGCTGAGGTTATTGTTAGACTAAACAGATGAATAAATAAATAACATCCTTTGTTTGCAGCTTTTTTTGCTGTTTGGAACTTTTATTCTATTGGCAGAAAGTCAAACTTCACTTATTTCATCCCAACAACTACACAACATGCACAGATGAAATCAACAGCATTAAAAAAAACTGTCTACAGTTCTACTGTAGTCTCAGTCTGATCGTCTTAATCAGAGTGATAGTTGCTCATCGGCTCCATGATAACAGACCTGCTCTGATTCAGCAAATGAAGGGAGAAGGGGGCAAAGAAAAAGCCTAAATTGAAATGAATGATATACTTTCAGTCACAAGCACCCCATTGTCTGACTCATAAAGCCATCTGCTTTTGTTCATACTTCCGCAAAGCGCTCACAGTTTCCCCCTCCTCTGATGAAGTGTGATGATGTGGGGGGGGGGGTAATGATGACGCCATCACCTGGCTCCATTAACAACATTTTCACTTTATTTGTACCTTTCTAGACTAAAGTAATCACTGTCAACAAAGGTGGAATCTTTAATCCGTGTTGGACGTTTACACAAAACCCAGTAAAAACGCCGGGTTTTGACGATGTGCAAAAGAGAGGTTAGAATGACAAATGTTAACGGTGAAATATGGCGGTGGCAGCATCCAGCTCTGGGAGCACTTTACCGAGTATGAAGGTGGATTTTAACTCAAGGTAGTTTACACGATCAACCATTTTAAATGCAATTCCCCAGGTGCCTCTAAATGGCATTGCAAGTTAAATTCTGTAGACTCATTGAGAAAGACTGCAGGTGGGGAAGCATTGCAAAGTTAAGATGTGGGGCTGCTGACTGACTTCTACCAAAAAAAGAAAGAAAAAAAAGCCAAACATCCTAATAAAATTAAAGGTTTTAAGGGTGTGCAGACGTTTGCAACAAGCGTGTCTCTGCTCTTTGTTTTTCACATGATACACTCTTTCAGGTTTGTTTCTTCCTCAGCTTAATAATAATAATAATAATGCTATTTCACAGAAAATATGTAAAAGGGTTTAAAGAATTTATGATTTTGTCGTTTTTTTCCCCAATTCTACACCACCTTTGGCATTTTAACTCGAGGCGTATTTATTCATTATAGTAACTGTCTTAAATAATTACCTTCTGACAGAACTGCAATGCAATTCAAATGTGGTAAAGTCCTTTAACGTGTGTGCCAAATTGTCACCTACACGTCCTGCTGGGCATTAAAAGTCATCTGGATGCATTATTTGTGGCTTTGCTTACATTTTTATTTCAAGCTACAGTTTCAGAACCACAAAACAATTCTGTAAAATTCTGTTTCTCAAACAGATAATTTTAAGGATTTTTAAGCAGATGCAAGAGTGACCAACATTTTCTTTTTTCTTGTGAGTAGAATAACACCTATGAGTGCAATGACTATGTTAACTCCACTCGTCAATGTGTTGTCCGCCTCTGTATTTTTCCTAAATATCATGTATAAAAATAATAGAGAAGTGTTAGATAATATTATGGTAATAGTTATAATCAGTATAATAGAAGTAGGGGGAATAATTTTTGCTTTTCTGTTATAAATAAAAAACAAAAACAAATGTTCTGCTAATTATTACTGTAATTTTAGATTTTTTTTATGATTTTAGATAAATTATCTTTTATATCAGCCCACATCTACACAAAGAATTTCCTTTTTGACATGCAAGCCAGTTGGGATGGAGCCGAGTTTATTCGCTTTTTTGCATAAGCTATTTTAACCGCTGATGGCCTATGACTTTTCAAGGCAAGCGAGGCGCTGTGTTGGCTGTGCTCAAGGTGTGGATGCTATATCGCTGCCAGCTCTGCATCTCATCCCCGCTGTTTGCTGAGAAAAAAAAACACGCAGAAAAAACAGTTTGTGTCCTGATCGCCCACTCCCTTCAGCCCCTCCACAGCTCGCTGCTGTTTCACCATAGAGAAAGTCATGCTGCGATAGCCTCGGAAGATCCCACCGTGGGCAGGCTGAAAGGATTCATCTTTACACACTAGGGTTAGTTATTCCAGCATGATTAACAGCTTTTTCTTTTTTTAAGGGAGGAAAATGATGAAAAAATTAAGGTGTTTAATTGGATATATTAAAATCTACATGTGTGGCGGTTATAGATGTGGGCTGGCTGGAATGATATGTGTAGAGGGAGATGATTCACAACAGGCTTTAAGAAAAAAAACAGAAAGACTTGTTTTGGAGTTTATTTTTAATATGAAGCATTGCTTTAAATCCATCTTATTTCTCTTAATTATGCATTTCTTTTGGTTAATTTCACAGCTCAGTGACGTTCAAGGGTGTAAAGTGAGTCATCCTGTTCCTCATATGCTATATACAGAGATTCAGACCAGAAGCCCTAATTTATACTTTCAAATTTAGTACCGCACACGAGGAGACGCAGTTACTTCTTTGCTGCTTTTCATGAGACTCTCAATATTTTGCATGTATAGGAGGCATAATGTAATGTTCTAAGTCAAATTTATGTTAAACCTTAGTTGTATATGTTTATTTTAGAGAAACAAATTAAAGAAAATTCTCATTAAAAGCTTTGGAATCAGACACATATGCAATGTCGTATAACTTTCCCCAAGAATACAGGTGGCTTGTTATGACTCTGCCTTATTCAGCAGCAGATAAAGGCCATGCGATGTAAATATCAAAGCTTTATAAATGCTGTGACTTACACCATGTCCTGACAATCAGAGGCTGTGGAGTACTCTAAACAGCTTTGTATTCCTCTGATTAAAGATAAAATAAAAATCATGACCACAAGGTAAGAGAAAGCTGCTGGGAAGCACTGACAGTGCTGATATTCTGATCATGATGTATTCGAGTGGCTGTTAAGAAGAACAGAACAGATCAATTTGATGTCTTCCCCAAAGAAAAAGAAAAAAAACATGCATATGGGATTACTGAAGAGGTGTAGGACTGTAAAATACATTTATACAAATTATAAAACACCCCTCCAAAAAACAGGAGGAAAAATATGTTCTGCATCCTAATTCTGGTTTTCATGCAAATTATTGTTTAAACTGTTCTGCTGAGCGTCACAGAGCGTTTGAATTTAAAACAGAACAGAATTAAAGTTAGGAGTTAGAATGTAAAATGCAGCTAGAGGGTAGTTATGGTGTTAGGGTCTCAATCTTTTGTTTTTGTCTTTTCATACATTAAATAAAAAAATAAAATCTCAGACAAGAAAAATACAATTTCAGAGAAATACAAATTGGAATTCATGTAAAATAAAATAAAAATAATACAGCAAGTGATATATTTTATTAAGTTGAAAAGAGTGCTGAGGCCCTTTTTTCTTTTAGCAAACTATGACTTTCGTAGAAAAGAATGATGTGATCGTAATTTCCTGTTTAGAATAGGTAGCTTGTTTAGGTAATGTTCATTTTGGGGGGGATTTGCCAAGAAACAAGCTAGTGGTGAAAACTGAAAAATTTCTAGTAACCAAAGGAAACTCGAAAAATTGGTCAATCAATTAAACTTGTTGCCTACCAGGTCAGTTTAACCACAAGATCTTTAGGTGTGGAAGTTGTTACAACGAGACCACTTATAAGATTTACTTGACAATGTAGTGCATCTAATGTTGATGTCATAATTTTGATTCTGAAAGAGTTTAACTGGTTAAGTAATGTTCAGTGGATTAGACATTGAGCAAACAAATCACATGAACAACTGTTTTAAAGCAACACTAAGTAAGTTTTTTACCTTCATAAAATATTTTCATAACTTTTGTGATTATATTTCGACTTACAACTCGTTGAATGACAACTCTGTCATGGTCCGAGGGGGTCCGTATCACTTTAACCAACACTAATCAACTTTCAGAAGTGGGGCAGGAACAATGCTACACAACACAACTTCAAATGTGCTGACTGCTTTTTGGCATACGTCACTTCATTTGTTTCTTATTCTCCACATCATCATATGACATAGTATCCCCACAATTAGATTCAGTAGCCCATTACTGTTCATCCTTCACAGAGCCTCTGGAAGCAGAAATGTGTTGCTTTAAAGTAGTGATGCAAATCAATGCTAATTACTGATATAAAATATCAAATCATTCAAACATACTTTATTTATCCCAAAGGGAAATTAAATGGTGATCACGCGCAACATAGGTCGTAAAGAGAAAACACTATCAGCAAGTGGGATTTTTACAAACAAGAAGGATTGGAAATAGGACTGCACGGCATACTATATGATTTTTTCATATTACAATATTCTTTTTCATTTCAGGCGACATCATTTCAGGTGTGAAATCAAATCAAATTGTTTGTATCTAAGTTTTTTTTCTTTCTTTTCAACATAAAAGATGTACTGAAGGATCATTCAAAAAACATGTCAATAAACTCAATAGGTAATAACTAATACAAAATAAGTTAGAATAATAAAATAAACTTCTTGTGTAAAATCAGTGCACATTAAAGCAGCTTTCAAATACAGCATAAAAGTAAATGCTACCATCTTATATTTTGAGGCAATAAACTAAAAGAAAATGTAAATCTTAAAACTTCCAAGTGTAACAGGGGAACTGACTAAAAGGACATATAAGGAATTATGTCAGTTTCTAATAAAAATGCTAGGAAGAAAAACAAAAAAAATCTTTTAAATACTTTAAAAAAAGTCTTAATTATTAAATAGAATAAAAATAAAAACCCAATTTAAATCCTTGGTGCACATTCAACATACATGATGGTACTTCATGTACCATCATGTATGTTGAATGACAATAAAGAATCCTTGAATTCACGCAGTTTTCAAAAAAAACATGAATTTTCAAGAGAATATATAATTTTGATATCAAAATTTCAAAAGGCTGTAACATTTGAGTGGTTTGAGATAAAGGTATACTGTCAATGAGAAAATTGTTGCTAGCCATCATGATCATTGCCCGCCGCTGTGATTAATGGTCCATCCGTGAACAGCACATCCACCACCATTAGCGGATGTCTTTTTTTCACGGGTTCTCTCGGATCAGCCACAAAAACAGTTTTTTTTCCCTCCCCGCTACATTCACCCATATTCGCGGTGTTACGAGCCCCCCTGCCGAGGCATCGTGAGAGAAAAGAAATAAATTTCACTCTGCTCTCGCTACGCTCAGCACTACTATTGCTGCTTTGCCACCGCGTGCGTCTGTGTGCCGCAGCCGTGGGGTGTTAAACAAACTTTTTACTGCCAAACTTTGAATTGAACCACGCCCACAAGATTCTGCTCCGCCAACTTCTGGTGAAAGGTACTGATAAGATTCGGCACCACAGTTATAAATACAGCCTGTTTTATTCAGCAATTTCGCTCTGAAGGGTTAAAAACAATCTCCTCCTTGTTACCCAAGTTCTCTGTTGGTTTCTCCCCAGAAGGAACGCTAGTTGTTTATTTTGTTGCTTAGTCGGCTGCCGCAGCCCAAACATCTACACGTGTGCCGCTTTGCTACTGTTGTGCTGTAGGTAAACACGTCAACCTAGCCTGACCTGGCTCTGTTCACATTGGTTTGTAACTGTGCTGCCTAATTAGGAATCGGCTACTATCCAAAAAGGAAAAAGAAATGTTCAATTGCTATAGTCGTATACTTCAATCAAAGTATACGACAATACATATTTTTATCGTTTTATTGCACAACCCCTAATTGTAAAATAACCCGCAGATCAGTGATCTGATCTTCATTATTGCAAATTTATCCTAGTTGTAATGTCATGGTGCAAAGTATTAATATTACAAAGCATACTTTTTTAAATATTCCAAGTGTTCTGTTTCCAAATTGTATGCCGATGTACAATCCAGCATGTTGGACGCCATCTCACTGCTGTCAGCGCTGACAACTGACGGCGCCAAGATATTAAAGGTCGTAGGGAATCTTGGAAACGCAGACAAAAGAGAGGCCGTGGAGGAGCATGTACATTAGTATCTGAAAGTGTAATCACTATTGCCAAATGTATATTATGTAGTACTAATTTCAAAACATGCCAAAATACATAGGTAAAGCATTTCTTTGTTTAACTATCATAAAAAAGGAAGAAAAAAAACAAAACAGATCAGGACTTTGGATCTCAATTGACCTTCAGCTGCTCCTACTTCCAGTTTCTGATGTAATTCTGTTCCGTTTGAAAATGAATTGTACATTAATTTTTATTAAACTGTGGTACAGTTGAATGGTCATGCAGTATGAAGTAAGGTGGCCGTAGCCGCCCGGACGGACTGCTTCGTTCACCGTGATTGGCTCATTTCCAAACCCCGTCATGTGTGAAGGTTCGGGTTATTCAGTCAGTTCTGTGTCCAGGGCAGAACGATCAGGACTACCAAACGAAGCACTTTCTCTCTCTGACTCGCTTTGTTCCGGGACGTTTGTTTTATTTTTGCCACTCGCCTTTAATGTTAATGATTTCCTTTATTAGCCGGCTTATTTGTCTCTTTCTTTGTTTGACAGAGACGGCTGCTGACTCACAGGATGCGCAAGTGCTGTCTTTTCCTTTCTCACATTCTCCCCCTCCTTCTTTCTCGACTCTAAACCTTATCTGTCACCTCTCTCCTCCCCCCCTTCTCACGAATGTAACAGTGTCGCTCTCATCTCCACTCTCTTCTTTTATCTTTCTTCCTTTTCTATTTTACCTGGCTACCTTTCTAACCTAACTGCCCTTTCTTTCTCACCTTTCTCCCCTTCCCTGGTTTGCAGACAGCTGCGGGAGCGAGCACAAAAGCATCCTATTCATCACCCCATGCTGCACCCACTATAACCCCAACAGGCTATTTCCCCATGACACACACACACCCACCCACACAAATTGGCTCGGTTCAACACTGAAGAACTGGCACGCACATCACAAATGCACACAACACACGAGTAAACAATCTGCTGCCAAAAAAAAACAGTGTGGATTTTCAATTAATTATAACCCTGTTGCGTTCCAACATAGGGTAATATTTTTTTTTTCTGCATCAGGACAGACTGAACTCTCAGGTTGTCTTGGCAGGGCAAAAAATAAATAAAATAAGATAAAAAAATGCCTTGGAAACAGCAATAGATGCGATGTGGCTGTGGTCAGTGCAAAAAAAAAAAAAAGAGGAAAGGATGCTTATCAGTGGGATAGGACGCCTTACTCAAATTCTGAATAACATGACCTTTGGCTGTGTGTGTCAGTCTCTGACCAGGTGCATGCTTCTCAGGCCTATGATCACTGCAGTAAATGGAAAAGGTCAGTTGTTGAATATTTTCTGGTCTCGTGTCCTGCATTTCTTTCAGCTTTACCAAAAACGGTCAATTTAGGCTGCTGCCGCTTTGCCGTTACTTCTTTTATACATGCTCGTGTTTTGCCTCATTAATCGCACAGGAGATTAGATACTGGCTCAGAGGAGACTTAGTGAAGCTTTAAAAGGACAAAAAAAAAATCTGCACACATGGACTTCATACTTGTGGGATGCATCTTTCATATCAACAAGATAAGATATTTACAGAAACAAATGCGTAAAATACAGTACAGTCAGCAGAAGCCATACTCTGGTAAACCAACTAGAAGTTAAACCCTGCAGCAACAAAAACTTAAGGTTAATTGGTGGTGTGCATAGTGATGCTAAGTGGTGTCAAAGTTGCCAAAGTATTTTGTAAGCCTAAGAGCTGACAGTGTTGATTTTATCTGTTTTTGTTTTGTGTAAGAACTATATGAACATATGGGAACACAATTATATTTGGAGCAGAACCAATGTTCTGCTAAGTCTAATAGATAGCAGTAAAGCACAGTTTGAAGAATGATTTAAAGCAAGATAAATATCCGATAAAATATACATTCTTTTGGTTTATTTTTCCAAATTTTTGTCGTTCGCTATCTTACAGTTTTGACCCCAAGGGAGTTTGGGTAGGATGGTGCAAGAGAAAGAGGTGAATCGCATAAGCTAACTTGACCTTTTAGGTAGAATTTGGCACCTTGACAGAATTTTAACTACACTTTAATTTTATTTTGATCAATAAAGGTATACAAATAAGGCTGCCACTGAACATTAGATGTCCAGTGTATTCATGGTTCGTTTGGCCATGTTGCCATCTACTGTTTACTGAATATTGAGGAATACAAAAGAAAAACTCAAAAATTTCTGTAAAACATTTAGAAAAACAAACAAAGTGTGTCCATCATTCAAAGCTACCATTTATTACAGAATATATTTAACATACATTTTCAGTAGAAACCAAAGTTTTAGACTTAGGGACTGTTCATATTAACATATGTCATGGCAAGGAGCTCATAAATACAATTGCATCCTAATAAATTAGGATATCATTGAAAAGTTAATCTATTTTTGTTATTCAGTAAAAAAAAAAAATTACTCACATAAATATAGTTTACGCTTAATAACAAATGTATTTCCTTAAACAAAGTTTTGCACATTTCCTTGCTTTTATACTGTATTTATTACATGACCTGTATCCCAGGTCATGTAATAACTGCTGACTTTTTTTAGTTATTACGTCCTATAGCTGGTACAAAAAGCACTAATATCACTTTTATTTGAAATGTAGCAATCACATATAGTGGGTACAGCAAAATAAAAACATTTTTGAGAGCTCATTGACCAAACAAAGGCGTTTATGTCAAAGCTAAAAACGCATTAGAAAAACATCAGATCTTGTGTTGAAGGAGGTGGAGTGAACATATTATCACCCATAAAATTGGTGCTAAATTAATAAGCAGCAAACCAATAAGCAGGAAGGCAGAATAGGAATTTAACTTGTTCAACTTCTCATATAATTCTGTTCTGTTTTTAGATGTCACTGTAAGTAGATTTAAGGTGTAAAGAAAATAGCTTTTTATGAAGGAGCTCTGTCATGGTAATATGCGTGCCTATGCTTTCTTTTTTTAAAATTCTAAATAGCTCTTTGTTATTAAAAAATGGAGGACTGCAGAAGATTAGGTTTTAAAAGTGGTGTATTGCGATATAATATGTTTCAGAGAGAAGTGTAGTATTAAAGTAGTTTTCCCCAAACAAAAGCTGTGCTGGCTTATTGGAACCAGAAATACACAATGCCTCAAAAGGTGTTTGCTTACTTATTGAGATAATTTAAGTCAATTATCTCAGTTGTTCTGGTTTCTTCCATTTCCCAAATTTTCTGTTGCACGAAGACTGCTTCGACACACTCTTTGTAATTTACTGGTTGCCCTCAGTATAATCCAGTGTGGTACTGTGGTAGGATGCCGCTTCTGCATTAAGAACAGAACCACACACACAACTATTAATGATATTAAAGCGAAATAAAAGCCAATTGGAACATCAGCAACTCGGCCATAAAGCTGAAAACCATCTAAAATCACAAAAGCAGGCTCAGAATTTGCTGGGGAACACGTGCTAGACTGCATTGTTGTCGGTTTGGTGCAGAGGGTTTTGGGTCGCAGGGCAGCGTTTCAGAAATAATAAATATTTCCGAATATACTGTATCATCATTGCAACATTACTGTGCAAAGGGCTGTTTGGAGTGCCTTAAGTGTTTCCTAATATATTTTCAGAGTTCTGAAGTTGTTCTTTTCATGCTGTAGCAATACATAGCCAGTAGGACAGATTTGCTGCAAAAGTTCACATTGGACACTACAGACATTGCCAAAATTGCTGAAGGTCACAAAAAATGGGCATATATTCTTCACCCAGCCTATTATATTTAATATATAATATATATTTTATCCCTACTCCTGATGCTTCAGCAAACCTAGCCTTTTTGGGCAATTTTGGACAACCTAACTTTCTGAAAACTGTTGAGAATGGGCCTTTAATGTTCCAAAATGACAGCAAATTAGGGCATAAAACAAAGTCTGTACAACCATGACTTGGGTTTAGTGTGGATGAACTGGACAGGCCCACTCACAATAGACCACATATGACTTGAATTATAGCAGAGGCTGTGAGGCACGCCTTCTTATCCAGCACTGGTGTCTGACTTCACAAATATATATTTGGGGGAATGATGGAAAACATTCCTTAACCTTGTCTAAAGCATTTACAGATGAGTTAAAGTTAAAGATACAGTTTACAAAGTTGGCAGTGCAGTGAATTAAGGCTAATGGATTTGGAATAGAATGCCACTAAAATATTAATGCTTTAAATGCAGACATGCAATAATACCCATTTTTCCTCCACAGCTGACCAGCAGTGTAGTAAAAATTAAAAAAAATTAAAATTACTTACTCCAACATGTTGTTAAAAGGCTTTTACCATTTTAAACCTTCACACCACATTTAGTTTCAATATATTGTAATACTGTAAAGATAACCTCAAGCTGCTTGTTTAGGTAGTTATTTTTTTCACCATTTAAACAAGCTAAAGCGGTTTCAGCTCTTTTTTCTTTTTATATCTTAGAAAAACGACCCTCTCTGTTTTCCCATTTGCTGGATCACCAGGTCTCTCCCATCTGACATTACTGTGATCATCAGCTTTTAGTAAACGTCACATTTTTTCACAGCTTCGCTCTGCTCACTTACTCATCTGGAGGTGTTGTTACACTTCTTTTTAACCCTGTATGAATCTTCCAGAATTTGCCTTGCATGCTATTTTTTATTCCACTTTCACTTGCGTGATTTTATAGAACCTTTACTGTTGATTAGGAAACCATGAAAAGTTGACTTCACCATTGTGACTTTTGAGCACTGGTCTCAGGGCTGACAGTGTTGTACAACTAAAACTGTTTATATTCCTGATTGCTTGTGTACTTCAACTTGGTGTTAAACTTGAATACTAAAAATGCTGATTTATTCATTAAACATTGTTCTCGGCCACAAGTTACAAACTGCTCTTGAATTGACGTTGAGGTCTTAAATCTGAAATATCTTTCATAACCTTACATATTAATTTCTCTGTGAAACATTCTGACATTACGAAGTGAATAAGATTTTATATAAGTCTTCAACAAGGGAGTCATAGATTTCCATAGTATGATTAAGTTAAGGAAAGCTATGAGTTCACAGCGTTTAGCACAAAATTCAAAAACAGATGTACAAACATATCTAAACAGACAACCATATTCACTAATATTAAAACAATCCTTTATGTTAGATATTGCACTTTATAATGTTATCTATATAATTTACATTTCTTTTTAAATTTTTCCAATGTCTTACTTAGGTTTTGCATTCCTACATTGAAAGGAAATAAATGGTAAATAGACTATTAATATAGCGCTTTCCTAATCAAACTAATGTCTCAAAGCACTTAATACTGAAGCCCTATTCACCACCGTTACACGTGACAGGGGCAGCTAAAATTGAAGCTGCAACCTGCTGATCGCAAAACGACTACCCACTTTGCCTACCCACTATTTTCTCGGAGATTGTTGGTGATAAAATGCTCAAATCTTGCAGATTTTCTGACATACCAATTTTAACATTTTATTTTATTTTTTCCTATTTTGGCCGGTGATTTTTCTGAAAATTGACAGATTAGGATAAATGATCTGATCAAATATCTCTATATCTCTGACTTTTTCCTGATGGACTTAAACATTTTTCATTTAACCTACTTTATTTACAGCTCACAATGAGAAAAATTATAAAAATATTATATTTTGGTGAATTGAGGTCAAAGGAAGTCACTAATCAACCAAATGTTGCAAAGCTACAGAAGTGAAAAACATCCAGCAGCCCTCTGATACAGAGTCCTATCAAAACCTTTAAACAACTCCTAAATATGTTAAGCAGTTTTGGGAATTTTTTTGTTTGCCTTAACAATGTTGATATCCTTTTGCTCCTCTGCTCTTTATAGACCAGCGCTGTAATAGACTGAAGAAAGATGTGTATTAGTGCTATGAAGGCTGGGATTGTAGTGTTTAACTAAAGCATAGAGGCAACGTCAATGATGTCTTTTATAAAGGTGTCAAATAAATGGGGAAAATATATATAATATCGGGAAGCATTTATTGGCCACAACTGCGATATTAAAATCCATTCATCCGCTTAGATTTTTAATTAGCGCCTCATTAGTTTGGTAGTCTGCTTTTGTAGCTTCTGTACTTTTTTTATCTTGCCAATTACGTTTATAAAACAATGCTACCTTTTATAATACTAATATTACCGTGAAATATGCCCTAATAGCAAAAAGGTGTAATTCTTGTAAACTATGGTATGACAAACAATTTAACTATTTTAAAACCTTTCTATGCTTTGATACTGATCAAGACCTTTCTAAACCATTGGCTGCAGCTTACAACCCATTTACATGAAACAGAGAAAGCAGGCGTTTATAATAAAGAAATTAAAATTTGATGTATTTTTTTTTTTTTGTTCTCCCAGTTATTATTTCCTGCAAGTAATGTAATTGTTGCCACCAGCGGTGGTTAAATCGAGTGTAAGCATTGTAATGTTGTGTATGACGAGCACTGGATAAAGCAAATGCAGAGTTAGAAAAGTGTCTATTGTTAGAGATGGCACAGGCATGTAAGATATTATCTTACCTCCTTCCTGCTTCCTTCTTCCTACTGTTAACAAGGACAGACGGTGGAGAATTGTGATGGTCAGCAGATTTTCATTTTCACTATTTCAAGGACTGAGTATTCAGTTTAAAGCTAAAATATATAGAGTGAGTGTCAAATCTTCTGCAAATAAGACTTCCAGAGGGCTGATATACAAATCTAATTAATGATCAAATCATTTTCTAAATCTACGTCTTCCCTAGTTACAAAATGGAAGCTCAACATGAGGCAGGTGAAGATTTTTTATTGTGCCATCATCTGTTTATTACCATGCTTGTGCCTTGTGGGTGCACTTTAAGATCCTCCTTTTTTTTGATGGATGCTCTAGGGTTTCAGGGCATTATTCCACAAATATGCAGAGCTATAAATTGTGTGGTCATTTTCTTTGGTTTTTATCAGTTTCTTCCATCAGACAAAGACCTCAAGACAAATCACAGAGACTTATCGGCTCTGATGAAATGCATCTACAGCAGGATATGGGAACAACAGCACATCAGTCATTATTCATGGTGAAAAATGTGCCTCTATTATTTGGTCGCTTTCATGAATAAATCTCTCCTTAGACTGCACTTAAATATTTCGTGCCAGTGATTCATGTTGTTGCTAATTATAGAAAACAGAAAACACGGATAAAGGGTAGCCGTGGTGCTCTACCAACGTTCACAAGCTAGTTGATGGTTGTTGACGATAATAAAATACTGGACAATCATTATGAAATGTCTTTTAGGAACCATCCTAAGTCGAGCTTTTACATCATTCACATCCCTAGTACCTGGACGTAGTTAACATAGAAACATGCTGGCTGACAATGCAGTGACCTTAAATGGCTGCAGTGACTCTGCAGCTCTGCTCTGGGCTCCACTCACCCCGCCACCAACTGCTCATTCAATCTTTTTCGAACTTTGTAGTTTTATCTCTGGGGATTCAAGGAACCATTCAGCCTAAGGCTTTCCTTTTCCTTGACATTTGTGAGATATTACATGATGTCACTTCTCAATTGTGTCCTCAAAATTCATTGTGACCCCATTTATAAAGTTTGAATGGCTCATTTTAAATGCTTATTTTGTCCAGAGAACACTTATGTGCAAATTAAGTCATTTTATAATAAAAAGGATGTAAAATGATGTGCTGCCTATTTTTTTGTCAAATGTATTTTTTCAGCTCCTGAAAACATAAGTGTGAAGACAAGTATTTAAATAAAATTAAAGGTTTAAGTTGTGTGAATGTGAGGGATGTTACAAAAAACATATAATAATGCTGACACCCTTCTCACTCTACAACGGGACCAAGTTTTGCGTGTGATGTGCTAAGGATAATAGGATGTCTGTTTTTTAATGATTTACTCATATGTGAAAAGGGTTGTTATGAGTTGGATGATTGGAATTTAGTCCATGCACAACTGTGATACATTGTTTAGTTATGTGGTGATAAGCAATATTATCTATGAGCAGAAACTGGCTTATAGATATTTTGGTTTGATGAGGGCTATGATGAGTCCACCAGCTAAAATAAAAGGTCAGAACCTTAAACGTTTAAAAAAATATTTATGATCAAAATAAATTATGACTTAAAGGAATGAGCTGATAAGCATTGAATAAGTACAAAGATAAGAAATTCTATGGAAGTATGAAATGCTGCAATGGTGTAGCCCGCCTCTATCTTAATGATGGCTGGAGACATACACCAGTCCGTCTGCGACCCTGCAAAGATAAATGGGTTTAGATGATGAATGGGGTATAAAATGGGCAAAGATATGAACTGACCCAATGCCACAATGACTGAAAAGCTAATCATATAAATGTCAAAGTATTTATTTTTCTTATCGGCCTTCATTTTATTGCCAGCCACACCAAACCTATATGTGTGTACACACTACTCTTAATCTGCTGCTTTTACCCAGTTCTGATCTAGCTTTTTATTAAATTCACAAAAAACAACCTTAGGCTGCTTACTGTTCACTGTAAGTTTGTCAGAGGATCGGAATTTATTTCTGTCATATTCACAGTTGAGCAGCCTGCTCTGGAAAACCAGAAACCACACTCCTGCCCAACAGAACAAATCCCAGTTCAATACAAGAATTTTACCAGTTTTTTTTTTTTTTTTCAAGGTAGTAAGTACCTTTAGGAAGAGACTATTTATATTTAAGACCACAATAATACTGTCATCCCACCTCATAGAGCTTTTCCATCTACTGCCTGCAGTCATGAACAAATTAGCTGTTCACGCAGAATCTCTCCAGCTGCTTTCACTGTGTTATCAGAAAGTTGGCTGTCCAAGTGTAGGGTCTCTCAGCAGTGTGTTACAGAGTTAATCTGGTTTTAGTAGGTTTGTGGCACTAAATCCTTATTGTGTAAAATGAAAAATATGAATCCAGAGAGATCTAAAGTAATAGTATTCACTGGCAGTAAACTCATGTCTTCTCAGTTGTATGAATTTTGTGGTATAATTGTAGAAAGCAAAGGTATTCTAGCCGATTGACATTTTTTCCCTGTACATTTTTTTCACTGTATTTGCATATGATTGCATGTATGTAGGAGTTAATTCATGTCTGTCTTTATGATCAGTTTGCAAATGGATTTAGTTTGAATTCATTCAGTGTCTCTGCTGAAATAAAAAAGAATCCTAATAAAAAAGAACATCAGAAAGCTTTCCGGAGAAGTATTTCATCAGTCAGTTATCTAAGTCTTAAAACCAGTTCAGTCATTATTTGATCAAACCCTCTATTTTGAGATGTCTTGTGAACTAAAACAGAAAGGAAAACATTTTGTGGGCTTGGGGGTTTTGGTGGGAGTCTGATGAAGTTATTCTTGGAGGAAAGTCTCACCTGGCTTTTTATGTTTGAATCGGTGTTTATAATGAGTTTGTCTCCTGCAGTTGCCTTTCATCAGTCTGCTTGCCAAGCACATTCAGTACAGTGTGAGGCCAAAGATAGCTTCAGCTGTGTCTGTATATGTTAACGGGCATGTTTTTGTCTGTGTTCTTAATTTACTCTATGTACTGCATGGGTAAACATTATTATGGCCTGGCTTAACAAATAACTCATCGCACCTGCTCTGCATTAAATGCTTGGGTAGCCGTGTTGTATGGTACCAGATACCACCTACACAAGGCTGATAATTGGGGTTGGCTGTAAAAGTCCTTGACCTCAGAGGTATTGGTACTTCGTAGAACAAACATGTAAATAAGCCCTCCATCCTAATAAAGCCCAATAATCTCGAGTGTAGATGAAGGAAACCTGATATTCTCATTGTTTAACAGCTTTGTTCCCAGTGAAAAGCTGTGCAGCTGTGACTGCAAGACTTGTGATAGATCAATTAAACTTCCTGCTGTCCTATGCTAATTCGAGATGAGGTTACAGAGGTAACATGCCCAGGAGGGAATCACAGGAATTGAAAACACCAGTAACGGCGTCAGTTTATTTAGAAGAATCCCGAAGTTCGCTGAAGCCAGAAGATACATAGTCAATATAGTCTCTTCTTCAAGTTCTAGGTAGGCGTGGGTGATATGGCAAAAATATCATATCTCGATTTTTATCAAGATTCTTTTTTTCATAAATTTTGGAGCCTAATTGTCAAGTAAAACTTATGCAAAAGAACCTTTCTGAACAGGTTTTATTTAAATAACTTGTGCAATCTTGTACTAATAACATAAACGTACAAAGAGGTAAACAACAACCCTAATAAAATAAAGTGGACCCATGTAATAAAAAACTAAACAGTTCTTAGTTTTTGAGGTAACCTACACATTAACAGTTCAACATTAAAAGTACAAGAAAAATCGAAACAAAGTATAAAAAAATATTTGAAAAAGTACTCCAGCTTTATTTAAAATGAGGAAAAAATGGCAACTTTTATTATGAACAAAGGCATAGTACATAGTGCAAAGTACAACTTTAGTCTCCTTCTAAAAAGGAGACACATTATGGTACATTAGTAATTACATTAGCGGTGCAGTCTGACGCGCGAACTGTATTTTTGCAGACCTTATAAATCACAATGGTTTGTCCTGTGAAGAAAAACTAAACCAATTCCTCACTATGGAAGTAAAATAATTTTTTGGGACCAACTCCTTCCTTTCGCGTTCATCCATGCAGCTACTGCTATACAAACCAACATGGCGTCGGCGCTCGCTGTACTTCGCTATGATTGGTTGGTTAAGATCACGAGCACGGGGGAACCATCTGATGCGTCTGCGGGCAATATATAGCTCTATAACATATAAAATGTGCTTAGTAGACGATTCTGCGAAATCTCTGTTTTGTTAGATCGTCAACACATTCTTATTGTTCACGATCTAAAATCGTCATATCACACACCCCTAGTTCTAGGATTGCTTTTGTCACAAGACAAAAGCCCAAACATTGGGGGGAAGAAATGGCAGGTTTAAACCGCCTAAGGAGAAAGTTGGTTTTAGCTGCTTTTATCAGGATTTTGGCACTATAGGAGA
The DNA here is from genome assembly GCA_032876305.1 of Orestias chungarensis. Classification (NCBI taxonomy): domain Eukaryota; kingdom Metazoa; phylum Chordata; class Actinopteri; order Cyprinodontiformes; family Cyprinodontidae; genus Orestias; species Orestias chungarensis. Next base: position 2,155,545 of record JAVLVB010001131.1, read on the forward strand.
TTTACATTTTGTGATCAAATCGGAGGGAGGGATTGATCAACAGTGGTCAAGTAATTATTTACATGCTTGAGTACATCGGCCTGTTTAGCATTTTGTTCAATCCAAACTTGGTAAACAAGATGTAGAGGTTGATGAAATGGGTAAAATAAACCACAATGTAGTGGGAGCAGTCAACCCTTTTATCATTGAGAACTAGGGGTTCAGACTTTGACAAACTGATTGTCGTCCCAAGTGCATCATATTGAGCTCAGAACTGCTCCAGTGCACATGAATCGGTTGTGCTTGTAAAAACCAACAGAACCATATCATCTGCAAAAGCCAATAGTTGACACTCTAAGAACACCACACCAGACATCACCTTTTTCCCAATTGTGTTTGTGATCCTATCTGTGACAACCACAAACATGATCAGTGATGAAGGGAAGATCTGGTGGAGTCAAGCACTGAAAACAAGCTAGACATTGTGCTGAGTTTGTGAATTCTTGCATCAAAGCATTCTCGGCAGCCCATACGCTCATGTAAGTGCAATCTTGTGTCAAAGTTTAGACAGTTCTCTCTGTTAATAAGCCTAAAAATACACAAGCCTTTGGGTAGACATGCACTAAGAGATCCACTGGTGACTTGAAATGGCTGGTTTTCAGTCCAGTCAGTCTTGACAAGTGACTGTCAACTCAGAAACCTCTTTTTCTTTTTGCAAAGTTAACCTGAGACCAGCAGTATCTGGTGTGGATGCTGTAATATTTATTTAAAAGAAGATCAGAAGGGTCAAGTTGTTTAAAACAAGGTGAAAGTAATCAATAAGTGTGAGAAATGACACTGTTAAATGGGGAAAACCTGTTTTCAACAGCATAGTAGATGATGCTGTAAGTTTGGTTTATTTCGCCTAAAGCAACCCTTTCAGCAGATACCAGAAAGGATGAATTCAACATACTTTTTTTTGTTTGTTTATCTTGTTTGAGTTTTCAGGCTGTCAAGGAAGTTACAGAATTTAGAAAGATTTGTAGCGTGTTAGTAATCTAATATGAAGTTGGCGTCTACATATTACCGAGGAATAAACACAGGACAACAGTGTTTGTAATGCCAAGCGCTTCAACCGCATTGCATACCAACATAAGATGTTGATATTATCATTTACAATTAGCTACTTCAATCCGACACACCAACTTGATGTCCGCTATGCTCTTAATGTTCTGAGATAGCTTAAAAAAAAATTTAAATCCTGTTTTTAAACATATACTGACTAATCCATCTCTAGATTTGGGACCAAGCTTTGAAAGGAAATTATCAAACTGCAGGGAAGAAAAATTAAATCAAAAAACTTTCACTCTACGTGTGTTGTAAGCTTGCCTCAACTTTTGCATTTAGCCAAGTTAACAGAATGACGTTTGAAGCAGAGCAGCAGCTAAGTTTGGCTAAGCTGCCGCTGCTTTACCCACCCTGCACTTAAACTCTTACCCCTCCTTCCACTCTCCCATCTCATGCTCCCAATTGTTCACTCTCATTTCAGAGAAATGTCTGTTGGGCAAAGTGATAATTGCATTCCTCTATGATTTCATGCTGAGACACAGAATGACACTGAATCGCTGCCTACTTATTCCAAGGATGTGTGTGTTCTTTGGGGGGAATTGAGACAAAAACAATATGACAAACTCCATTGGAGCCCTTAATTTGACATAAAACTCTGCATTTGCTTGGCCTTGAACACAAAGCATGACTTACCCCCCCACCCCCACCCCGCCCCTCACTCCAGATGCTTCGCCTTTGCAAATGTGGCTGAGTTGGTTCCACCATTCACAAATCTTTGCTTTCTGCTTGTGAAGGGATAGTTAAAGCAGGCCTGGCGCTCTCCCAGCTAATAGTATCAGAGAAGCTGCCCAAAACATCAGTGAGCGGGCACCTCTTTAGAATTATTCCACAGGGAGGGGATAGGGCTTTTAATGAATTTCAAACAACAAAGTGTCCCAGAAAACACTTGTTTCGTAACATCCTGTTCAACATGCAAATATTTGCTTGAACACTCAACATCAGCCTGTGCCTCATTTGACTTTACAATCTTTATTGATGTGATAATCAAGTGGTCAGCTAATGCAAATTTGTCTTGGAGGAGAAGGCCTTTTTCACGTTGGTCAAAACCTCGTTTCATGTATCCTGCTTCAAAGAGTAGGTCACTTCTAAGGTACGGCGTTTGGTTTTTATGTACCCACCTCCTCACCTGTTGGCCAAGATGCTAATTTTCTGCTCAGTGAGTTGCAGGTGATGTGAGGACCAACATGCAAAAGTGGGGGAAAAAAGACTTCGCCCACTCTCGCCAGAATGTGAATGAATTGTGTTGGATTTTTTTGTAGTTTATATTAATAAAATTTTACATAAAAAACGTATAAAAAAATACAATAAACCTGGCTAATTTTAAAGGAAGCCTTAAAGAACATCAAAAATTAATGCTAAAACAGGAAGCATGTGTAACTGCTAATACAGGGCTTAGTGAGATCATGTTTTATAGATGTCAGAAAAATTTGCTACTGCATTTTAGATGAAACGCCTAAACAGAGTACGTATCCGAACAGAGGCAAATTTTAAAGATATATATGGATGTCATCAGCATTATATTGTGTTAGACTTTAGTACCATTAAATCATTAGTGAATTCAGAATTTTACCTTCAAGACGATTGTTCTGAATAAAATTAACCAGTTTTTTTGACCAGCTCATGTGAATAAAAATAAAAATCTAATTAATTCTTTAGAATTTGTGAACACCTGGTTTATATTTCCTCTATTTTAAAGATCAACAAAAAATTTGGCCAAGGAGCATTCTTGCTTCTTAAAGGTTAACCAGTGAAGCTAAAAGGAAAGGTAGGAAATCTATTTGATTGAAGATTAGAGTCAAGAGTCCTTCACGATCCAATATTGCATCTTAAGCAAAGCAGTAAAAGTAAATATTTTACTTTCTGAGTATTGATCCTAGAGAGAGCATTTATAGTAAAAAGAACAATAGGACTGAATACAAACTCTTTAGTTATCTTGATTTTCTAAAAATGTATGAATTTAAATAAAGTCAATATTTTAGACTATGCAATGTTGTTTTTTATTTTTTACTGTTTATTAATAGCATGTACAGTTAAGTTTTTTGTTTTTTTAAAGCACTTGGTAGCATACATAGTCAAAATGAGGCTTTGAATAAGGCAGTAGGTTATTGACATAAAATGCTTCCTTTTGATTATGAAGATGATGTTTTGGGGGAAATGGACTGTGGGAAAGACTACTTTCATTAAAACATAACATGACAGAGTCTGACAGTTTTTCATTTGTTTTTGTATTTAATATGGGTCAATATTTGCTCTAGATAAGGATTACAAGATGGACATCTAATACCTTGAATGTAAAGATGACAACGCTGCACTATGTTTGTGTGCTTTTCTTGCAGTTGTCTAAGTATGCTCGTCAGTGGGGGCATTGTGCCATAGTCAAATTCATTTTCATGTCTGTGTGTTATTGACTGTGAAAGCTTCAGCTTGTGCATGGATTAAATGGAAATTGCAGCGTGTGAGTCTTTTGTGTTTGTGTGTGCGTGTATGTGCAATGGATTGTTGACTAAAGCTGCAATATGTAAAGCGCTTTGAAAGAGGGATGGTTTAAAGAGCAGGCAATTGTCATAATGAAGACTTAAACCATAACAGTGCCATCGTTAAAATGTTTCTCATGCGAGTCTGTCTCAGCCCGGAACACTGTAACCCACTGTGCCTGCCAACGTGGATGTAAGTTGGATCAATAGTGGTCAAAATTTACGATAAAATAACTTCACCATATCGAAGGAAGCTATGTTATGAAGCTGTTATTGGAGCTTATGGGATTATGATTGCAGTGTAATTCTTTGTCCTCTCTCTTCTTGTCAAATGGGTGTTTACTGTCCTTGTCTTGACATCCTGTGTTCCAGAGCAAAAGCTGATGAGCTTAAGAAAACACAAGCAAATCCGTTGCCTGTTCAGGAATAACAGGGAACAGCAATCCTCCTGCGCTGCTTTACTGTGTCTTACCTGGAAGAAAAAGTTCAGTTCTGACCCACATCTCTTTGGCTGCTATTTTTGTTCAGTGCCTAAAAAACTGCTTTGCCACATGCATTATGGCTGGATACACACAATATGTGACACTGGTAAAAAAGCTTTTTTTTCTCTTCTCAAGGCTGCACATTCAGTCTTGTATCAAAACAAAAAAGGAAAAAAAAGGAACCATGTCTCCCCTTAGAAACAGCGAGCATAGATACACTTTCCTGGATCTTAGCAAGATTATTTAAGTAACAATGAAAAGATTGTTTCTTAAAAGCTTCTTTGAAAACTAGTGATCTGTTGTTTATGTTGCTATGCTGGAAATTTGAGTCCTTTGAACTACATGGCCAGAGGTTGTTATTACAGTCATTACAGGATTTAGTCTGGAATCAAAACTTAAAACTCACTGTCTGGTTTCCCTGCAAATGAGTTTTAGTGCTGATCTTGGGCTGCAGAACCAGTTTTTTTTCCATATCCACATCAGCGCTACATCTTTACGTCACACTACGTGCTGATTCTGATAAACTGTGTTATCCCTTCTGATGTAGGCTGAATGTCTGAAGAGAGAGAAGGGAGATCTGAAGCAGAAAGAAGGCAATAATTCCCTTCTACAATGGTAAAATGCTTTAGGTTCAATCTGAAAAATTGGTAATCATATGCAAACAGCAGTTTTCAGGTCAGTTTTCAGGTCTATAGTTTTGTTAATGGAAGTCTGAACTCTGGTTTGGCCATATCAGCACACTAATATTTTTTTGATCTAAGACATTTTTTTTGTTATTTCTGGCCGTAAGTTTAGCCTCATTACAAGGTGAACTGCCACTTCAGTCTACCAGTATTGCCAGCACAAAAAAGTTTTGGCCCTAAAACTGGTATCTGCCACTCCAGCTTTCTAGATCCAATGTCCTGCAACTTTTGGATGCCGTCCTAAACAAAACACCTTAATCTAAAGGCATCTGGAATCTCATTGTGGAAATGCCTAGTTATTTAACATACATTTTATTCAGCTCTGTTGGGCTAGGGATTCAACCCGACCCCTGAACTACAAGGTTGCCTTAACAACAACACTGTTCACAGAGTTCACTGTTTTCCAAAACTGTCCTTTGTATCATTGAGGAGTTACGTATTAAGTGTGATAAACTACAGAAACAACTATTCCTCCTTTTTTTCATTTAGTTATATTTATTTTTAGGTTTTAAAGACCCAATCTCTTTTAAAGGATTGTCAAGAAAAGGCTGCTCAACAAGTTTCTGACTTTGTCCCCGGCTCTGCAATGTCATAAAATTCTTATTGAAAAGAGTAAAAATCATCATTAAAGGAAGACAAAAAAGTGAAAATGTGATTGCACTGACACCCCCACCTCGTATTGCCATACATTGTCTCAGATATAGACTTCAGCTATTAACTCCAATTAGCCTCCAATGAAATACGGCCAGGACATACTACGGTATCTACATCTTCGGCTCATGAATATTTGATGTTACTTTCCAATCGTGCACAAGCAAGACAAACAACGAATTAGGGAGATGGAATTTCGCCTAAAGGAAAGGGATAAAAGCAAATCATAACTGGAGAGAAAGTGAGAAATGGCCAGTTGTGTGTGTGTGTCTACATGGTCGTGATTACTTGCTGCTGTGGTAGCACTGTGTTACGGATGAGGATTTGAAATGGCCCAGATAAAGTAATCTATGATTAACTGGGGCAAGGCTGGCATGCAACCCTGCCAACAGCTGTACAGGAAGGGGGAGGGTTCAAACTTATTGGATGTCTAAACATTTTGGATGTGGCGTGGAACGTATTTTTATATTGCAGGTGGGACGCATTATGCATGAATTCAAAGGTGACACCGGCAACAGAGGAAACAGCGGCGCAATTAAGAGAAACATGTTTTGATTTAATTGTTGCATTTGCCTGAGAATTGTTGAAATGGTTGAACAGCGGGGATTTGCTGTGGGGGAGCCGTAAACCAGGGGTCACAGCTGGAGGAGTGATTTCCACAATGATTGCTGTAACAACTGTCCGAAGGGATAACAAATCAAATTATAAAGATGGACACCCCAGCACAGACCCCCCCGCCATCTGAAATTGATTGCTAGCAGCAGGACCTAATATTGCAGGGTCTGGTCTGTCATAGTCCATCAGACGTCATTATCACCAGGGGAACCCTAAACCGTATGCAGACCTGAATTAGGATGAAGCCTTCACTCTCCTGCTAAGAAATTGCCAGAAGACAAAAACACAGACAGAACCACGCTTCATAAGATGTCTTTTTTTTTAGCATTTCAAGGTTATCCTGTCTTTTGGAATACAATTAAAAATCAAGATATTAAGCACTTGCCGAATCCAGACTGTTACCATTGCGCAGTAATGTTTAGAGTCTACTTTGATTGAAGTAGTCTCATGTGTTGTATTGCATGTAAGTGCAGCAGCAATCCTCGTTTAACCATCATTTGCACAAACACAAATCAGCAAAAGGGTACTAACCCTCAAACCTCTCCCTTTTAGAAGGAGCTGTAAATGTATTTGCACCTCTTAAGTATTCCGATTTGTGTTTCATTATTCACTGATTCTCCCATTCTAGCAGACAGCTATTTTTATTCCGGTGCGTGATTAGTCATTAAGCTGAAGCGAGCTGTCATTGGAAATCATTTTCATGTCGTTAGACAGTTCCTCAGTTCATCCAAACGATGAGAGATTTTTGCCTGTAGGGGGAATGGGACCCATATTTTATTGTAAGGCAAGACAGTTCCTCAATAATGCCAGAAGTTTCAAAATGTTCCCTGGTGTGAATGGACTTTGTGTTTTTGGGCCATTTACAGAAAATGACGACGATTTTAAAGATGGCCCATTATTTTCAAGAATCAAGAATCAGTTTATTTATATAGCGCCAATTTACAACAGGTGTCGTCTCAAGGCACTTTACAAAAAATCAATTAAAATCAAGGATACATTCTAACAAATCAATTTGAAAAAGTTTCCAATCTAAGGAACCCCAGCAGATTGCATCGAGTCATTGACTTGCAGCATTCACTCCTCTGGAATCAGCATGC